>CAJNDT010000477.1:0-70000 GCA_905221615.1 Symbiodinium sp. CCMP2592
ACAACACACACACACAACACACACACAACACCAACACACAAAACACACACAAAACACACACAAAACACACACAAAACACACACAAAACACACACAAACCACACACACAACACACACACACAACACACACCAACACACACCAACACACACCAACACACACCAACACACACCAACACACACACCAACACACACACACACCAACACACACACACACACACACACCAACACACACACACACACACACACACACACACACACACACACACCCACACACACACACACACACACACACACACACACACACACACACACACACACACACACACACACACACACACACACACACACACACACACACACACACACGAGCACCGGGCAGGCCAACACTACCGACACGTCGCCGCGGTCCTCGGAACGCTACAAGGGCGCACGACAGCACGGAGGCGGGCGTGCGGCGTGTGCAGAAGTAGCTTTGCCGCGGCGAGCGACTCAGGCACCCCTTGCACAGATGTTGCTTCCACTTGCATGCCTGTTGCATTCGCCGCAGCGATTTCAGCCTTTGCTAGCCGTTGTCGTCACCTGTAAGACCAGCCCCCAGCCATGCCAATGCCATACAATCTCTCGTGCACTCGCGGCGCCTGCTGCCGCAAGCCTGCTGCACGGGGTGGTAACCGCGCTCACGGCCTTGTCAAGGGGCCCTCCGGATGAGCGGCCGGGCGGTCGTGACCGCGGCAAGTCCCGGTCGCGGTCAAGGTCGCGCGGAGACTCCCGGGCCTCGCCGCCTCGGGGCGATGGCGCTCCACCGAGCGAGCCGTCCCATGATCTTTTGCAAGCAGCGGCAGCGGTGGTCATGGCAGCCAACGGCACGGGCAGTCACCGTCGCCGTGGCAACAACGCTGGCACCGGCAAGGGCAATGGTCATGGCAAGGGCAAAGGCAAGGGCAACGGCAGCCGACGCTGAGGCGGAGCGGTCTCACAACGTCCCTGGAGGGCCTTGGTGTCACGGCAGCAGCAGTGGCATGTACAGACAAGGTTCTTGTCGACGGGTTTTTTACACCGGCACTTTTCACGCCGGGGAGGCGTCGGCAAAACGAGTGCTGTGCAAGCGAGGTTTTTCTGTGCAGGTGCGTCCTGGCCCCTCCCAGGTTCGCCTTATCCGCCGTGGCATACCAATCCCCCTTCGGGAACGTCGTATCGGCGAAGCGAGCCATCCCGGGCCCCCGCGCACCAACAGCCCGAGCCCTGTAAGCGGATCGAATGGTCGCGACACGACGGACCAACGCGCATGTACCTTGCAAGCTCTCAATGGCTGCGGCCTGGTACGCGAGCCGCTCCCCCACGCGCAACGAGCACATGGCAGAGGGGCGAAACTTATGCGGGCGACAGCGCATGCCCACGCGTCGACATGGTGCAGCGCCGTCATAGGGCGTTGCATGCCTTAGCTCAAATGCAATTGTACGGCGCGGGCGCGCGCCCCCTACCATTGCCCGACAACGTTTTCGACGCAGGGAGCGCACTCGACTTGCGAGCCCAAGATCCGCTTATAAGGGCGAGGCAGCACCGGACGGCAGAGGGGAAGTCACGCCGGAGTTCGCTTCCCCTACGGGCACCCCGGTGGCTTCACCCAGAGGCCACGGGGTCTGGATTGGCAGGCCCAGGGCCCTCCCACCACACGCGAATGCGATGGGGCCGCTACGTTGTCACGCTTCTTTGTTCCGTTGCTGCTCTCTGCAGCGGGGTTGCTGGAAGACGTCGCAGCGCGGCCGTGGGAAGGCTTACCATGGTTCCGAGCGAGCAGGGAGGCGCAAATCGGCCGCTAACACCGCTCGTGCAACTGCAACAAGCCATTGCTCAGCAAGTGACCGCCGGTGCCGCTCCCACTCCACAGGAGGCCTTGCAACGCCTGGCGGCTGCCGGACCTTCCAGCGGCCAGGTGTCTTTGCCAGTCGCCGTCGCGGCATTGGCCGCGGAGGACCACTATTTGGCCGCGAGTTCTCAAGAAGCACTGCTCGTCTGTTTCGCAGGGGGACGCGGGAGCAGCACAGATCTCGCGTGGAGCAGCCGCACTGCATCGAGTACTCATGACTCTTTGGAACAGAGTTGGACACACACACACACACACACACACAGAGGCTGCCAGTACCTAGCACCTCTCCGACGTGGAGCAACCCTGGCGGCGACACATAAAAAAAAACAGCAAGTCACCTTTTGTCGCAGGTATCGGCACTTGTTTCGAGACTGCATGCCTGGATCCTTTCAACGGAGAATCCCTTGGGCCACAGTCAAGCGTCGCGGAGCGTTGGAGGGTGCGCTCCAACTTCGAGAGCTCGTCGTACTTGGGAGTCGTGTAAAGGCACAACAATCGTGAAAAGGCACAACACCGCATGGGCACACCACACGACAAGAAGGCACGCCGACGCCAATTGACAAAAGGCACAGCACTGAATAGCAATCCCCCTGGGCACACGCGATTCATGCCAAACGTTCACATGCCTCGCTGTGCCTGTGGGTTTTCGCCAAGAAACCCCCGGTCTCCATGCAAGTGGCAAGTGTTGTAGCGTCCGCGCGACAGGTGGCCACCGTGCCCAATGGGGTTCTCATTAAATCAAGGTCCACAGTTGGTCCACGGAGGCCTTCAAGGGAGCAGCGGCATGCAGTCGGCATGCAGTCGGCGTGCAGGTGGCGAGCAGGTCGCATGCAGGTGGCACGCAGGTTGTCCGCATGGGGCTTGGCAACATGCAAGTACCATGCAGGTGATCTGCAAACGGCTTCGGCGGGCAGCGGCATGCAGGAAATCTTAACAGATGGCGTGCATGAAGCCCTGCCGGGGTCACCCGTTTACAAGGAACCAGGACCAACTTATGTCACTTATGTCACATCACTGTGCGTGAAGTCACATTAATTAATGCTGTAAACGCTGACGGAGGGAGAAGTCACCTCATAGCGTGAGAAGTCACGACAAACCTCCTTGCAATGAAATCAAACCCCCACCTAAACGCTATGATCGACCCCAATTGGGGACTAGATGCCGAACGTAAATTCTAAGCCCCACGCGCTAGCATTTCAAGCGTTTTCAACCGAAATCTATCGAGTTCAGTACCACATTTTGATCTGTAACCCATGTAATTCAACGCCTTGACAAACGCTGACGGCAAGACTATACAAAATATACCTCACTGTTGAATCCACACAGAGTTGGTACAACGGTCAATCTCGAAGGGAAGATGCATACACTTCGCGGCGATCAGGGCGACCGATACCCATTTTGATGCCAGGGACATTCTTGTAACTAAAAGGAAGCGAGGCTGGCAGTGTTCTCTGACCCCACCTGACACCCAAACCTGCGTCCAGCAGAATGTGTAAACCCCAAAATCGGCCGGCTTCCCTCCACGCTCTTTTCACCTGCAAGCACGCAAGGTCTGGAGTGTGAACATACGGTAAACAAGTACTGTATCGCTCAACCGATAGCACCACGTACATGCATGCCCAGAACCCCCCTGAAAGCCCTCTGAGCTGTGCAAGGGCTCTGCAGCAACGCTCGGTGATAGTCGCAAGATGTCGGACAGCTAGGGCACATGCTTCTGCAGCATAGAACATGCCCATTAAGTGGAGGTCAGACCCAAGCTTTACAGCACAATCCCCCCCACCCCCGCACATGGGTTCTGTTACGCCTTTTGTTGGGCGGCACGCCTTAACACATGACCCCAGTACGATCGGACAAGCGTCTCATTGAAGGCCACAATGCCTGGGGATTACAGCCACGACAGACACACAAAGGCGAGCGGACAAAAAGCTGCTATATAAGAATGGAAAAGCGGTAGTCACGGGCAGCAGTATGAGCTATCAAAAGCTGCAGCGCTTAGTAAGAGTATCTTACTATCTCTGAGTTGGAAAATCCTCTGCGCTCTCGAAGAAGCCAAGGGCACCTAGGCCGGACCTAGGCAGAACTACCAACCCAGGTCTTGGACGAAGCTTTGCACGACCGCCTGGACGAAGCTTTGCTACGAATTCTTCTGCCTCGGATCGCTGCGAACCTTCGACAGGCCACACACGGCGCGAAGGCGGCTGCGAAGAGGACCTGTGACAGGCACGCTGGTGCAATAGCTGCAGCAAAAGCGGTGATATGTTAGGAAGGTTGCCCGGCTGGACAATCTGCTCCTAGAGACAAGACGCTGGCTTTGTTTCACCCACGCCGAGCACCACCAGCCCACTGAAAGTAAATCGTGCACGGAAGCACTGCTCTTGACCACACCCAGACCTCAAACGACCCCTCAAAACAACAGGACACGGCCTCCAATGCACCTTCTAGCGCAGTAAAAACTGCCAGCGGGTTCCAATAATCATAAGCAGGGTCCGGAATGAGCTAGCTTCTTATGACACGCAAATGCACTTCAAGTCCCCTTGCCCAGAGGCTCCATCCCCCACAATCATTTCAAGTCCCCTTGCGCACGGGTTCCATCCCCCAATCTTAGAACATCTACTGTGTACCCTTTCCATATCTATTCTTCCTTTTGGCTCCGTAGCTTTTGGCTCTGTAGAGCTTATCGCTGAGACTCCTCCTTTCGCTCCGGCTTCGTGCTCTTGGATCGCCTGCCCCCCTGAATTTCGGCGCTGCACAGAGCTCCGAAAAGCGCAACACTGACGCTCCTTCCCTTGGCGCCTTCCCCAAGGCATAGACCCTTCTGCCAGCCTGAACCCTAAACTCTGCATGAACTATTATAAACTTGAGGCAGCCCCTGGCAATGGGCAGCCCAAAGCCTCCCAGGCGGTTGGGCTTGCCAACTTTGCCAGCTAATGCGCAGAGCCGCAGAGCAGGCCCTGCGTGACGACAGCTCCTGCAGTTCTTTCGGGCGCCGTTATGGTTTTTAAGTAACTTCGCAAGACGCAAAGCTAAGCATCACGCTTGGTGCTGTCAAACACAAACCCACCAAATCGAACAAGCACATGTCACATGTCGTCACGTAATGCTTGCCTCCCTGATCATCCGAAACGACACATCATGCCCATGCGCCAGCTCGACGTTTTCTGCATTGCGTCAAAATCCAGCCTTGTGGCACTGCGGTCAAAAATGAAGCCATCACAGGAGGCAGCCAGTGAAACTAGTCCACCAAGAAATCGTGGAAGGTCACGGGGACCTGCTCCATTAAACTGTCCAGGAGCGGGGTCTCTGTAATGTGGTGCGGGAGCCACTGGTTCTGGATGTCCTCTTGGGTGAACACCCCGCCTGCCTCAATGATGTCCAGGGCCGTGTCCGAAATGTGTTCCTTGTAAGCGCTTTAAGACTGGAAGGCTAAGCTGTTGCGCATTCCTAGCACAAGTCTTGCGGCAGCCTGAAGCTCTGCGCATGTGTATTTTCTTTACGTAAAGTTTGACTCACCGGTTGGCTGAGGTTTTGCTCTGTTCAAGAGATCCACCAGGTTTCACGCAAGCCCCAGCCCACGCTCCCGGTCCTGTGGAATCATGTCCACGTGCTCCAGCAGCCACTTTCGAAGTTCGGTGGCAAACTGGACGTCCTTCCGTTGGTCGGAGACGCTCAAATCTTTCCACGGCTGCCGCTGCTCTGGCGGGGCGGACGGGTTCAGCTGCATCCATTCATCATGGACCGCTGAGGCGGCTGCAAAGTCCGTCCGACCTGCGCCAGGGTTGACTGTGTCTGTGCTACCGCTTATAAACGGCTGCAGGCCAAAAATCACCCTCTTGAGTTGGGTCGCTCTAATGACTCTAGTGTCATTTTCTCTGTCCACTTAGCTGAGCTGTTGAGGCCTTGCAGGGTAGGGTTTTTGAAACATGGCTTCAACCCCCAGCCTTGGAGCAAGCACTCCAAAGCAGTTGCAACACCTGCGATGGAGTTGTTGTAGAAAAACTCTGGCTGTTCCTTGGCCGTGTTGCAGTCCAACAAATTGATCGCTCCGTCAGCCGTGGGATCACATGCCACCCAGGTCTCGCCGACCTGGACTTTCCACTTGGCAGTGGCTCCTTGTCCGTGGCATTCGAGCTTCCAGGCCTGGAACTGGGCCTCCACACACGCCTCAATGCAGGGCCGCAGCCACGCCATTGGTGCCATAGCGTCAGGGTAGGGTGCTCAGTCAAACGCCAGATGCGACAAAATGCTGCTGCATGTCGCATATGATGGTGCAACTGCCAGACTCTAATCTCGAACATGCCGACAAACCTTGCCAAATATTCTGAGCTACCGTGGCTCTGCATGGAAGGGCGCTCCTGAATGCCCGTCACCTCAGGTAATGATCATCGGCGTCTGCATATAACTGGCCAGGTGCAGAAGGCCGCAGGGCTGTAGATGCCTCAGTGGAACAATGAAGAATCCAGCGGTGAATCACATGTAAGATAGCACGGAAACTGGGCTTATCGAGGGGTTTACAACCTTACAACCATGCACAACTACTTCGCTGTTCATCTCTGAGTCTATTATACACGTCTCACCCGTTTAGCTCCTGCAAAATGAAACCCTTTGCCTGGATTTCGCTGTGTCGTCACATTGCCCCGTGCTGAAATGGACTCGTCGTCATAGACGGAAACCTTGCGCTTAGCAATCATGGGGACGTCCAAGCACCAGACCTTGCAATATTTGGGTCGACGGGGTGACGGGGCATATGGTTGTCATCGGAACAAACGCAGTGGACGGGCCTTACTTGTTTTCGTTTGCTTAGACCGAGTAACGGACTCACCTGTCGGCAACCCATCTGCCCCCAATTTGGGACTTGTGTCTTTTGCACGTTGATGTCGCTGAAGTCATGGCGCCATTTTTGATGGCAGCCGCGTTGTTCAGGCCTGTGCCACACTAACACAAGGCACGGTCGACGGAGGCACGTTTAAATTCGACTCTAATAGCATAATACATGCCATGCCGACGAGAATCGCTCGTAGGCAGGAGCCTTGGTCGTGTAATACTCGATGTAATCCTCGTAGCACATGGGATGATACTCCATGTTGGAGCTTCGGCGCACACCTTTCGTTTTGAATTGCTCCAGAGCCGTCCATTGAAAGGTTTTCTTGTCTGCACGTGCGCTGCTGCCGTGGGCCTCCCACGAGTTGACGTGTTCCTGGGACTCTGGACCGACCGCAATCATGAAGTTGTGATACTATATTATGAAGTCACAGAGTCCTGCCTAATGACGACGCAAGACGACTCGGATATCGTACGCTCCAGGATTGCATGATCGTCCAGCCAAGTCGCTGAGCCAACCACTCACGGAAAAACTTCAGGTATTCCTCGGGCTTGCTGACCATGAGCTCCATCAATTCGTTAAGTTTGCCTGCCTGGGCGGCCTGATCATGAAAGCTTCTCTGCTTTCCCATATCCTTGGCACATACGGCTATGGGTTTACCAGGTTTCGCTTGCGTTGGAGTCCCGCACACCCCGCACGGACCCATCCTCGCCAATGTCCCCGCCATTGTTGCAGATGGAGCGATCTGCTTGTCCTCATTGCCCTTTGAAGCCTCAGCCTCAGCCACCTGAGGAGCTGAAGCCGGAGTTGGATTCGAAGTTGCTGGAAGCTCAACAGCCTCATCTGGGGCAGAAGTCTGCCCCGCATCCGGGCCGATGTTGATCCCGCGGCATCCCTGGTCGTTCAACAGCCTCATCTGGGACAGATGTATGCTCCGCATCCGGGTCCATGGTCAACTCCGGTATCACTACTTCATCGACTAGTTGATCGAGATGTTCGAACAGGCCAGCATTCCTTTTGTGCTCATCCACATCGCCGCCTGGCGTCGACATGGCCTCTGGGCCCTGGGCCCCTGGCGCCCTGACCTTCAAGTGAAACTGTGACCTTGGCAGCTTCTCCAAGCGCCAAACTCACAAGGTCACAAGGACAACAGCGACAGCACGTCGCCTTGTCTCACTACGCCCCGACACTCCACACAATATATTATTTCATCAAAGTGAAGTTTTCCGTGTGTTTTACTGTGTGGCACTTTGTGGCTGCACCGCTGCACTACACAGACTCCTCCACATCATGTCATCATGTTTTGAGCACCATGCATTCATCCATGCAATCACACAGCACCTAAGCCTCAGCACGACTCGAACAGAATGCAGCCATCCCACCTAGCCAAGTTGCTGCTGAGCCAGCCAGGCACGGAAGATCTCGAAATATGTCTCAGGATGATCGCGCATGACTTCCAACAAATCGTCAAGGTTGCCTGCACGGGCGGCCTGATCATGAAAGCTTCTCTGTCGGCCTCTGTCGCGGGCACAGACGGCTGTGGTTTGACCGGGCCGCATGTCAGTCGGAGTGCCACATATGACGCACGAGGACCTCCTTAGCCTTGCCCGTGCCGCCCGTGCCCCAATGTTAAGGCCAGCCGAAGGGGTCGAAGCCCCAGGCGCAGGTGCATTAAGTCCTGGAGTATTTTGTTCTGTCTCTGCATCAGTGGCGGCGGCACCCAAGACCTGTTCCTCTGAGTCTGAGTCCTGAGCCTCTGTTTGGCCCGACATGGGCCCTTCACCGATCAAGCTGTGAACTCCAACGACTCTACACAGGCAGTAGCAGTGGCTTTTTTCAGTGCGGCACTGCGGGTTGCCGTCCCGAAAACGATGCCTGATTTACTTTGCATCATTTTACTCTGACTTGCTGAGACTTGTAGAATGGTTCAAACGCTATGCGAATGCCTCCCACTCCGAATGAATCCCAGCTTCGGCTATCACTGCCATCATGCGAATTTGACTGAACAGTTAAGACTACAGTCTACAAAGCAGCAAAGCAGACTCAGCTATGCGATCGCACGACCCTATTCAATCTCACGCATCTCTTGAAGTTGGAAGTTTTGGCGCTCTAAAAAGCGTCTCGGCGCGGCAGGCATCGCGACCTGCAGTTGCTGACCCAAGTTTTGGACTCTTTTTGTAGGATCCTGACCATAAATACCATAAAGTCAGTTGACTCCAAACAACGCGACCCATGCCGCCCAGCTGCACTCAGTGCGCCGCTGTGGCTGCGCACGTTCGGTGTCACCCGGCAACCTGGGCCGGGTGAGATCTGGAATTCTGGCACGAAAGACACGACAGATCTCGGAACTGCGTCTGCTGGCAAGTGACATCATGTTTTGCGGACTGTGATGGTCGCCAGCCACGATGCATGCACTGACCCGACGACTGTCATGTGGAATGCCTGGGACACGGAAATTGTATGGACTTGCAAGACGTGTACCCTTTCACACTGCCCCCCAGATCATGCTGGTTTCAAGCAAGCAGCATTCCCTGACATTTGCTTGCACTGTGTGTCAGAAGGCAGTTTGTTGAAATGTGGCCATTTTCCATGGCTCGGGACCTGCCAGTCAGACATAGGAATGACCATCGCGCACACGTGCTCCTGCAAAACAATCATCAGCACGGGGACCCAACAGCAGTAACATCGTGGACATGTTGATTGGCACAAGTCCTTGGGGAGAAGATGTCGTTCTTCAATCTCGGAGGTGGAGAGAACATTGTCACATGAAGCATTGCCTGTATCGAGAATCCACATCACAGCATTTCTTCCGAGGAGCGTCGGAAGATAGCGGTTCACGACCGGGCGAGTTCCGGGATCCTGCAACAGGTTGACGATCACATGCCTCGCGCCTGTGTCAGGGCTGGTCGTCACGGAATGACACAGAGCACATGCCGTGACAAGGCCACGGCCAGTTACTATCCGAATCAGCTGGCCTCGCTTGCCAAGCTTGCGAACCTTCTTAAGGTTTCTGTATTGCTGCACCCACATCATCTTGCGTCCTGTCAGTCACATTGTGTACGACATAGAAGTGGAAGCATCGCCTCGCCCCATGATTCAATGGCACGTCTTGGCAGCAAATCCTTGAACCGAGATTGCGCAGCTTTGAACTGTGTATTCACCAAGCGCTTTCTTTCGAGCTCAATTTCCTCCTGACGGAAGGAGTTGGACACATCAAGGAAGCAACGTTTATGGATTCCGACAATTCGGGACAGATCAGCAGATCCTTTTAAACAGCGTCGGAAGGTCCTGGGAGAATCAATCTGACATACACCTACTTAGTAAGTAGCTACGGACGTAAGAGTACTGTGTACCTGATTGCTAAGAGGTTTGTGTGACGCAACAGTCTATGCTATAGCACGGGCTCGGATCACAGACTGTCAGACTGCCACAGACTGGTGGAATGTGTAATGCGTAAGTGCACGGGACAAGGTCGTGGCACGTGGCCGTCTGTGGCGGCTACACTACTGAGCTTGACATCATGTATCGACTGTATCGACATCAGACATCACAAACAAAATGGCAACAATAGTGATAGAACAACAGGGCAACATCTCCGATGCATTCCGCCATTCTCAACCCCATGTCCCTGCACTCCTGTGAGGCACAGTACAACTTGTGGATTGGTCTGACAGGCTGGCGATACAGCTTTGAGATGATCTGCGCCCCAGGCTCAGCCAGCACCACTCAATCCTTGCGAGTGAGGATGGTGTACAACCGAAGTATCCGACTGAAGGGCTGATGGACTGGACTGCTGGACTGCTGATCATTGACCAAGAGTGCAAACCAATCAAGTCGCTTTGGTCTCACAGCTGGCCACCCAAACATGTGTGATAGAAGCCAGGAATCCGAAGTACACTTGCCGGGGTTGTCGGTCGATGATTCTGGCTTCAGGAACTTGTGGCAAACATAATCTGGGAGATATCGCCCAAAACCCCAGTGAGTGAATGCACTCGTGCATTCATGGACAACTATATCCTTAGTTGATTCAGCACGGAAGCTTTCTTTTTTTTGCGCATATCAACGGCCCGGGGGCCCGAAGACGTTTTGCCCAGCATCCGGCTTGGTGTGTAGAACGTCTGCAAGCCGTATGGCCAGCTGCCGTGAGGACGGGCCGATAAGCCCCAGTCGATTGCCTCAGTGACACTGGCTCACTGGCACCGCCTGTGTTGGGCGGTTGGTAGTTGGAAGGCAAGGCTCCGATGACGGAATGATCTGTGCACGAGGAGCCCGCAATGTGCACCCTAATTTTCTTCACCACATCGCCATTGCATATCCCAGAGTTCTGATCTGCAATCATACATCCACATGGAGTCAGGCATTCCTGCAGCATTGACAACATAACCACGCAGGCAACATAAGGGAACACAGAAGCGAAAAGAGTTGGAGCTGCCGGCAGTTATGTTTTCTTTTACAATGCAAACGCAAACCTATAGCATGGGCGCATAATTCTTGCCTAGCAGCATGGAAGTGCAGGCAACAACTGGCTTTCACCGCTATGCAAGACGGATCGCTGAGTATCTGCATGTACTCATCCAGCAATCGTTCGCCGTAACGTGCCCGCAATTTCCGCCCAGGTTGCGATTCCTCTTCGAAGTCTGAGAAACCTCGACAAAATACAAACCAACTAACCAGTAACACTGAACTCGCCACCAGGACCAAAAACTGCCGAGAACATAAACAGGATAACGGAAATTTATATCGCAAGATTGCAAATGTACGCTGCTCCAGAATTTGAACGGCAGTAAAGACTTTCAAGCGGCATATGTCGGTATATAACTCCGGCATACGTCATACGACTAGCACTAGGAGTACGAGTGTAAGATGCCAAGCAACGAAGCTCAACATTCAGCTGAGTCTTCACAGCATCGTAAGCTTTGCATAACAACGATCTCTGCTGCGGCTCTATGTACTCCTCCAAGTCGTTCAGAAGATGTTGCGGCATCAAATCCTGGGTGTCTGGTAGGTTGGCATTCTGGTAGGTAACACGAAGTTACGAAGCTAAATTGCATGGCTGTGTATGATTTGGAATACATGCTGGCTGGCTGACTCTCAAGTCCAAAGACTGAAGCCCGGATCACCTAAAACAGTCAGATTGCAGCACTGATCCAACCCGGCAACACTTGCCTCTTGATCCACATGGCTACTGGTTACAATTACACCATGGTACACATGTTCTTAGTTCTTACAACGATTACAGCAGCAACCCCGGGCACTGCACAGGGCAATTTGGCCGACGGCATAGTATCAACACGATGCACTGGTTGCGGACTGGCTGCAGGATGTAAGGTCTTGAGCGTCTTCTGTCGCATCTTGTCACATTCGCACGCAGTGCAGCACCGGCACGCATCACCACGCCTATTGCATGTTAGTGTCAAGTGTAGTAAAAGAATACACGGGAATCGCACAACTGATGCAAACAAACAACTGTGCTGCCTGCAACATCTGTCATTGCTGAAAATTGGGTTACATGTCCCAGCATACGATTCGTGAATCTCAATCTTGCACATTCGTGCAAAATGATTGAATCTCTCCACCGTAGCTGCAGACAGCTCCGTGCCATCCAAGCATAGGGTGTGTGCATTGAAATCTGCCCATTCGAAAAGAGTTTTCAACGATGTCGGCCCAGGAGGCCCTAACGCAATGCTGCGTTTCACCTCACACTGACTCACACTGCATTCGCCAATCGCAGCAAAAAAAGCGTTTTGCCAAACCGAACCATGTAAATCCTAGCGCAGTGGAAAACATGTTGCCAACAGAGCTCACACGAAATACAACAAGGCCCTGGCATCTGCGTTTTCAGCCAACTCAATCACGTCCAGTTCCGTTACCTCGTGATCGTCATTCACTGTCGATTGCCCATGTGAGCCGTCCGACGATTCATCGTTGTCGTTGGTGTTGTCGCCACTGCTGCCACTGCTGCTACAACTGCTGGAAGAAGTGGAACAATGCAAACCGGAAGTGTTGCTGCTGTTGTGGTCTACAGCAGGTTCGACCACATTCACAGGACTCATGTCATCGTTGTCGTTGTCATTGTCACTAAGCGACATGATGCGGCCCGGAGTCCGGAGCAGGCCATGCAAAGGACGGTTGCACACCGGAACCTAGCGATCAAGCTTGATGATCTGTGTTTTCGGAAGGAGCTGTCCAATTTGCCAGAGTGGGTTCTGAGTCTGAGGAACGAAACTATGGCCTTTTTTCTCCAACGGCGGTGGGATCTCGAAGAGGGCGGGTGGCGGGTCGAGAAACTGTCCAAAGGTTCCCTGTCAGAGGGGTTCTGAGGAACGACACTATGCCCTTTCTTCTGCAACGGCGGTGGGGCGTGGGATCTCGAGGGGGGCGGGGCGGTGGTGGGTCGCAACCAAAAGCAGCCCGCAGGCATATTCTTGAAATGTGTCTTCCCACCCGTGGCTGAATTACATTTCGAAATTATTTGTTTCGAGGGTCCGGTTTAATTCTTGCGAGATTCCCTTAAATTCCGACAAGTTCGTTGGATTTCCCGAGGTTTATCTTCACACCCCGTGCATGGATTAGCTTTATGACTTTTCGCCGATGTGTTTAATTTTAATCCCGAGCATCTGTCTTAATTCCCGAGGAAAACTCTAAATGCCGACGGTTCGTCGGTTGTTAAGTTTTTTTTGTTCGCTGATTGTGTGTTTTTATTCCCGAGCATCCGTCGTAATTCCCGAGGAAAACCCTTAAATGCCGACGGTTCGTCGGAATTGAAGGTTTTGTTGTTGTTTTCGCCGGTTGTTTTTGTTTATTCCCGAGCATCGTGCCTAATTCCCGAGGAAAACCCTTAAATGCCGACGGTTCGTCGGAATTTAAGGTTTTGTTTTTTTCGGCGATTATGTTTTTTTTACCCTTGGCGTGTCGAAATCACCGAATTCAGTCGTGGGTTTTTTGGCGGGCCTTAAATTCCGACGAACCGTCGGCATTTAAGGGTTTTGCTCGGGAATTAAGCCCGACGCTCGGGAATTAAGCCCGATGCTCGGGAATTATAAACGAAAATGCTCGGGAATAGAAAAAAATCAGCGGAAAAAACAAGCCTTCAATTCTGACGAACCGCCGGCATTTAAGGGTTTTCATCGGAAATTAGGCCCGATCTTCGGAAATAAAACAAATCGTGGCACTGAAACTGACATTGGGTTCTGTTTTGTTTGTGAAGAATGAATCTTAATCCCATTGCTGATATAGCAAAATAAGCCCCTTAAGTTCGTTTGATTTCAAGATCTACGTTTCATAAACATATTACATAAACATCAACCCATGAATGGTCAGACCCCCAGAGACCCCCACCACGATCATCTCAATCACTCGGGCGCCAGACTGCTGACTCAAAGTGGGCCACACTGATTATTTTCGCCCTGCACTGCTCACGGCAGCACCGGCGGGCACCACCTGCTTTGGGTGTCAATCGCCTCGTCGAGCCTGTGCTGTATAAGATAAGACCAGGAAAACATAATGATACAGGTAAACACAAATACAACGACGATGATAAAAGAAACAGCGGGCCCAAGATGAATACCTTTCTGGAGAGTGGAACGGTAAATATAATACAATGTGAGATAGAATAAGATAAGATAATATATGGTAAGTTTACGATCACATGCATCGGTTTACAACAGGAAGCCTGGAACACGAAACATCATGAGCCGATCTCCCATGAACCATGCCCTAAGCCTCAGACTCGAGAAACCAAGATCCTCACGTTTACACCTCCAACCGGCTGATTATTTGGAACAAACCCGAACCTGATTGAAGATAAAGAAAAAGGTAGGATCAGGTAAGATAGCATAAGACAAGACACGGTAATATATGATAAGATGGCATGTATCGGTTAACAGCAGGAAGCCCGGACCAGCAAACAACAGGAGTTGACCCGCGAGGAACTACTCCGCAAGACGCAAGAGACCAAGTTCCCCAAGGTTACAGTTCCAATCGGCTGTTTGTTTGGTTCCCCAGAACCTAATCCAACCCAGATATCAAGAATCTGCAAACAACCCACATTCGTAAGTATACAATGAGTTCATTCGGAGGCCAGGGGGCGAATCTGAATCAGTTGCTGCTGAAATGCCTATATTATATATGCAAACAAGAAGCTCCGCTGACGTACCTAACGAGGCGGCAATTGCCGGAATCGCCTCGTTATTGCACTACGGCGAGTGATACGGTGGTGTGGGGTCACGACCGGGGTCAGGGGTAGTCGACAGATTAGCGATATCATCTTTCAAGCCGAAATCATGATCAGACCCAAACTCTACCCACATGTCGACTCCTGGACCCGACAGGCTCGGCTCAGCTCTGACAAGTTGCAACATGCACGTGCTTCAGGCGCAGATCCTCCTGGCTCTCATTCGAGCTGCGTGGCAGCATTAATCCTGACGCAAAGGAGGCAAAACTTAAATGGATGGTGGGTTTGACACAGTAAGGGACACAAGCAAGCGTTATCATGTTGCCATGCCACCCACCGATCGCGGAGACAACACGCTCTCCATGTGTCACCCGAACCAACTCTGAGCCTCGGCCTATGCAACGCAAAACGACCGGCGGTGGTCCTTGCAATATCCAATACTTGAGCCTGAGAAGTACAGTCTCCTCGTCTGGTTGCTTGATCTGCATCGATTTGATGCAACGATGAACACGCCCGTCGGCAGATTTGTAGCTGCGCAGGTCGCATTGGCAGTAGCAACCTGGTACCTCGTATTGTTTACACGAAGGGACGAGGGGTTATCAACAAGACTTCACAAGTTACAGATCGCATTGCCAAACACATCTGGGCTCAGCTCGGCCAGTACAGCGTACAACATAATACGGCACCATCAGGTTGGAGGGGAAAACCTAAATCCGCAAAGCTCCCTACCACTCGCTAAGGCTCCCTGAGCTCTAGTCATAAGCCCTGCCATCCCCCTTTGAACCATCAGGAGCCAAACCTTCGAAGGGATAGCGGTCTCCATGTTCGCATGATCAATCATGATCAGCACACGTTGCAAGCTGAGGTACAGACCCGTCGTGTCGTCTCACAATTAGGAACTGGCCACCAGCGACAGACACCGTAGATTCTGCAAACCGAGAGGCCGCGACCGCAGGGCCTGCACTGGCTCCGATTCCAGATCCCGACGCAGTCGATATCTTGTCATGGCGGGCTCGCTTTGATTGCTGGGCCAATTCATCGTCTGAAAATTCACATGGCTCCTCTGGCCCATCTGGAACCGCACCACGCTCGATCCTGTGCTCCATGGCCATTGCCACTGCTGGCCCTGCTGGCTCCTGTTTGCCGGTGTTGGTTTCCGGACCATCAGCAATGGCATCGACGCCATGCACATCAAAAGATTCCTGTCTGCAGCTGTACTCAGCATCGTCTTTGAAATTATTGACAGAAAAATGGAAACCGTACCCGTATGGCCCGTGTGTATGTAGATAAGAAGAGACGAAGCAAGTGAAAGAGAGAGAAGGAAGGAAAGAGAGAGAGAGAGAGATATATATATATATATATATGTATATATATATATAAACATATATAAGCCCAACACCATACCAGACCTCACTCTCAAACACCTCAGCGCCTTTCAGAACGACTCTCCGAAACACCCGGAAGGACCCCGAACCTGATCTGAACTGAACGAAGGGGTCCGGACCGCAGCCTGCATAGCCCAACCCACCCCGCATAACGACAAACCAAAACCCGCGGAGAGCGAGACGGAAAGAGAGAGAGAGAGAGAGAGACCTACCTAGCATAACATGACCCAAACGTGGCAACAAACTTCTAACTTCTTGCCAAGCTGAAACCCACAGATAACATCAACACCCTGGGTTTTGGATTTGCAAACGCGATGTGGCTTTAGCATTTTGGCGGTTAAGGTGCCACTGTCGTCATCCATTAACCGTGCTGCTGCTCTGGACGCTAAAGCTGCTCACACGGCGGCAGGCACTTCCGTGCGGCCCATAAGTATGTCATAGAACACTTTCGGATGGTTGGGTTTCACATCCTGGATCTTGCTCCTCTCGATTCCCAGTAGGCACCGATAGTACCTTGCAGGACGTCTTGGACAATCTTGGACACCATGCACTTTGTTTGGCTCCTTGTGGGTTGCAAGGTTTCAGGTTGAGCCTCGTAAATAGCGGGCACCTCAGTCCACGACTTCTCAGGAGTGTGTGACATCAACCTAACTGCTGTGGTGGGCCCTGTACAACGAGTTACTGCTTCCTGGACTCCTGACTCCTAGCCCAACCGTGACTCAACCCCAACCCGCATACCCCAAAGCCCTGCATTGCATAACAACAAAGAAGCAAACAAACCCCACTCCAAAGGCCCAGAGTCCGAAGATAGGATACATGTTTGCACGTCGAATGGCGCATCAATCTGGAAATGAAAAATTTCTGGGGATTTCAATTCATCGGCCACAAGCAATGCGCGAAGATAACTTCTGAAGGGAGCTTTGGAATCCTCGACGTAGAAAACCTTCTTCCTGGCCTTGAGCTTGTGCGGACCGATCTTATTTGCAGTTCGAGAGCCTTTGGACTCTTGCTTCCATCCTTTCACTGCAAGCTGATTCAGGAGCTCAGCGACTGTCATCTGGTCTGGGGTCTGGGGGAACATTCCGACAGTACTCGCTTAGCTTCTTGGGGTTGCCGAGGTAGATTGGTAGAAGCGAGGCCCGCCGTGCTTTGTCAGTCATTGTGATGAAATCATTTCGGTCGTTCTTTGACCTGACGACATAGCCCTGCTCCATTAAGTCAGCCACATCGCCACGTGCAACATCACCGCAATAGAAATCCGTCCCCCTAGTCTGGAAGCTGCCACTATCTGCCATTCTGAGCAACAACAGCTGAGCTCCAGAAGACCTCAACAAATTTCAGCTCACTGCTCAATGCTCATGGACTCATTGATATTGCTTCAAGTTCACAGCTCACTGTCAAATCAAGGAAAGACGTCAGCCAGACTCCTTGGAAGCCTACTTCAAATTCCAAACCATGAAATCATCTGGCAACTCCTGACTGCAGCCGCAGCGTGCAGCCCAGAGACATAGATGACTGGAGTGGAGGCATGATGATGTGTTGAGAATAGACATGTGATGTCCACACAAGGACCTCCTTCAGAGTGTCCGGGCTGGTCATGGAAGCAACCTGAAATGCAATGCACGACCAGACTAGCATGTGAACTCATACATACCATACAGCCCAGCACGGATTGACAACCAGAACAAGAAGAGTAAGATTAATAGCAACCACCAGGACCACCATCACCACCACCACCACCACCACCACCACCACCACCGCAACAACAACAGTTCAACAACAGTTCAACAACAACAACAACAACAACAACAACAACAACAACAACAACAACAACAACAACAACAACAACAACAACACCAACAACACCAACAACACCAACAACACCAACAACACCAACAACACCAACAACACCAACAACACCAACAACACCAACAACACCAACAACACCAACAACACCAACAACACCAACAACACCACCAACAACAACAACAACAGCAGCAGCAACAACAACAACCAACAACAACAACAACCAACAACAACAACCAACAACAACAACAACAACAATCAACAACAACAACAACAACAACAACAACAACAACAACAACAACAACAACAACAACAACAACAACAACAACAACAACAACAACAACAACAACAAAAACAACAACAACAACAACAACCACAACAACCACAACAACAAACAACAACAAACAACAACAACTAACACCAACACCAACACCATACGACCAACCCCAACCGCCAACAACAACCAACCTACAACAACAACAACAACAACAACAACACAACAAGCAAGCAACAACAACACAACAACACAACAAACAACAACAACAACACACAACAAGCAACAACAGCAACAACACAACACAACAACAACAACAACAACAACAACAACAACAACAACAACAACAACAACAACAACAACAACAACAACAACAACAACAACAACAACAGCAACAGCAACAGTTCGACAACAACGACGACAACAACAACAACAACAACAACCAGCAAACACAACCACAACGACAGCAACCAGCAGCAACATTTACAGTACATCGTTGTAGATCCAATATTTACACAAACGGTCACATACATAGGCGCACACACACCCACAAACACACCCACAACCAACACACACACACACACACACAACGATCTTGCCAATCCTAGAAGATTGCAGAAGAACCAAGAGGTGGCCTGAACTCGGGTCGGCACAGGAACGACAGTCACAAAGGACAGTTTTCCGCTGCTCCGGGTCGTATTGAGCATCGACAACTTTGTAAACTTGAGCCATGAGCTCTACCTCGCGTAAGGAACTGAGATCCCCAATGAAGGTGTGATAGGGAAGGTTGTTGCACACGATTCTGAAGAAGGTTCTGTCTTGAATGTAGAGATCGAAGAGAGACCTGTCATCAGTCGAACCTGATGTCGCACTGCTGCTCTTGCACGCAGGCACAGGCACCACTGATAAATTCAGTGCAGAATCGTCGTCTTCCAGAGGCCGGCCAACGACACCTCGAGACACGTTGCAATGCAAAAAGCAAGACTATAATCCATGAATGGCATGCCTTATGCCCGAGCACTTGGTCACGTGTCACTGTCACTCAGCCGCAACTGTAGCTAATCAGTCGGAGACTGTTGCAACATACCTTAGCACGCCTGCTGCCGCTGCGAAGTCAGCTGCTGGAGGGGTCGCGACGTTGCATTGAAGTCACTCGTCAGCATGGAAAGAACGACCGTTGCATTGCTTGTCCTGCAGACCTTGCAGCCGCCGAACCGCTGAACCACACAATGCTACAAACGTGTAGTCGGAGTCTACTTAAGAATCTCGAATGATCCGATCGGACGAATGGCGCGTGGAATTAGGATTAGGGTGTTATTGCATATCATCGCCGGGTATGCAGTATGCAGCCCACCTCCAAAGCTTTAGGAGCGACACTACCCCCCAGGACGTCGGAGGCTTCGGCTTGGGCGCAGGTTTCGATTCACCATGTTCGGCAGAACATCGGCAACCGGAAGCACTGACTTGACGTCGTGGTGTTTCACGTGGATGTTGTTCCGGTACAGCAGCCGTGACACCTGATGGTCTTCCATCTTCATGAGCTCCCGCTTACGGCATTCGGGCATGCCCAGCACCAACGCAACCGCGGAGCGCCATCCTGCCTTCTTCTCGAAAGGGTTCTTCTCACTCATGAACGCTGCAGACAAGTCTCGCAAGGCCTCAGGACCCGTGGACGGTGGAATGACACATGAACACGACACACATTAATCATTACCTTTCCACAAACCAGCAACCAGCCAATCAGCTAATGAGGGGTTTGGTTCTTGATGCGGTGCAATATGTCTCGAGCTGCGAGCTTGCCAGCCCTCGATAGGACGTTCTACAATCTTCATGAATGTGAAGCCGCACAGCCACATTTGAAAGGATTCACTGCCAATTTCATCGACACGCTTGGTCCCATTGGCAAGCTCTTCCACCTGCCAAAGATTCGGAGACTGCTTTGACGCAATAACTGCGTGTTACACAACTACACACCCACGATGCGGCACTGCAGCACCGACCTATCTCTCTCGCTCTCTTTACTTTCTCTATCGTTCTCTTTTTCTCTCTTTCTCTCTCTCTTGGTGTTCTTCCTTTGTTTTTGATTCTGGCTTTGTTTACAAGAATGACATGAGCCGACAAACCCAGTGGTCTGAGTCTGAGTCTGAGCCACGAAAGGACGGAGAGGCTCTTCTCGATCGTCCGAAGAAGGTCCAGGCCAAGCAGGATCCAAGAATCGCAGGCTTTGTTGGTGCTCCGACCCTGGCGAGCGCTCATCGAACATCTTCAATGCTGTCTTCGCCGCCTTCATGACCTGACTGGGATGAGGATGCGCGAGAGCACAAAGCAGGTGAGGCGGTTGGCCCCAATGAGCTAGCTTCAGTGTCAATTCAACTTCGATCTTGGAACGTGCGTGGTCCCGGTCGTGTCTCAAGCTGGTTCGCTCCGACAAAGGCAGGCCAGCTAGGTGACTCAGCACATTTTGCTGCGACATCCAGAGAATTCTACGGAACAGCCGGAGACCGTCTCCGGCCGCAAGTTCCGGCGCACGACAACATTGCAACTCGCAAGTAGGTGGTTTCGGAAGTTTGTACCTCTCTCCTTGTGATAAGCAAGGCGATGTTCCTCGTGACAAGGACAGCCTTCACTCCATCGCCCCAGGAATTCCGCTTGGAATCCTATCTCGTGGATGACTCTGGCCGTGCTCCAAAAAACGGGGTTGTCGATGACCATTTGGATAGCGTCAGCATCCTCTCCGAAGTCGTCTATGGTGTCGGCCAACACGGGGCGAGTGTCGGGATTGCGGCGGTCGCGTTGAACGAACTTTGTCTTGTCGAAGTAACGCCGCAAAATTGGCTCAATGAACAACATGTGATGGCAACGAGGTGTGAGGACAGAGGGGGCAGGATTAAAGGTTCCCGTACTCGGCACTGGCAGCCAGTAGCTGTAAGCCTAACTACGGAACATGTGCCGGTTTCCCCCACCTCCCCACCGTCATACGAGCAGGGATGCACGTAGATTTAAATCTTTCTCTTGCTAATGGTCCGAAGATCTTGCAAATACTTCTCCCAACTTGGACCGCACTTCAGGTAGGGTTGACAAATGTGTCGTTTCGGGCCAACCTACCGTACTTCCGGACCTCCCACGTAAAATCTAGGTATAGTCCAGCGTCTTCGAAAAGACGTGGCACAAGGCCTGTGCACATCATACACGAGAACCCAGGGCAAGGCCTACACCAACACTAAGAACCCACACCTTAGGGAAGGGAGGGAGGTGGCACAGCAAGTCCAAGTGGCCGCTCACCTGGCTTCAAAGCAATGCTGCGAAGGTTGGCACGAAAGTCTTTCAGCCGCAGCTGCGGCGATTCTGACAGTCTTGACCTCCCAGGCGGTCACCTCCTCAACTCTTGCATGCCACTGGGCCCGCAACGAACCCTGCAGTCTGCGTTCCATGCAGCGTCTAGCAGCGACATCCGCCGACTCGTTGAGAGCACGAAGAGTCGCAGCAGAGTGAGGCTCAGGCGGCGCCCACTTCAGCTGTTTCCCATGAGACGGGACCCACAAGAATGTACACGTGATGCCCTGGCGGGCCGACTGCAAAAAAGGTCAAAGGCAGCACGAGCCAGACCTGGCAAATCAGAAGAGTGGCCAGATTGACAAGCAGAAATCGCCGCAAGGCAGTCAGATACGACGAAAAGTTCGCGTTGCATGGAGAGCTTACCAGAAACTTCACAGCAGACAGTAGCAAGCCAAAGCAAAGCTTGCATCTCAGCTTTGAAAGCAGACTGGTCCTCATCACCCGTCCCTGCTGCAAAGCTGCTGTGCTCAGTCACATGCTGCCCGAAGACAATGGCTGACGCAGCGATGTCGTTGCGAGCACTGCCATCCGTGGCAGCGTACAGAAGCCCATCGGCTTTGAGCAACTCAGAAGCACCTTCCGACAGCTCCTGGAGGAAGTCGCTGAGATCAAGAGCAGGAGTCGGCGGCGGAAAGTCCCCCACCTCCTTCGCAAAGAGGCGCTCTTCGGCGCGATTTACTGGCAGCTCATGCCCCACGCGCAGGTCTTGCGTCATAGGGCAGGCCCACGTGAGGTGCGGCCTCGAAGGCCTGGACTCACCACAGAGGCAGAGCCAGCGTCGATGATCAGCAGGAAAGGCACCTCCGGCATTGAAATGCCAACACGAACCCCCAGAACCGAAGCTAGCAAGGTGTTGGGCTCGGCCACCAGTCTCAGACGCAGCAACGCCGTGCCCTTTGAAAAGGTACACACCATTACGGGGCGGGGCCGGTAGGTCCAGCCCAGTAGCACACTGCTCGTCGTCGCTCCTGTGGAAGGAGCGCCACAACCTGCCACACTTGTCAACGCACAAGGCCCTAAAGTGAGCACTCAGCCGACGATCAACTTCGCGAAAACTGTCATGCCCTAAGCGGAGGCAACGGCGTCGCCCGGAGCAGTCGCGCCGCACCACTGCGCCAGCTTCAGGCTCGTATGTCCACTTCAGGATCTGGAGCCATCGGGGAATCTCCGGCAGGAGCTCATTCCAAGGAGGAAAGGCTTCAGTTAGAGGAACTGTCTCCACCCAGTTGGGAGGCACTGCCAAAAAGCGAGCCAACGTGCGAAAGGCACTACGACACAGCATCATCTGCGGATGGAGCTTCCAACCCAGCTGCTCCCACACCAAGACTTTCGCACGATCGACGCCGAAACGATCATCGAAGAGGTGCAGGAGTTCGGTTTCCAGGGCATTCAGCTCGTCATCCGACGGAGCCGCAAGGGCCGAAGTCCAGGAAACCATGGGAACAACCAAGCTCTGCACGATATGCTTGCGATTGCGAACAGAACGAGAGCACCAGCGTAGCAATCGAAGGCGAAGCACTGCACGGCGAAGCACAAACTTGAGCAAAGACCAAGCTCCTCCGAAGGTGCAAGAAACACCCAGCATCTCAAGGTGATCACTGACGCTGAAGGAGTGTTTGTCAGCAAGGGCAGCCCACTTGAGCAAAGACCAAGCTCCTCCGAAGGTGCAAGAAACACCCAGCATCTCAAGGTGATCACTGACGCTGAAGGAGTGTTTGTCAGCAAGGGCAGCCCACTCCTCAGTCGCCTCACTTGGGTAGACCGCACACTTCTCAAGTGAAAGCTTGAAGTTGAAACACTCATCGAACTCGGCAGACCGGCATAGCACTGCGTCCAGGGCCTGAACAGGAGCACGGGCTCGAAGGAACAGCAAGCGGTCGTCCATGTAGTTGAGTCCCGAAACATGCTGATGGGCCCCATGGAGAACATACTTACACCACACGTGAGCAATTGCAGCAGCGAGGCACGGGCTGAAGGGGCAGCCTTGCGGAATGCCCTGGCTGGGCACAAACCGTTGACCGTCGTAGGCCCCCTCACACACAAAGGTCCGGCAGGACTGCTTGCAGAAAGTCAGCAGCAACTTGAGCAACTCCAAGGGAAATCGAAGGTGTTGAAGAACAGCACTTAAAGAATCCCGTTGGAGAGAATCGAAGAAGGCTTTAACGTCAAGTTGGACAAAGCCCTTAGACTTATTGCGAAAGGCAGCCTGGACTTGGGCAAGTGCAGCCTCAACAGAGGCTCCAGGAAGGCCCCCGGCATCATGGCCCGATTGCCACTCGCTAATCCACGGCCTCAGACGGCGCTGTAACACTTTGGCGCCAGCACGCCACAACACTTGGACAACGTCAACGGACGACTACCACCCTTAGGTTTGGGAATCAGCACCGTGGTGGCACAAGACCACCGCGTGGGCACTTGCCCTAGCTGCACGCATCTGTTCCACAGGTCTGCAGCACGTCTCCAAAACGGAAGCGGGAGCAACGCCAAAGCTTCTGGAGTCCACGAGTCAGGCCCAGCCGCGCGTCCTTTCATGGCTTGCACCGCTTGCTTCAAGTCAGTAGCATGCAGCACTAGGTCACATTGATGGACCTCCCAATGCTGCCAATGCTATTATATTGAGACCAAGACTTCCTGGCACGACACGACCTCTCGCAAATTACTAAGCTAAGCCAAGCTGCCACTTCATCTCAGTAAAGGCCGATAGCATGAGATTGTCACAAATATGCTTGGGTCCTTCAACTTCCATGGCATTGGGGTACCTTGCAGCGGACTGAAACCACATCCAGCGGAAAGGGTGGTTTCGGCCGACTCCCTCCATTTATCCGTGTCTCTACGCATGTGTATGTGTGTCGGCTGTAACTCTGAGCTTGGTTCTGATTTGGAACGAAGCCTCACAAGCGCAACCAGGTTTCAATCTGCCTGGGTCTGAGTCTGGAGTTGGAGAAGCAGGAATGTCGGCAGCTGCGCGAGCAGACATGGCCTGGCCGCAAGACTCGATGCTCTGACTGCGCTGCCGGCGTGTTAGTATTTTTCCTTCAGGATTGTGCAGCAAGCAAAAGTGACATAACTCAAACCAAATGCTTTGATCATGTGTCATGTGGTCAAGCTGTTGCACTGCAGCGGCCCAGCTGATGCCTCCACAGATGCCCGCACAGGCACAGCCTCACTGCATCACGATCGCCAGGCGCCCTTGCAACTGCCGACATTGCCTCCACAAGGCTACGGACAAAACGGACACACTCGGGCAGTCGAACACTCGGATCTGGCAAATCTGTCGTCAACATATGCCCGGGCCCCGCCCAAACATATCCCCCAGGCAGATCCCAGCCCAGCTGCCTCTGCCGCCTCCGCCGCCTCTGCCTCCGCGATCGCAATCGCCGGCACGCCTGGGAAAAGAACCGGGTTTGCCATTGATGCTGTTGTGACAGTGTTCACTCACACGGTGATACAGCTGGCTTCTTCCACGCAACTCCAAACTCCTACTCCTACTGTTGCTGCTTGGCCAAGCTAGGACAGCCAGAACAGCAATGTACTTCATCCATTCAACTCCATAGCCATTCGATTGTGGGTTTATCAGATTATCATCGCATCATCCTGACATTTCATGTGTGTTTTGTTTGGTAAATTCCTCGCGCCGAGCCTCGTGCTCCTCCTCTTCACAATTCACACCCCCTAGCTCGATAGTACCTTGTAATGCCAAGTCACCGTCGATAAAGATTCCGTCAGTGTCGTTTGCACTGGCCATGCGGTCGCTGGAAGATGATGCAGGCACTCCCTTCCGGTTGAAGGCATCTTTCAACTTGCTGCTATCCACATTCGCAGCGTCGCCGATCTGGAACTCTGCCCCTCCACTGAGCAGTACTCTCTGTATTCTGTGTTCTGTACTGGCGAGCTGCTGAACTACTGTCTGCCAAGCGGCAAGCGACAATGATGTTTTCTAGAGTTGATAGCTGACTATCTTCATCTTCTACAAGTGAGAATGTGCACAACGTGACCTTCCCCTTTAGCGGCACTGGTCATCTCCTTGCTGCGCCGGCCTTGGTCGCTGACGATGCTGGTGACCGACTTTCGATAGTAGTCGAAGTCTTCCTCTGCTACCTCGAGCTGAGCAGCGTGCAGCAAGGCTGCAACTTTGTTCGCGGCATGCCTGGCAAGCTCCAATGGGTGAGAATTCAAAATTGAATTATCTGTCAGCCTCGATCATGATCTGATAGCACTCGTCCACAATCAGGACATGCCTTTGAAATGCCTTCGACTCGGGACCCGACCCTTCCCTAGACAAACTGGCGGCAGCAGCCTAGTGCAGCAAACCGTGCGCAAGCCAATCCCAGCACCAGAGTGAATGTCAAGCTCGTCTCCAGTTCCAAGCTCCGAGTCCTCGTCGTCCAACGCCAGCACGTTCTCCGCACTCATGACGTCGAGCAGCTGCCTCCGCTTAGTCATGGCAGCAGTTCCGTGTTTGCCGCACCGGGTGGATGCTTCAATAAGCTTCCTAACTTTAGAGTTGGTGGCTGCACGTATCTGTATTCAACTTCAGCTCAGCACCAGGACAGGTAGGCCGTACACGGAAGCCGAGTACCCAGCTCCAGAGTCACTTCTTGACAAAGGATGAGGTCTTGTTGGACAGGCGAACTATCCAGACCTGAGACACTTGGCCGATGGATCCCGCCGGTTGGGCCGACCGACCCAAAGCCACAAGCCTCACCTACCCCTAGGCTACCCCGCGGCCCGTGACTAAACTCGGAAAGGACGTCCAACACTGCTGCATAGATCATAGGTCCACATCAGAGAACTTGACCCTGGGCCCGGGGCCCTTAGGCCGCAAGGCCTCCGAAATCTAAGCCGATGGCCTGGGTTGCCACAGAAACACTAAGTAAAGCGCAATGACAACGTGAACTTGCAGAGCGAGCGACACAATTGCACGAAGAACTGCTGCTTGTGCTCTCGGCGCAACTTCCATTGCTGTCTTCACAACAACATGTGCGCGAGATCAAGTTTCGTTTTGGCCCTGTGGATCGTTGCAGCACATGGCCCTTTCAACGCCTGCGTGTCTTCTGTAACTTCTGTATCTGCGGAACCACACACAAGAGCGACAGCCGCCTGGATTGCCCGACCGACCTCCTGACTACTTCATATCTGCGTACCCCTTGGATGACTGGAGTGGCCAGGAGCCAAAGCCCAGTAAGCTCCCTCACTCGCATAAACGAAGCAATAACTTCGAAACAATTACCAAACTCAGAATGGCCCAGGCACAGTTTCATGAAATTGAAAAGCTGCATCAAGGAAAAGGCAGGATGGCCAACTTTCATCCTGACGGCTGGAGCGAACGACAACTTCGTTTGCCCGCTTGCGGCAACGGGATTATCCCGATGAACCTACGAACCCTACACATCTAACTTCCGAACCGAACCATGAAGCAACAAAGCTTAGCAAGTGCAGGTTCGCGCTTGAGCGGCTGAGCCATGTCCGAGAAATTCGTAAAAACCTGGTCGTCCAGGACACGTTTGCTGCGGCAACGAGGCCACGCAAGCCACGAGTAAAGGCAGAAACCTGCAACAGACGTGATAATAGTCGAAAGTGTCGAGTATCAATTGTCAATTCCGCCAGTACAGTAATAAAGACCTGCTCGCGAAAAGCTTCCATCACTTCTTTTCCATCTGCGGTCCACGAGTCCATGTAATTATGCGA
Source organism: Symbiodinium sp. CCMP2592 (assembly GCA_905221615.1). Lineage (NCBI taxonomy): Eukaryota > Dinophyceae > Suessiales > Symbiodiniaceae > Symbiodinium > Symbiodinium sp. CCMP2592. The sequence goes on from CAJNDT010000477.1 coordinate 27,348, forward strand.
CAGTGCACACACCGAGGCAGGCTTTCACGGCCTTGAGGTAAGAAAACGGTTGGAAAATACGGATTCCGATTTGTAACTCTGTAACCAATCACTCCTTTGCCCCTGGGCCGTGCCGCGTGGCTGCAGCTGCTGTTCATGAATTATGAATGGTCACAACATGTCGGAAGGATGGCGGCCAGCATAAGAAGCTGCCAATAAGACATCCCCAAGTGGTAATTTTGGGCATGGGCAAAAGACAATAATGGTGGGCCTTCCCCTTTGTACGGATCGTTGAGGCTTCTACATGAAACATGAAACCCTAAATCCTAACCCCTGAAACCCCAAACACCTATACCGGGCACCCTAAACCTTGCAAACCTTACCCCTCCGGGCCTCGGGGCTATGGGTTTAAGGGGTTAGGGTTTAGGTTTAAGCGGTTTAGGGTTTCGGGTTTATGGGTTTCTACCGCCTCTCACGTCGCTGTCGCTGGCGGCCTGTCCTCGATTACAAGACACTTTCACAGACAACTGTCCAACCCACACTCGCTCGGATTCACTCGGAATGTTTTCAGACCGAAGAACCCCTGGGCCCCTGGTTTGAAAAAACCCAAACCCCAGTTTCAACGATACTTAAAATCAAGACCGCTGTGGGAACCTCTTGAAAGCCGGAGCTTCCGCTTAAGCTGCACTTCTAAGGCAGAGCATTCAGAGCATTGGGCAGACACTCTCGGCATCAGGCCCATGCCACCACGAGTTCAGCGACGTGTCGATGAGGATGACCTGAGAAGTAGCGAAGAGGGCCGGGGGTTCCCGGGAATGCTGGTGCAGCCTAGGGTAACCTGAGAAGGTTAGGGCGACCCGACCCTGAACACGACCCCGTAACCCCACAGAGAACCCTGCCTGCGCGCTCACGGACACTACCTCGCTGCCTCGAAGCCCCCAAGCCTTCCAAACTCTGAAAAAAGCCCTGAAGCTTGGCCGCCCGCCCCGCCGACCCGTCCTGCACAGCCTTTGCAAAGCAAAGACAATCGGCAACCCGGGCTCGCACGCACAATGAAAAAACGACGCACTCGCTGGGTTCGGGGGTTCCAACTACCGGGGATGAACAAAGTTGAACAAAGGTTCGGACGCCTTAAAAGCTTAGCGGATTAGAGATTAGTTCAGGCCAGGCAGCTCGGACAGAGCCAAACGGGGATTGGGAAACCACGCCGGCCGTTCACTTTTGATGGCCCCAAGCGCCGCAAGTCCACAAAAGCATGCTGATACCGATATCCAGAGACTACACTTGATCATTGCCAAAAACGCTAAGTGGCAGAAGCTGACGAAACGGCAGATTGCACTGCGCTTGAGCGGCTTGATAGTAGCCAAAAGGTAGAGGAAGGCAGCTGCTCAGCACCAGCACTCTGCAAGTCGGCGATCCAGTGCAGCATGAGAAGCCTTGCCTTCTGCCTTCTGCTTCACCACGGAATCATGAAGCACGACGCCTCTTGGGCCTCGGCCTGGGAACCTCCGACTCCGCATCGCTGATGGATTCCAAATCCTTGCAATCCGCAAAGGTTTGCAAGGCCGCACTCCAAAATTCAAGTATTAGATCGAATCAGAATCAAAACATATCACACCGTCTGAACCCTGGGCCTTTTAGAAGGACCCGCGGCCCCACAACGACGTTGTGCCCTGCCGATCACGCCGCTGATGAACGCCAAGTCGGTGGCTCCAGAAAAGGTATGAACATCATTGGTCACCCGCCGCATCACTGCATCGCTGTACCGAGCCATCTGGAGCAGCACCTGGGCCTGGGCTAGATTTACATCCGAAGTTCAGGCCAAACTCAAGCCCAACGGCCTATCTTGTTTGGGCAACTTAGGCAAAGTGAAAGTGGCTCCCCCACCTTGTAATCACCAACGGGGCCAAGAGCGCCCCTCTGCAAAAGCAGCTCGCCCACGTACTTGCGCATCTCAGCCACAGTTGGCGGCGCTTGCGGTGCATCAACCATGGCGTTTTTCAGCACGGACTGAGGTGCCGGCCAGCGCCCACGAAACCCACAGCCCGGTTTTAAGGCCAGAGTTCGAAGGAAAAGCTGTAGAAGACCACTGACTGAAGCTTAAGCTGAAGATCCCTCGAGAGAAAAGAACAAAACAAGTGGATGCCACGGCTAAACCTTATATAACTTATATGTTGGCATGCTCTGTGGCTTGTTTCTGTGTGACTACTCACAGGGGCTTGGGAACTATTGCAAGAATTTGGTACATTCTTGGGAACTATATGCAGCCGTGTCTGTGAATAGTTGGAAGCCGTTCCGAACCATCAGAACTGTTTCGATGTGTCCTGCCTAGCACACCTGAAAACCCGAACACGCCAAAGAGATCCAACACTAGCGAGCTGGTGTTTTTCCTGCCGAGCTGCGCCGAGCTGCCATCGGTCTATAGACTTCCAACACGTCCCTGGGTGGCATTTTAGTCCATTGTATCCAGCTCAGAGACCCGTTCATATTTGTTCGGAGGGCTCTTGGGACTCAGAACTGTGGCTATGCACATTGCATCTTGGAAGACACAGATTATGTCACCCACCATGGCATCAGTCTCCACTCCATCGTTGCCGTTGATCACATCTAGCTGCTTCTGAAAAGCTGTCCAGCCTTGCTTCAGATACACAAGAAGCCGCTTGGGATTGTCTCGCAACATAAGCCTTTCGCAGGAGAAACCTTCAGGCGTTGCAGGTAGGCCAGTTTGGACATAATAAAGATCATCCCACCAGCCCCAGCCTCGACCCACGTGATGTCTCAGTGATGTTAGCGCGTCGATCAGAGTTATGATGGCTACACGACCACGGTCCGCATAAAGTGCCGTGTACCGGAGCAGATTCAAGAGAGACTCCAACATGCTCACCCCCGAACACAGTCCAGAGTTGGTTCTTGTCACCGATCCGGATCAGGATGCAAGCAGCCCAGATCTGGACCAACACGACATCAACGACGTTCGATTGATCCATGGCAGAAAATTATACTTCTAGATGCACACTGATACTGTAGCTTGCACAACATCATCACTGCCAAGCAGTCTTTATAATTTGGTTCATGTCCAGATCGAAATCCTTTAGCAGGACTTGAGGTACATGTGTTTTGCATTTGGGTACCACATGTGTATTGCAACACACAGAAGTCGAAATACTGCAGAAAAAGCCCTGATCTCATACATGTGAAAACCCCAAAGAGATCCTGAGATCCGAACTAAGGTTCTGATTTCCACTGCAGGCAGGACACAAATCCCATTTTCCACAAACCAGAAGCTACTCTAACTTAGGGGCGTAGGCTCAGCACTCCAGGGTCCGAGCGATCTCAAATGGCCGTGCAGAAGGCGAAGAGATCTGAGAGGAGCGGTGGTCCGGGAATGGGGCTGGGCTGGGCCAGGCTGGGCCCGGCTGTGGCTGCAGGACATTCTAGAATCTAGGGACAGCGCAAGGCAAGGCACGCATGCACTCCAAAACCAAAAACCCAGACCCTTCCAAAACCAAAAAAAAAACGGCAAACGCCCTGAGGCTCAGCACGGCGGGCTGGCGGCAGCGAAGAAGACCAGGCCTGCTTTAGGGTTTGGGGTTCAGGGGGGTTCAATGGCCAACGGTTTGGAGTTTCCGGTGTAGGGTTTGGGGCTGAAGGGTTCAGAGACTAGGGTTTGGGGTTTGGGTTTTAACAACAGTGTTTAATCGAGCAACTTCGTTAGCACCCTACCAAAGCCCCCACGACAACCACCCCGAAAACCGACACCCGAAATCTCAACCCTGGAAACCCTAATCTAGAAGCGCAGGTGCATCGCGATCACTCGGGATGACTTCGTTTTCGCTCGCCAGCCCTCAGCTCGGCGAAGTGAAACTGCACGATGACGATGAGGTCAGAGAGACACTTCCATCGACTCGGCAACTGGTGGTCCAGAGCTCAGCCCGGCCAGCACGCCCTCGACAAAAATGTTCTGCCTCGGCTCGCTTCTAAAAATCTTTGCCGACAACCGGTCTTCTGGGGACCGAGCTCGCGCTCGCTCAGTCCTGCCCACCACTTCAACTTCTGGTCCACCATGATCTCGCGGAAGCCGTCCGGAGCTTTCACTATGATGACCCGCTTCTCTGAGCGCTGGGGCCGCTCCATGGCCTAGGCGCCGCAACGCTGAGGAAGCGAACCCCCATCGAAGGCTGCACTCGGAGGTCGAAGCGAGAGGTCGAAAACGGCAGGGTCTGGACCTGGGCGCGGAGGGGCGCAGACGACACCGAAGGGAAGGCTGCACTCCGAGGTAAGAGGCGGTGCAAAGGACAGCGCCGCGAACTTTGAGAATCTACCTGCACTCCTAGGGACGGTCCTACGGTCCTACAGCAAGGCTGCACTGCGGGGTCCCGGCCAGCGAAGCGATGAGGTCGGACCTGGAGCGGGGGGGAGCGGAGGAGGGAACGGGGAGAAGGGAGCGGGGAAGAGCAAGGCACTACCTGGTAGCCTCAGAGCCCCTACAGCCTTCCAACCGAAACCCCCAAAAAAACAGAACGGCCGGGGGACCCTGGGAGTGCGCATCTGCCGTGATTTGCGCGCGAGTCTTTCGAAAAAACCAAAAAAACCAAAGAAACAAAAAAAAACAAAAAAAACCAAAGAAACCAAAAACACCCAAAAAAAACAAAAAAAACAAAAAAACAAAGATCTGACACTCTCCGGCCATGGACACCTCAGTCCAGGAGCCTCTGATAATTGGTGTTTTTTGTTTCTTTGGTTTCTTTCTTTTTTTTTTTTTTGGTTTTTTGGTTTCTTTGTTTTTTTGGTTTTGTTGTTTTTTTTTGGTTTCTTTTTTTTTTTTAGTTTTTTTTGTTTTTTGGTTTTTTCGGAAGACTCGCGCGTAAATCACGGCAGATGCGCACTCCCAGGGACATAACGTAGCATGGCCAATGTATACGACTAGATAGCAGTGCGAAATACCACACTTGCACATCAGCACTTTTTGTTCTCAGGATGATGAGAAGCTTTGTGGGTATGCGAGGCGCATCAAAACTACAGCGACGTCACCTTGAGTGCAGACTTCATATCGTACACACACAAGCAAACACTGCATAGTTCTATATGGATTGCTATTTGGGTATCCCTGCTTGACTTCATATAGAGACTTATAAACAATAAGATAACATATAATCAAGGTTATGAACATCGACAATAGCGAGCCAGTATCGTAATAACGAACATGAGATTAAAGATAAAACTTCTATTAGTATCCAATGACAGTCTTCAAACTTAGAAAAGAATTTTCTTATACAATAACGTTATGACACACAAAAAAATACTTATACAAACAAATGAAATAAGCTAGATTCATTAATTATGCCTTCGTCATTCTTGTAGGCTACTCGGTGCCTGCGTGATATAGCGATCAATTATCTGTCGAACTCCGCTTGTTTTACAGTAACTACCATTTTTAGTGTTAATACGAGGAGTATTAAATGGGTCTCTGAAATATATAGGTAGATACCGATTCGCCGATAATGACTTTTTGTGCTTATTTTTTTAACAAAACAAAGATGAAGTGCACAGTACTGGTGATTATATTGTTGTAAATTGGTATAGTTAGTCAATCTTATTTCAATCTCACATAGGCTCTTCTTAGTATACTAGAAAACTTGGATGTGTATAGATACCTGTGCTTGGGAAATATGTAAGTATGCATGTGTGCTATGTATATATATATATATAGGTATATATAGGTATATATACGTGAATATATATGAGTACCTATTTTTGAAATGCATGTGTAAACTGTGTTGATATAAAATATATAATACTGGTACTGTTCTATGCGAGACCTTGTTTTCTTTCGTAAGTAAAAACTGAAGGCATAATTAGTGAATCTAGTTTATTTCGTTTGTTTGAATAATTATTTATTTGTTTATCATAACGTTCTTGTATAAGAGAAATATTTGCTAATTTTAAACATCGTAATTGGATACTAATAGAAGTTTTATCTTTAATCTCATGTTCGTTATTGCGATACTGGTTCGTTATTGTCGATTTTCATAATCTTGATTATATGTTATCTTATTGTATATAAATCTCTATATGAAGTCAACTATTTGGAAGACCTAGGCTTTCCTAAATGGGTGCATATCTATATATTGTATTGGCCAACAACTCTATAATCTTAAAGAACATATTATGCTTGTATGATAAATTATATTTCGTTCTTGTTAGAGGATTTGTTCATTGATTTATATGTTTAACTTGTCCACATATCAATATGCTTTCTATATTTCGATTATTCTTCCGAATATGATTATAAATAAAAACATGATAGATACATGTATGTGCCACTTTACAGCGCATTTGTTGCTGGTAATCCAATATGCTTTCTATATTCCGATTATTCTTCTGAGTATGGCTATAATTAAAACATGATAAATACATGTATGTGCCACTTTACAACGCAATTTTTGCTGGTAGTCTATAGAATATCGGTTTGGTGTGTATTGAAAAGTTTCGCATATCTAGTGCTATTGTTGTCTATATTTGGATTGAATATTCGGTTATTATCTTAAAATGTATTGATAAGAGTATTAATGCAAAAGGCATGGTTGGTGATAATAATAAGAATATAATCAAATAAAATATCATTTATAGATCAGAAGTTTGTACTACATCTAGAAGCATGCTCCACACACAGATATGTGTTTGTAACTATGTATGAATAGTGAAAAGTCGGCATTTGTCGATTAATGTAAGGCACTTTATATATATATATATATATATATATATATATATATATATATTCATATGTATATGTATATGTATATATATATATATATATAATTGCATATGCCGAGCTCTCTATTATGCAAAATGTCACACATACATCTGAGGGTATATACATACATACATACATACATACATACATACATACATATATATATATACATATATATCCGTATATGTATATGGATATATATATATATATATAGACATATGTATATACATTTATCCGTATATCTTTTTTCTGCATATATATATATATGCGCATGACAGCCTCATCGAATGTAAGTGCGCCATCCCGCCCTGCAAGTTCACGAAGCAAACCTGGTATATCATCACCACGAAACTCCGACATGGCTTCAGAGATACGAAACGAGAGAACCAAGAAAGACTGTTTGAGCTTCCGTAGCAACGATATAACAGCTTGCGAACGAGAAAGAAAGAATGTCGGTTGTGTACTCATACCTTGGTATACATGTGTGTAAAAAAAGTTTAATGAATGCTTGTTTAAGTATGTGTGCGTGTGCCTGTATCCTATTCTCGCAGGTGGTTCATTAGGTGGCTCGACAATGCGATACTTAGATTTTGTGGAAAAAAGTGCACTCCCACAGCCCCCCGGACTCCAAAAAAACCCAGAAGCCTCACCTACCTGCACTCCTAGGGTTCAGCCAGAAACCCCGAACCCTTGTAAAACGATCCTACCTCGACTCCTAGGGCGACACCTACAACTGCACTCCGAGGTCCTGGCGCGCACCGCCCACCACACCCTCCCCGACTTGGCCCGACTTGAAAGGTAAAGCTGCGGCGGAGGAAAAAAGGTTGGGGGCAGGGCAGCCGGAGGGTTCAGAGTTTCGGATCCCCCCAAATTGTGGTCCTTAACCTCCAAACCTTGAACCCCTACCCCGAAACCCCAAACCCTAAGCCCTACCAAACCGTATGCCTAAGCCCCTAAACCCCCGAGCCCTAAACCCGAATATACCGGCCTGGTTTCTCTCCACCGGCTGCAAAGGGCCAGCGGGCATCATCGTCCTCTTCAGAACTCGGCTTCCAAGGGTTTAGCTTTGTGGCTTAGGTTTAGGGTTTAGGTTTCGGCTTGCCCTGAACCCTGAAATGCACTGAAAGGGTGAATCCCAAACCCAAAACCCCGGACCACGTTTTCCCGAGATTCAAAAGCAGGCTGCATGGCCGTGTGTGCAAAACAAACGACAAACCCGCCCTATGCCAGGGCCTAGCCTAGAGAGCTACTGTCGCCCTCTATAGTTATGGCCCCATGATAATTCATGATTCATGATGCCCCATGCACACACCGCTTGATTCGAACGGGATCGGAAGCTATCGCGGCGCAGCCGGTGCTAAACCAAACTTCAAGGAACTCAGGATGCTTCTGCCCTCTGGCATGGCGGCATGATCCCATCCTCAAAGTCCAGCAGCCGAGCGCAACAGCAAGGTACGCTGCAACAGGGTTGTGAAAGAGGCATCTATACCAGAAGGCATTCTAAGCACACAATACCAGTATAGGAAGGGTGCTGGCGGCTGTGCACTCAGCTCCCTCATCATGTGTTCCTCCGCTTCTTGGACTTGCTCTCGTTCTCATCATCTTTGCGCTTGCGTCGCCCTGTGATCGGCCCACTCGTGCCACTGCCACTTGGTCCAGCTGGCGCCCCAGAGTTGAGAGAGTAGAGGTCCTGCACGGTGGTGTTGTCAATGACGGAGTTCAAAACAGCCTTGACGCTGCACAAGTTCTGCCTCTCGTCCTCCGAATCGTGCTCTGCCTGGTCACCCTCGAGTCCGAAATCTTGGCGGAGCTTGCGACGGCAGAGTTTATCCAAAAGTCTGACCAAATGCATGCGCTCTGCAGATGTCACGAGAGACGCCATGTCGCACAAGGAATCACAAGGGAACCTGGTAAATTTCGGACTCGGGGCCGAAAGTCACTGCGATCTGCTGATGCTGGACATGTTAGTTAGTTACATGGTTGAATCGTCATCTTAACATGAAGCAGATGATGTGTCAATCATGCGACAAGTGAAATCGTGTCGTTGAGTGGTGATACGCGGTTTGGCCATGCCTGGTGAAAAGTCCGCACTCCGCACGTTCGGAACCCAGCACTACATGTGCGCAGATAACGGTCCTCTGCAATGCTGGCGAAGAGTCCAGGATCTGCGGGAACCTCAACAATGATGCTGATGGTGGCAGGTGGAGCACATACGGAACGTCACGCAGCTCAGAGTTGGCCGGCAAGCCAGTGCCAGGGACCCCAAACCCAAAGTCCCAAAGTGACCCCTAAGTGCTGAAACTCCCAAATGCGATCAACGGCGAATGCTCCGAGAAGCTGACCTCCACCCGACCATCCAACTGCTCAACGCAAAGCCTCCGAGGGATTTCAAGCACGGGAACACCGATATGATATGTGACATGCTTATCAGCGTCTGAAGGTTTGACACCTGAGATCTTGCACAAGTTAGACTTCTTGGTCCGTGTTTAAAGACGGGTCGGTCGAATGGAACTAATCGATCAAGAATGTCCACACACACACACACACACCTGAATCCCCCCACTGGAACTATATGCAACAGTGTCGTTCCGAGCCGTCAGAAGTGTTTCGATGCGTCCTGACACACCTCAAAACCCGCCAAAGAGATCCTGAGATCCGAAATTAGTTTTGTGATGGGCACTGCAGGAAGGACACAAACCCCATTCAAAACAAACCAGAAGCTACTCTTTTGCATGCGGCACACGGCCTACGGCTTATGTTAAAACTTCCAACTACAAGCCGAACCCCGGCACCTCTCAACGCGAGGATAACGAAGCAGTCGAGCCAGTCGAGCCAGTCGAGCCATCCAAAGACCTGAGAGGAGGGTTTATATAGGGTTTAGGGTTTAAGGTTTCAGCACTCACGCTTGGGTTTTAGGGTTCGGGTTCCCTAGACCGCCCAGCAGTGACAGTTCAATCGCAGTCCAACCTTCGTAACTCCGAATCCGGATGCCAGGGGGCCCTGGCCTTTGAGACGACGGGAACAAGTCGGCTGCTCGCTGGCTTAGGCTTTCACGGCTTTGACTGCATGAATGCTGGAGTTTCTGAGCTGGTGTGCGATACGGCCGGAATATTTCCAGCATGTTGCATGGGTTTCGGCTGGAGAGGCGGCACTGGCACTGAAAGGTCAAAGATAGTGTCAGCAGTGAGAATCTGTTGCCATGCTCAATCGAGTCACCGTTCACATTCAAACCAGCCAGAACCTCCACCCCGAAAACCATCAGTCCAAAACACAAAGAGTCTTGACCTCCAGCTGCAACCGCCAACCGCCAGCCCCAAGCAATCCCCGCTCAATCAACTCCATGCCGTTAAGGTGGCCTCCTCTGGCGTCCCATTCATGAACATGCAGCCAGCGCACTGCATGAGGGCATCGTGCGCACTCGTCAGTTGCCGCACATGGTGTTCCATGACTGATGACTGATCACCAACTGCCAACAGGCCAACAGGCTAACATTGAACTCATATAAGTATAAGTTCAAGACTTCAAGCCGGCAAACCGGACCGTACATCAGGAGGCTGTCGTGCTTGTGCTTGTGACTGCTTGTGTTAAGTCAGTGTGAAGTGTGCATTATTATGTGCTGCCACCGCTCGCAACCTCGAGCATCCGTGGCTCTAGCAGGATGCCATGCTCCCTATTTCGTGCCAGCTTTACAAATCGATCGCCAATGCTGCACCAGAAGCCACGCACCACGAACTAACCGATCCCAGTCTGCCAGTCTCCTGCCGACTCCTGCCTTCCAGCAAAGAGCTGAAGACTGAAGATACAATGTGTGTATGTACTATGTATATATATATATATATGTGGGAGTTTAGGGGTTAGTGTTTTTACCACGATTTAGGGTTTTCGGACACAGTCGCACGACCACAGGTCGCAGTCAATCCCTACACATCATGAGCCAATAGGTAGGCACACACACAGAAGGATTAGTGAGGTTTTCTGTATGCGAAGATGGCATCCAGTGTCCAGGACTCAGGCGTCCACACACTGGCAACTTTCGACCTGTACGCTCATGCTCCGAAGCTACAAAGTGGAAGTGCAAGAAGTGACCCTGCCTGAACCTCGTCCACCTGACTAAACCACAACACGGCCTACCTGTTCCGCACAGACACCGAAGACGATGACATGGACTGACATGTAGCAGATTGTGGCAACCGGGCAGTTAGACACCTTCCATGTACGCTGACCTGTAGTGTGCTCAAGCACTGACTGTTTCGAAAGGCGGCGAGAGGAATTACAAGCGCAAACACTGATATGAAGCACTGTCTGTGAATAGGGGTTCTCGGCTTGGCCCCACGCCATGTCCAGAATACACCAAAAGCAGCCAGGATGACAAACAGTGTACAGCGAGTATAGTGTAAGATGTCACAAGCTTGCGAGCAGGTACACGGAGGTGATCAGTCTCCGCTTCCCCCGTGGTGGATAGCTTCGTTGGCACAGGTACCACCACGGGCCTGTGCCCCCTGCTGTAATGTAAGATGTCAGTACTACATTGCGGTTGAGAAAGCCCTTGGACACAGGCTGTTCACACACACACACAGAGTCACACCAAAAACAGTAGAACGATGCCCAAGATTGGTAGGAATTAGAGCACTGTTGTGATACTGTTTTCCCCGAACTCACCCAGGGTTGTGAAAATTCGTGTGGAGTTGCTGTCTGCCACCCAGCGACGAGAACAACAACTTGGGACAACCGGACACCCCTTAGTTCCCGGGGCCGCCTTGGTCCCCGCGAATAAAGAAACTTAGCAGCCCCAGGCCCTGTGTCAGGTAGCCCAGCGCTTGATGCAGTGTTGTTGGGGATACAGCAGCTGCAGTCTTTGCACGCCCAAGAATTATGTGCCACTGAGAAAGAAGACTCACCAGAAACAGTGAAAACAGGTAGCACGGCATTTCCCAAACTGAACGCCCCAGATCCCGCTGGAGTCTCGCTGGAGTTTCAGGACTGGTTGCAGCTGATTGCGAGTTTGATGAATGCCTTTTCGGACTCGTCGCAGTTGCGGTGGTCGGGTGCGGTCCAGGTTAGGTGGGTATTAAAGTGCCTGACAGTGGGCGGATGAGAGATCAGAGCTCACAGAGGGTAAGTGGGGGAAGGTGAACGCTAGGGCCTGTGCTATGCTTTTGGATGCCTTGGACCCTGCAGTAAACTATCAAGCTGCAACACAAGTCTTGTTCAGGCTCTACACTACATACCAGCCGGGGGGTACAGGGGAACGCAATCTTGTCCTTAGCAACCTGCAAAACCCACATGTTGTTCAGGATGCAGCGTCTGGGGTTGCAGCGGGGGCCGTTGGTATCAGAGGTGCGTGTATTCTGGCATGAGTCTTCCTGATCCGATGGTGTTGGTGAGTGGCCTCACGTCAATGACAAAGCCAGTGGTGCCCAACAATACGGAGGTCACTTGGAGGACTGATATGGTTAAGAGTGCCCGGCAGTGGCATGGACGCCCTTCGGAAGAAGCGGTCTTGAGCCATCACAGCATTTGTTAGCAGAGTTTGAGGCCCTGCCCACTGCACAGGTTCCCAAAAGAGGCTCATCAACAACCACTCCTAAGGTGAACGCGATAACAACTACAGGGGCCACGACTTCGAGCACGCAGGGTGGTAGTGGGGATGGAAAGGGCAAAACAGCAAGTACTTCCCTTCGCCTAAGGGGTGCAGGTATGCTACCAAGTGCAGAAGCCCTCATTCTATGAACGAGTTGTCCAAGCTGATCGCTTCAAGAGTGCTTAAACTGCGGCTCTGAGAAGCATCGTGCCAAGGACGAAGGGCTGCAAGGCAGGTAAGGCAGAGCCAAAGGCACAGGCACTGGCGCAAAGCCGTCAGTGCAGGTGGCCCAGGCCACATCGTCCTCCACTACGTCGTGAAAGCCCGTTGTCCAGGCCTGTCTTCTCCATGGACACGTTCATCCAGGAAGCTGCTCAGGCCCTTGGGCGCGTTTACGTTGGCACCGCGGCTCCGATCTCAAATCCGACGCTCAGGCCACCACCAATGTCACTCAATAGCCGTCTCAATCTGCCCAGCCTTCCTCCGCAGCTCCCTGCATTCAAAGGCTCGCGATTTGCGCAGTCCTGCTTGCAAGTTGCTTCCAAAATCCGCATTTCCAACCCCCATTCTGGGGCCAAAACCCTGGGGGTCAGAAATGTCCAAAACCATGGTTTTGCACACCCCCATTTGGGAGCCCAAAACCAGGGTCTGCCAGGTGTGCACTCCGAACCTCTTCCTCTCGCTTATGCCCTTGTGGATTCAGGTGCCGCTCACCCCATGCGGCTGGCATCATCTGAGGAGGAGTGGGAGGCCGCACAGGAAGTACAGGTAAGTTTAGCCAGCGATCAGTCCACATCCATGCGTTTGACGTGCGCGGGTACCCTATTGTCGCCTCGTGGAAGGGATGGCCCTGTGCAGTCAATTGTGCCCATGGGTGCTATCATAGAGCAGTTGGGGTGTAATTTAGTGTGGTCAGCCGGTAGTTGCAAGCTTTATCCTCCTGATGGTCGATCCTTGAGGCTTCGTGTCAAAAATGGTTGCCCAGGACTTGTTGAAAGTCAGGCCCTCACGCTTATTTCACGATTGGAGGAGCACAAATTGCAGCAGGTTGAGGAGTTCAAAAAGAGGACACTGGAAGGAAAGGACAGGATTACGCAGGCCAGACTTGCAACGGAAAAAACGTGGTGGGATCACTTGATGCAGTATGCCACCTCGTCGCACGAAGCATCCGGCCAAATGGCTGTAGCAACAGCCCCATTCTTCCAGGAAGTGCCAGACGCAGCAGTTGCAGGCATTATCCCGTCAAAAGATGTGGACACGTTGTGGGTGCATTAAAAGTTTTGCCCCTCAATAGGAGAAAGCGCAAGGCACTTCATCAAGCCACGAGTTGGATTGTGCCTTCGTTTGCCGGTCCCACCTCTCACACGTCACTGAGGGTGATGGTACAGTTGTGTTGGAGTTGGATGTGCTACGCTCGTCGGCCCACGAGCTTTACAACCAGCAGTTGTGGTCATTGCTCATGACAGCCGCGAGGTTGGGCCCCCGTGTCGCACAATGTCGGTCCTTCGTCATCGTCCAGGTGGTCCTCGTCCCGTTCGTTCGCCCACTGAGCCCTTTGGCCAGCGCTACGGCGGCAAAGCGCCTACACCGCACAAACCCTCACCTCTCCTCACAAGTTGCCTTTGTTCTGGAACAACCACAGCAAGTAGAGCGGCTAGTAGAGCGGCATATGGCGCATGACAGCCCGTTGGTTGGTGTGGTCCCGTCGTGGTGGTCCAACCCAATGTGGTTGTGTTATGCTCCCGAGCCCGGCTGTTCGAAGTGGGCCCGCTGGGCCATGCGGCGGATAAACCCACCAGCATAGGCACGAATCTCCCGGATTTGAAAGAGTTACAAGGTGTAAAGAGCACAGTCGCAAGGGTGCAATGGCAAGGCGAGTCAAAACAACTTGCCGCGTGGGCTCCGGGCCTTGTTGAAGCAGTTGCGTGTGCCCTGCAGCGGTGGCCGCGCTACCGGCTATTCCACTTGTTGCATGTTTTCAACCATAAATTTCAGCAGCCTGCCGCGCAACCATAAATTCCAGAAAACTTGCGATCCAGCAAATTTGCTATCTCGCCTCGGCCGCGTCAGCTGCGAACTCGTCGAAGTACTGACACCATCAGTTCCACACCGAGCGATTTCCGGCTACGGCAGATGCGCAGGTCGCGCGCATCAGGCTCGCTAGCCGTGCCTGAAAGGCAGCAGACGCGCAGGGTCGACATGAGGCTCAGTCGCACGCATGGCGGGTGAGACATCTCAAATAACAATAGTGGTAACGACCGGACAAGAGAAACAATTCGAGAATAAACAAGGACCAGGAAACGGGACAAGAGCAGAGAGGGGGAAGAGGAAAAGGACTGTGGGGAGAGAGAAGTGAAGACAGGGAGAATAAAAGAGAGGGGGGGAAGGACAAGGGCGGAGCTGCGAAGGCAGGAGTAACATAAAACATACAAGAAACCAACTGCATCAATCACAGCTGCTTTACCGGGTCGCTTCTACTTGCATGACGGCACACAACTCCTTTGGCGACTGAGTGCTACATTACTCATTCTGCAAAGTTGAAATTGGAGGGCGCCGCAGCACCGATTTCGCATCCGTCCTTACGGCCCAACGAATCCTTCAGAACTGCGACACAAGTGTCTGTGACCTGCCGCAAGATTTTCGGAAGCCACGGTCCTGGTTCAAATTACCTGGAGCCAATAAGAGTCCTTCACGTCTGTTCCTTCAACACACGAGAAAGATGGCGTCTCAGAAGCAACTGAATAATCAATAATCATTCTTTGCAGACGGGGCCTCTTCCAAGCTGGCATGAAGGTTGTTGATGTTGTTGATGTTTTTGATGTTGTTGTTGCTGTTGTTGTTGTTGTTGTTGTTGCTGCTGTTGTTGTTGTCGTTGCCGTTATTGTTGTCGTTGTTGTTGTCGTTGTGGTTGCTGTTGTTGTTCCTGATTGTGATTGTGATTGTGCCCGCGTGGTTCATCTTGTTGGTGTTGTTGTTGTGATTGCGATTGTCTTTGTGATTGTTGACGTTGTTGATGTTGTTGGTGTTGTTGATGTTGTTGTTGGCAGCACGTGCGTCTGCCGCCGCGTGGGATGGCGCGATTTTTGTGGCTGGCCTGTGCTGAAACTCGAGTTTTGGCACTTTGCTAACCCGGCACAAAACTTGGGTTTTGTTTTCGCATCGGTATTTGCAGTGTTTCCTAGCACTAAAACGCCGCAACCGGCACGCTGCACTGTCCAAAAACATGCTCAGCTCTCCATTTCGCATCGTTGTTTTCGGTGTTTTCCTGTCCGTGTCGCATTTCCATCGGTTTTTTGCAGTGTTTTCGCCATCTATGGACTTTCTGCACATGCCGGCTTCAACTTGCATTTGTCTTTCCAAGTCTGTGCAGGGGTTTGGGGGGATGGGGGTGGGGGTTGCTCACGTCCATGCGAATGCGGCTTTTGTCTTTCTTTTGTTGTTTCCTATGTGTCGCATGTCGCATCGGTTTTTACGGTGTTTTTGCCGACTCTCGATTTTTTGCACATGCCAGCTTAGACTTGCATTTGTCTTTCAGCTCTGTGCGGGGGTGGGGGCGGGATGGCGGAAAAAATTGTATAAAGGGGGGCGGGTCTCAGGCACACTCATTCACTCTAGCATTATTCCACAGATGTCCGTATAACTTTTGTTGCACCTTCTTCGTTATTTCCGTTGTTGTCCTTTTATTCGTTTTATGTGTTGGGCTTCTAAGGTTTGTTGTTCTTCATTCGTTTTTCTCCTAATATTCATTGTCAATACTTTTAGGAGGTTTTATTCGTTTTGTGGGGTTTTCTTATTGTTCGGCTGCGGTGTTCTACCAAGGACTGTAATATCTTATTATAATCGTTGCCTGTGGTTTTTGTGCTGTAAGTCTTTAAGTTTTTTGTGAGCGTTCACCATATTCTTCTTCAAATTCTTCTATTGTCTTTGTAACCAACTTTCTATGGTTGAATGGTGTGGTTTCTTCATGTTCATCTTCGTCAAGTTTATCATGTATGTACTTAATGTCTAAATTTAATATCTTTCAAGAATCTTCCTTGTCGTCGTCATCCAGTAAATATATCTTTATGACCGTCCATTTGTCTATTCAGTCCCAGTTGTTTCAGTTCAAGTTGTTTTTGCTTTAAGATATTTTCATTTGCTCCAATGTTATGATCAGTCCAAGTTGCTTCAGTTCAAGTTGTTTTAGTGTTAAGATGCCTTCATTTGCCCTAATGTTATTTTTTAGTGTATTTCATTTGGATGTTATATGTCCTCAAAGTAGTGCCGACCATCTGCCTATACTATTCTAGGGCGTTTTGTCTGTAAGTAGATTTACTTTTTAACTAACAATAGCTCATGTCTCATATATTTTGTAGGTAATCCTTCCAAAACATAATATTTATTCAGTTGTGTGTCTCTCTCAAACTTCTTTAACTTCATAAGTCTTTTCACTCCACCTGCTCCTTGTATCTTTTCTGCTGGTATAGTTACCAACGCTTTTTGTGCTGCACCTTCTTCCCCTTCTTGACCCCTCCTCCGACAGCCGCCGGCTGCGCCTTCAAATGGTGCTTCTGCACGGGCACAGCTGCCGCCGCGGCCGACGACTTTCTTCGAAGCCGCCGAGCCGGGGGTTGTTCCATGCTCTCTGCCGCCCTGACGCCTTGAGGTAGGTCTGGATCCTGAAGAAACAGCAGTGCACAATCAACAACATATTGGATCCTGCTCGTAAGCAGGCCCTGCTTTCCAAACCGCAGGCCTCAAAAGAGCTCATTATCTGTGAGTTGGAGCGGGCTCGCAATAGGTGGCCATTTCTTCATCCGACCGAACATATCCGGCCTGGTGATGGTCGACCTAGACAACTACCAGGGCCAGCTGCAGACACTGCTAGCGCTGAGACCGCGTGTGCTGGTTGAGACTTCCCCAGGATGCTATCGGCTGTGGTTGGTTCTGCCACAACACCTCCCAAGCAAGTCGGCCATAGACTCCATAGACGTTACACGAGAGCTTACCTCAGCACTTGGAGGGGACATGGCATCCGCCAAAGTCACTCAAGTCGGCAGTCTTCCAGGCAGCATCAATTGCAAACCTGCCAAGGGCTGCAGTGTCAGTATCTTGCACAGTGCAGTACAAGACATGGACGAGCAGTGCTACCTCGATTTGACTGCCAACCCAGTGCTTTCCGTGACACCGCATGGTATTCAAGTTGGGGCTGCAGCTCCTAAGAAGGCTGTCAAGCACCAACCCAGGCAAGCTGTCCAGCCGAAAGAGTCCCATACGGATCGGAGCGCTGAGGACTGGAAGCTGGCATGTCAGTATTTCGAGCTTCACCCAGGCACGACAATCCAGGAAGCAGCAGAGGCTTGTCGCTTCCAGGCCCAGCGGCCTAATCCGAAGTACTATGCTGATTTGACACTGCGCAAAGCACGGGAGCATGTCCGCGGCAAATGTGCTCCACCTGGCAAGCCTGCTTCGGCCGCTGTTGTGGACTCGCCGCACCAGGAGGCATTTCAGCTTAGGCTGTTTTTTTCTTCTGGGGTTGTCTTGGGCTCAGACTTGCGGGCTGTGGGTGGAGGGTGCTTCTGAGACCACTCTCCACAGTCCTGACTAGACATCCAGTATCATCTGCCGGCCAGGCCCCAGCAAACGTTGGACAAGATGTCAAAGCCATTCTGGAAGAGTGCGTTCCTCGCCTGGTGCAGCAGGACAAGATCTGTGGGAATGTCCTGCTCTCCCTGCGTTCCAGTGATAGTCTGCTACTACTCTACTATACTGTATGTTGTACTATACTATTGTTTGCATCGGATCAACTTCGTCAGATTTGCCTTTCGCTGGTAACTGCATCGGACCGATCGGACCACAGCGGCATAGTACTGCGATGTGTCGTCTTCCCGGCATACTGCAGGTGCCGCTTCACAGCCTCACGCATCGCTTGGCCTCCCCATGAGTGATGCCGCGAAGCTGTAGATTCTTCCAACGACTTTCGACGGGTTGCCCAGCCAGCCGATTACACCACCGGCGTCTAAAGGTGTCGGCAAGTGTCGGACGTCTAGGGCCCCGGGTAACATCCGACGATTTTGGCTTGAGGGCTTATAGGGTTAGGAGTATAGAGCCAAGCACAGTCAAGGTGGAAGTTCTTGCGCCCCTGCTCAGCTCTGTAAGATTGAAGGTTCTAACTGGGCCAAGCCGCGGACTTTACTGTTCTTCCCACGTTTCTGCAGATTGGCATAGACTGGCAACGACTATCGTCCATATCATTGTGCAACATGCATCGGATCAACTTCGTCAGATTTGCCTTGAGCAGGAGCTCGATGGTGTCTATGGGCGTAAACTGTTCCAGGATGATCTCGCTCGGGCGGGAGAGGTGTACGGGGCTGGAGTCATGGTCCGAGTTTTCCGAGCTCACAACAAAGACGGGGACGACGCTGCAGTAGTCGTCATCGTCGTAATAGTAGTCGTAGTATTAGTCGTCGTAGTAGTAGTAGTAGTAGTAGTAGTAGTAGTAGCAGGAGTAGTAGTAGTAGTAGTAGTAGTAGTAGTAGTAGCAGTAGTTGCGAAGGGCTGCGCACGGATTTAGGCGGAGAAATGCAAAAAATGCTCGAGAAGACGAAAAGCCGAAAAGTCAAAAAGGTTGAAAAAGGCAATTTAGAGCGAAAAGTCAAAAAGCCAAAAAATCCGAAAAGTTCCGAAAAGTGCCGCAAACACCCAAAAGTCGAAAAATAACGAAAAACACTAAAAATCGACAAGCCTAACAATCGCGAAAAGTTCTTGAAAGTGCCAAAAAAAACGAAAAATCAAAAAGTCACCAAAACACCGAAAAGTCGAAAAATACCGAAAAATACAGAAAAGTTCCGAAAAGTCCAAAAACACCCGCAAAGTCGAAAGGTAACGGAAAAACCCGAACAGTCCAAAAGTAGCGGCACATCCGAAAAGTTGAACAGTCAGCCATCACCGAAAAATCTCGATAAATCCCAAAAAGTTGAAAAGCAACGACAAACCCTTGGCTTCCCAACTAAATTTCACTAGCCCCCCCGGCCACAAGGCACTCTGTAAGGCTTCGGATTTGTTCCGGGGCAAAGTAAGTTTGAAGGTGTAGAGGTTGAAGGCTGCGTAAGGCAGCAGGGGGAGGCAGGGTCTGGCGGTCTAGAGAATAGGGGTTTAGCGTGTCAATGGTCACGTCTTGCTGTGTGGACAGCACTAATTCAACCCTCAATCAAACCCTGGCAAAGCTCGTGTGCAGGGTCAAGAACCCGGAGACCCGACAATATAGACGAGAAAAAGGGCACTCCTAACGTGCCTAATTATGTAGGCCTCTAACCCCAGACCTAAAAACCGCTAAGCCCCAAACCCTAAACCCTGAAGTTTTCAGGAGTTGGTAAGTGCACGTAAGGGGCGGGCTCGAGCCTTTCGGGTTTGGGAATTTGGGGTGGAGGATTCAACTAAAGCTTAGGCTTACATGTTGCCACTATGGCATTCGTTTTAAGGTCCGTATATGGTTAGGACCTGGAGAAAAGTGGCTCACAGATGTTGGACTGATGTGTACAGCTGTTTGGAGCCTCTCTGTTAACACCGTACATGGGACCTCGTAAATCAAAGACTTCTAAACCTTAAACCCCAAAACAAGCCATACAGCAATCCCAGTTTTTCTGCTTACTTACCAACTTAGCGCTTGGGTATAGCCTGGGTTGCCGTAGCAATGGGATAATCACGTCACGTGATCCACTGGATCAATAATACAGGGGTATTGCACCCATGAATCTAGTGTTTTGATATGATGTAGGCATGAGGAAACAGAGTACCCTGCACTGCGGTAGAGTGTCGTTGGGGGTCGATGAAACTGCATCCGGGAGATTACTGACATAGTCGGGCAACCTTACCCGGAACAGGAAAAACCGCCACAGCAACCCTCAACACAGCAGGAGAGTCTTATCTGCCCGTTATCAATATGGAAAGGATTATGAACTGCAATGTATTTTACAAGCCCTGCATAGCCCTCATATAACCCTTATGCAGTCTTCGTGTCCCCATGTAAGCCTCATACGCCCATTTCTGTAAGGGTACCCTCACTTGGCCAATACCTACCGCTTGTAGGGTTTAGACGATTGACAACTTGAATATTCACCAGACCAACTACGCTCCCTTCCAGCATTCACACGAGCATGACAGATATACACCAAAGCAACATTTTAATGGACCCCCGAATTACCACCTGGACGCGTAGCCCTAGCATCCTCTAGTGGAAGCCCTGAATCTGAAACCCAAAATCCTTAGCCCAGTTCGAATTGCCTAAACCTGGGACCCTCAAGCAGCGGTTTTGCCCACGTTTCTCACGTGCCCTGGCCCAATGGCCATCCAGCACCACAGCCGTTGTCCTGAGCATTTGCCAAGCCTGGCGACCACCACCTTGGTGCAGGTATGTAAGGTCACTGCGCCCTCACCCCCACAAAACATGAGGACGCGCTATAGAAGACACTGGCAAACAACACACCTAGGCATAAAGGAACGCTTGGGTTGCAGAATCAACGTCTAACAGCCAGCACTGTCGCATGATTGCAACATCCAAATGCAGTCAGCATGTTCACCACGATGGTGCCCCCCCCCTCGAAGCATAACACGTCATCCGCAACTCTTCGACCGGGCCCGTACTCTGTAGGACATTCTGCAGGCGACGATGCACCACACCAACACGCCCGAGCACCCAGCGCAATCGCATGCTTACGCAACCCACATTTCACACCAATCAGGGCCTCTCCAGATCAATTTCAGGTTCAGGTCTGTTGGCGTTGGAATGGGGTGCTAAACAATTGAAATTTGTGTTTGTACTTTGTTCTTTTTGCTTTCTTGGGGGGTGGCCAGTGGCTGGGGGGCTCAATTTTGAAGCAAAATGTGGGCACGCTCCTCCTCCATGCCAAGGCACGATGTGAAGCTCCACGCCAGAGCTCGATTTCAAGGCAAAATGTGAGCACGCTCCACGGGAGGGCTCGATTTCGATGAGAAATACGAGGACGCTCCACGCGAGAGCTCGGTTCTCACGCAATTCACGCGACATGCGAGGGTGCTCTGGGCGAGAACTCAGTTTCGATGCGAAATATGAAGGCGCTCCACGTGGGAGCTCGTTTCTCACGACCGACTTCGAAACAAAATGCGTGGACGTTCCAAGCGACAGCTTCATTTTCAAAAAAAGAATGCTCCAGGCAGGAGTTCGATTTGAGGCAAAACGTACCAGAAACAATCCGCAAAATGCATGGGCAAAGGATCCCCCCCGCAGCCCCCCCCCCTCCAATTTGCGATAGCATAAACGAAACATGCAAACATGCAGCTCAGTTGAACAACCTCTCCCCAGCAGCCAGTTTCGCTTTTCAAACAAAGCTCGGGGATTGCGGGGGGCTCAGCCCTGCCCCACTTGCAAAAGCGAAACTAAGCACGGCACATGCAGCTCTTTGCCTAGTCTAGAAACGATCTCTCCGAAGCAGTCTGCTTCGTTCTAAACTGAAAAAAGTAGAGGGCTTGGGGGAGACGCAACCCGCCGCCGCTTGGAGCTGCTGCACCCACTCAAGGCTAAGGCTGCACGCAACATCCGAGATGGAGCTTCTTAGAACATCACACGAATCACATGCCCGGGCACTCAGGCCCAACAGAATGTTCAAAACACGTGCCCCTGATTTTGGATATCCTAGCCCGACGGCCGCACCTTCAGGCAGCGGTTTTGCCCATGTTTCTCACGTGCCCTGGCCCAATGGCCATCCAGCACCACAGCCGTTGTCCTGAGCATTTGCCAAGCCTGGCGACCACCACCTTGGTGCAGGTATGTAAGGTCACTGCGCCCTCATCCCAGACATGCATCTCCCTGCCTAGCCTGATACCACGGATGATTTGGGGAGTATCGCTTTGGGGGTCCTTTCGCTTTTGGGGTGTTTGCTCCATTTCCCGATCCAGCGGTGATCCCTTTCCCAGTCCCTTTACGGAGGTTTGGAGTCGTTTGGAGTACTGCTCATGCAGCAACTCATGAACCCCGCAACCCAGTTTCACAACTTGACAAATGCAACATGTCCTCCTGATCAGCGTATTCGGCATCATCTCCATCCTCGTCCGCTGTTGCATCTGCTGCCTGGCGCCAGATGCGCAACAAAAATCAGGACCAAACCCAATATCCTTGTCAGCACAAGCCTCCGGCTTCTTCTTCGTCTTCCGACGTCTCAAATGTCCAGCACGGATCCACCCATCCAGATTGCCCTTCAAAGCCGGGTCCTGCAGCAAGGGACTGCAAAGGAGCCAGAATGACTGGAGCTTGATATCTGCGTCCTGTTCTGGTGGGTATTCAGAAGTCACAGGAGGAACCTGATGCGAAAATTGCGTGGTGCAACGCAGTCTACAGGTGCTGACATGAGCTAAGTGTGGAGCCGTCAGACCGTGGAAGCAGCGTGGAACGTGGTCCCGTCATCCACGTAGTTTTGGTCTCAGCTGCACGCGCTACATGTAGTTGGCAGAGACCAACCCGTGCAAGACACGCTCTCGGGATAAGATGAAGCAAGTTGCAGTAATTGCGGGGCTGATTCGACCTCCACACCTTCTGGATTTGCCACGTGCCAGCCATCATGCGAGGCCGAAACGACGAGCGATCAGCAAACTAGGTGGTTTGTCTGGACATGTCTGGACTGGGTTCATGTAAGATTTGCTAGGTACGCCTGGAGCTGCTCGAACGTGATCTTAGTGCCTCCTGGCTTGCATTCATAACCTCATAACGACAGCATCTACCGGAGCCTTGTGCCTGAGGTATGTACGCGCAACATGTCTTGCAGCTAAGCTACATGACGAAAACATTATTGCGGGATCTATTGTTCAAACCTCCCAACCCAGCCCCCCCCCCCCCTCCACCGTTCCAAAATAACTCAGTCTGGCGCAATCCCGAAAATTGGTGGCTCGCCCCGTGCCCCGCCCCTCGAGACCTGTTTTCAGGCTGCGCGGCATGCGCAACTGGCGGGCGGAGACGAACCTGGACCAGAACCCGATCGCATGGACCCCGGAGGTGCATGAAGCCATGCTCCAGCAGCTGGTCGGCGACGGCACGGTCAAGCCTCGGGCAGCTGGCGCTGACGGGTTGAAGGTGGCACGCAAACGGTTGGCTGGCAAGACTTCCTGGTTGTGGGCAGTGACTGTGGCAAGGCAGAATGAGAAGATCCAGGGCAGCGCACGCCTCAACAGTGCTGGCAAGGCAGGCTAAGTAAGCGGCCGGGGCATTGCACTTGGCAAGCCGGAGCCCTAGCCCGCCAGCAAGGCTGGCGAGAGTGAAGAAATGCACGAAATTCTGCAAATGCTTACACGCCACAATACTTCCCTCCAATTCACACAAGACCTGACTAGGCGAGCTGCGGGAAGGATCTGATGATGATTTGTTGCACGATGGCGGACTAAGAAGACTGGCTGACATCCTACATGCAGGGAAACCCACAAAGGCCAACGGAGCTGCACCTGCAACTCTCGCCTGACTGATCCGGCAGTCCAAATGTTGTGCGCCAGCCGAGGGCACGTGCACCCTACTGCCGTCCAACTTTGAATAGGATATAATAGGATGCTGCTAGCGGGTGACTCGGCATAGGAGCAGCTGCCAAGCAGCACGTCACTATGCCAGTGCCCAAGCTTTGCCACCAACGACCCTAGTCCTCGATACCCCTTCGGCGAGGTTAACGATGTAGTGTCAGGACAAGAGCTAGAATCAGGTTGGGAAACACCGCAAAGCCTCACTCAGATCACAAATCAAGTGAGCACAGCACCAAAATCGCGCAATTTGGTAGGCTTGCATGCTGGTGATCTGCGACCGATGCAGAAGAAGAAGGCAATCTAGCCAATGGCACGGCAACCTGAACCCGCGTGAACGTTTCAAGCTTGCGAACACGGCATTGGCTAACAAAAACCCTGGTTACCCTACCAAGCTTGCAGGAAAATCAACGAAGTTGTCTATTCGAATCAGGTCTTGAGAATGTTGAGTCTTGAGCTCGGAAGGTATCAAAAAGCTGTACTGCATTTCGATCAGCTTGGAAGGCAACAGCTTTCTTTAAACAAACCGTTAGTATAATTAGATTGGCTTCAGGATCTGCGTACATAATGCGCATGCATGGCATAACATGGCGTACGTCAGCGTGTGTGAATGAAGCCCAAGCCGCATGAAGCCGAAAAGGGATCATGGATATCTCACCACCGGGGATGGAAATTGGGCAGGCTGTTCTATGGAGCCTGTTTGCAGTGTTGAGCCAGGCTGCAGGTGCCACCACTCAAACCGACGCCTGGATATACTCCTCGACCCCATTGATGCGCACAAGGTAGCACTCCTGAACAAAATCTATGGAGCACGCGCGTCCAAAGCACTCCTTGGACGAGGAGCAGTGAATTTCAGCGGGGCTCTTGGCGAAATGATGTGGCCCGCGAAAATGAAGACGACAACATCGAAGAATCTAACAACTACTCTTGTCCTGCACAAGCGCGCCAAGGTCCGTGGTAAACCAGATCGATAAGCTTGCGCATTCCTACACTCCAAATGCTGCAGAGATTGATCGACGGCCTCTACTAGAGCTCGAACATAAACAATGTCGGGCATTTGGCTGTACCTTGGCATTGGCTTGCATGGCTATGGCTGCCGACCCTGCCAACAAAAAGCAGAGCGCCTCTGGCGTGCAAAGAGTTGTTTAGCTGCGAATTCTTTCACGAAGTCTTGCCTGACAACCTTTGCCCACCCCATTCTGATGCTTTTCTGTCTTCTCTCAAGTGCCTGCTCCGCTCCAAGCATTGTCGATACGCTAGGCTCTGCTAGTGCTTTCAGGCAGTGGCCAGTGCTACGCTTAGTGCTTTTTGGATAGCCTCAACTGCTTCAATACTGGATGTTTGCGATAATGAGCTTGGGGATTTCTGATTGCACAAGCAGTTTCCGAATTGCTCACAAAGTTTCAATGTCTCCTGGCAAGAAACAAATCGCAACATGGAAGCCGAAGAACCCAAGAGCTGCTTTTGCTGAGTGAGTGGGTTGAGTACTCGTCGCACAAAGTCCTGCTTTCCATGACCTTCTGACCGTCTTTCCTTTTACTACTTAGGACATCAATGTCAATCACTGGCAGGAATATGCAGTGTGGCTACCAACTCACACTATGTCTATAGGTCTCCTGTGGATTTGTTTCCAACTGCTGCTCCAAGAAGTTGACTCGCAGGTGTATCGATACGAGCGCAGGAGAATAATTCTTCTTGGTGACAGCTTTCACCATAGCATGATCCCCTTCAATACTCTGCTCGCCTCAGAGAACAGAACAGGCCAACGGTTGTGCCGTGCCAAGAAGACAGGACGCACACCTGTACTCGCGCAAGGCAGAAGTAACACGAGCTTGCACGACAAACATATGAAGCGGAGAGTCTGCACTGAATCGCCCGGAATCCATTCATCCATGCCCGAAACTCACGGACCATGTCCTCAGTGACACTGGTGTCCTGCACGAGATCCTCTTTGGTGCGTCCTCTCGCCAGCGAGACCACGCAGGGACGAAGACTGCTGGCATGATGGCCAAGAAATATTCGATTCAACAAATGGGATTTGTCGCCGACGTCCTGACGTAATGCAGAGTGGTATATAAGGTACTTTTACTTCAATTCTGTGGCTCAGCACTGCGGCAGACTCAAAACCCGACTCAGGCCGGCCCAGCTAGAACACAGCCAAACAGACAGACACAAGCAGAAACACAA
Organism: Symbiodinium sp. CCMP2592; assembly: GCA_905221615.1. NCBI lineage: Eukaryota > Dinophyceae > Suessiales > Symbiodiniaceae > Symbiodinium > Symbiodinium sp. CCMP2592. Next base: position 53,360 of record CAJNDT010000477.1, read on the forward strand.
ACACACACACACACACACATCGGTTGGGGACAATGTGACATGTTCACTGATCATCGATTATCGATCCCAGGGCAGTGGGCAGCACTTAGTGATACCCCTGTGCCTCAGATCCATCAGGAGCATCCCACAGGGCAAGGCACCGGCCTGAGTCACACTCGTTCGGGGAGTCGGACACAGGATTTCTAGAGTCCCTGCGCACAGCAGGAGTGCCCCAAGCCCCCAAGCTGAGTGCGATCAAACTTTTTGAATCAAGCCCAGGAATCGCCGACCAAGCTGCGAGCGCATTCAATCGTGCTTGTGGTGTCCATGTGTGCCAGCCTCGGCTGCCGACGAGATTCAATTTCGGCGCAACGATCGTCATCAAAATGGAACTTCGGACGACTATTGGTTATGATCGGTCGGTCCAAAATCACTATGCAGCCTCGCAACCCAACAAGCTTCCAGGGCAGTTGTTGCCAGTTGGCAAATTTCAATGTCAATGCTAAGCATGCCCGGTTGAATCCAATGTCGAAAGCATCCAAGAGAAATTGTTGATCTGGACTGGCCAATCCGCGGGTTGCCTCCAGAAGCTGTGCACTGGAAAAATCCCGCCTCAGCCCACCGGATGATTGGATGACACTGGATAAAGAAATGAGTACGACAGCACTTCTAGCACAGTGACACTTCTCGAAACTTTCTCAAGTGGTCGCCGGCGGCCAACTGAGGAGCTCGGCGCCCTCGCATGATGCATGTAGACGGCCTCGGAATCGCCACGTGCGAATCTAGACAGTGCTCGAAGTTCCACGAAGCTATATGCTGCATTATCCGGTATTGCCGCCACCATGTGGCCTGGGACTTGGGACTGACTCCTTCATCATAGAAGCGACAAGGCTGTAACATAATCAGAACTCTCTCGTGATTGAGCTGCAAGCATGGCACAAGCTCTTGTGCCGGTCTTTGTCCCTGTTGCCGCTCAAGGCTTCCAACCTGGATGACTTTGCGCTCAGGATCAACGAATTATAAAGCCGAGGAGGATGCGTTACGCGTTCGAGTGCTTTGCGTTGAATTTGGACCCCAGACTTCGAGAACAAGGGGCTGGGCAGCATAATGGTTTAGCAAGTCCACATCGTGACAGGAACATCCTCCAATCCATTCCGAAATCCATTCAAAGATTTGGCCTTAGATTGACAACTCAATAGTTGAGGAAATGCACACGGCGACAATTCAAGATTCAAGCTGATGGTGGTTCAGTCGGTTCAGGCCCGAGCCAATGATGAGCACGACTCGGGCATACTTCCAGGCCCTGGCCACCGGCCGCTGCCAGCGTGAATGTAACGAACTGATTGAGCGCAGGCGCAGACTCAACCGCATTGAGCAAGCAGGCTGGCAACACCTCTCGTCGTGAATGGCTTCTGAAATCCCCTGAAGGAGTTGCGCAGATTTCTTGACCGCGTCCTGCTCTGCCTGTTCGTCCATCTCGGCCGCCTCGTGCCTCGGCCCGGCAGTCTTAACTTAAGCGGTGTGAACCTTGTCCACGACACCCGTGGCCACACTTCTGCTACTCCAATAATTCTCCAATATATGCGTTCCCAGACTCTCAGCAGCAGAATCACCAGCCACGCGGATCCTGCAAGCACACGCGGGGTGGCGGTCACTGGTTAGCTGGAGTAGGACAGGTCAAACGATGTCAACAAGACAGCACAACCCGCCTCTTCTTGAACAGATGTTCATCCCAGTACTGACGAAGCACGGACCCACCGGTAGCAAGAAGCGCCTCTTCAGCATTGTAGGTAGGGCCCCATTGTTTTCTCACAGGAGTGCTTCTACTGGGTCCACAGATTCCGGGGGCGATTCTTTGCAAACAAATATCAAAATAACGATGTCTGACACTGAGACTCCAGCAGATACTCCAGAACACTGTTCCATCTCCAATGTATTGTTGTCCCAGGAAACGTAGACAGCATCTGCTGGTGAGGCCTGGAAAACAAGAGTGCGCCAAAGCAAGACGCTCCAGTATCTGCGGCGTCACTGGCAGACTACGCAAGCCAACCAACACAAGCATTGGAAATGGGTCCGCTGCATATGCGGACCCTGAATGGAAAAGAAATCGCAATCGTAAGTTCGTGAAATCTTGCATGTTAATATTATTTTTCGGTCATATGTAAAAAGATAACCACCAGATCATGTTGACCATATTCCAACTCCAATACCGACATCATTTTCGGCGTGATGTCATAGCTTAACAACTTACCAACTATTTAGATAATTTTAGATAAACTGAACGCATGTGAATGCAACCCCCCACCCGCCCATAAGGCAGCTGCGTTCCGTGGAGGCATGTCCGCCGAAACCTCGTTCGAAGCCTTGTGTATCTTGTGTATGCGAAACAGTGCTTAGCAGTTCTCCCTTGCCATGGCTGCAAAGTCCACTAGGGCACCCGCCACTTGTGACTCAACAGTGGCTCCAGATCTTTCAGCCAACGATACCAACGGCGAAAGCCAGGCATGCATGCCATGACATCTTCGGATGCGTTGTGGCATATATGCTTCACCTCGGGCATGTGTAAGACATGTGGAAGTGGCACTGATCATGGACGAGTCGACACTCCCAGTGCAGGGTACAGATCATTGCCACCACGGATCTCCCGGCACCACCAAAGCAAGCGGAAACACACGGTTGCATTGATGAGAGCTGAAAATCTCAGCATGTTCAGTCAGTCTCAACCTCATCATCGTCATCGACGACGATAATATGCTCGTCTTGCAGCTCGCCAATTTCCTGCAAAACGATTGCCCCGACCGCCCGACCCTGGAACGACCGAGACGTGTGACATGTCGACTGACACTTGGCTCCAGGCGATGCAGTCAGATTCCTTCAAAGATGCATCCATCCAATCTTGAAAACTCAGGCCGCATACCTTCACCGAGTTGCAAAAGGGCAAACCGATAATGACGTTTACTTGCTCGCAACACACGTACGAGACAATGGTGCAAACCCGGGGACAGTCGGTATTCGCGACTCTGTCCCATAATCAGAAAGAAAAGAGATGGTGTTTCGACAGAAAGATTGCATTTCATCGATGACGTTTTTGCCACCACCGGCGCCGCCGCCCAAATGAATCTTCGCCTGATGGAGTTCCCCCGTCAGTTTGTGGGGCAGAGAAGTGCACCCGTCACCGAGGCCGACAGGCCTCCAGATGAGCTATACTTGATCTCTTGAATTTGACATGCTTCTTGCGACTAAGTTGGCGCCAAGGTTCGTGGCCCTCCAATGAACAAAAGCTTCCTGCATCTGCTCTGCAATGTCGGGAGGTACCAGCTGCTTCTCGCTGGAAAGCCGCATGTAACACTCGATTGCTGTAGTGTTCCTGATCGTTAGGTCATGACCTTACGAAACCTTCACCTTGAGCTATAGCTGCCATTGGGGTAACCTGGCACGTAAAGATTTCAAACACAACTCCCTCGCGCCAGCCGCTAAATTGCAGTAATTGTTAAGTTGCAAGACGGGCATCTTCAATATCGCCGTGAAGTGTGTCAACTGCCAGTCGACTCCAGCTTGAGGTGACGAATCCGTGGCGATATAAAAGAAAACCTGCTTGCCTTTCATCTGCTGGCGACGGACGATACACAGCAGTAAGTCGATTGGCACCAAGCTCCGGCTTATAGTTGAGGCCGAAGGCACCCGCAGTGCATCTAGATCCTGAGCTACAAGGCTAAAGGCGTGCTGCTGCTACTGCTGCTGCTACTGCTGGTGCTGCCAAAGACACCTGTGAGAGAGCTTCAAACACATCATCTTCCAACACCTCAGTAACTCAGTGGCTCAGCGTTCAACAACAAGCAACAAGGACGTGTCATGCATGTGTCTTTCGAACCATTGTCGAGCTTGACTCATGCACATATCCGACTGCCGCATGCAACTTGCCACTCCGAACTCGAACCGAAGTGACCGACTTAAGATCTCATGTGTAACCGAGACACCAACCCCAAGGCATGTCGCACTGCCTTCGAGATATGTCCCGAGTTTCGAAGCAACAGCGCAAAACCTGAGATGGGTGAGGACTCAGCGGGACCCCCCAACATTCCCAGACTGTAAGGAAAGAAACTGCTCCGACAACAGGTGACGAGGACCGACATCAAGATGTCAATTGTCAAATGCTACGCTGTTTCTCATGCCTACGTGCAGCCGACAAACACAGTGATCGAACAAGTGTGTGCAAGGAGTACTGCTGCCCGCCCATCTTAAGGCTGATCAGAAGCTGTTTGGTTTGGACAGGTGCCGGCTTCAAGGACTCGAGCAGCGAAAGCGCTGTGGACCGAACTGCCTCGTGACTCGAGACGCCAGAGTTGCACTGAGCACCAAGTAGATTCAAGCCTGCCCTGACTGAAACTGAAGACTTTGACCTCTATCACTATCTGCCAGTCACTCGCTAATCACCTCGTCCATCCTACTCGATGCCACCATGGCCACCATGATCGGAATCATGCCCGAGCCTCGTCTTCCATGTTGTACAGGATTGCTTGCAGCCTGCGGGCCCGATGAATTCAATTGGAGCAAAGCTGGCTCGGTGGCTCAATGCACATCCTCGACTCGCACGCATAACACGTGTTAGACAGTGCTACACAATGCACACTCGATGTCGAATCGTCACTCAATCTCTGTCTCAGTCCAAGCAACTTTACATAGTCGGACACATCGCCCGTCGGGGGCGGCAGTAGTTGAAGCTGCTGCTGCTTGGGCGCCATCGTGAATTCCAGAACATAGAATGACTTTGGATAATGACAAGCTACCGGCAACTATTTCTTAGAGCTGTTGGAGTACAGCCGTTTGTGCCGCATGTAACTACGGACGGAAGCTTAAGCGCACGGATTTGAGGCAGGCTTCGCGGCAAATACATGTCGGCTCACGAGACACAAAAATTAAACCCTAGACGGAACTCTGAACATTAACCTTCGCTTGATTTCGGTATTCTTCCATCCTGGAAAGAGGCTGCCGGAATCGGCGAGTCGGGCAGCAAACAGTTGCCAGGAAGTGTTTAAAGAGGATTGCTCCAAAAGGAGCTGTCTGGAATTGGAAGAATAGGTTCAGGCTTTCACGTTTAGGATGTCGAGGTGCATTGTCGGGAGAACTACGTAATTATGTGTCAAAACCCCAAAGTCCGGAACCCCCAAATCCCCAAATCCCCAAACCAAACTCCAACGTCAACGTCCGAGAAAGAAAAAGAACCTGAGGATCCCTAAACCAAGTCCCGGGCGCGATAGGCGCGATGTGCAGCGCCTGTGGCTGGAACCCGAAGCCCTCTAGCTTAAAGCTTACGGGTGGGCAAGCAGTGCAGGGCCCTCCGCTTGCATATATGGAACACCCCTCTCTCTTCGGTTGCAAAGAGCAGCAGAGCATGCAGTTCGAGAAACATGTAGGATATTGGACCCAGCGGCCGAGGCCATTGAGGCGCAGTTCTACCGGAGGTGACGATCACTGTTCCCAACCCAAAATTTCAAGAATCTGGCTTTTGGAGTTGAATGCGGATGAGCGGTTTGAGATGAAGCTTGAAGGCTATATCGAGATATCTGATGATGTTGTGAGGGCTCCACAGGCGACACCTGCGTTTGGCTGCAATGGGTCGAGTAACCCCGAATCACCCCTGTCACGGCCCCACGGCTCACTGTTGACAACTGAACAATCCGACAGACAGAAGCTTGTGCGTCTCAATGAGGCTCTGGCGACGTTGTCGACATGGGGAGATTCACCTCAAGAGCAAAGGGAAACCACCAAGCCGCCACCCCAAACCCTATTCCACAACGGAAGACGCTGAAAAACTGCCCTGCTTGCAACACGGCCTACAGCCTACTCAGGGGCCTACTCAATCCTAGCCGAGCTCACTCCTACGACTCCTGCTCCTATACTCCTGAGCATCTGGCGAGGTCTTGCATCAGATTCTTCGCCTGCTCCACCTGGGCAGCGCATGCGAGAAGCAAACCAGCAGAGAATGTAGGTATACGGCGAAGTACACAGCAAGAGTGCTGCAGACACAATCAAAATGCTAGTCATGTAGCCGCAGCCTGCAATCACTCTAGCAAGGCAAGGCATCAAGGCACTCCTGTGAACCCTACAGGGTGCGAGTTGCAATTATCCAACTTACGGCGTGCCCAAACAAGAGAAAGCAACACAAATCATCATCCTTTGTGCCGATCAACCTAAGCCATAACTCTAAGTCCTACTATCCCAAACCCTCCAATGAACGCTACCGGGATTTCAAAGGTACGTGGAACAAATGCCTGTAATGGACCAATGGATGCCCTAACCCCAAACTCTAAAGCCTGAACCCCAAACGCAAACCTGACACCTCATAACTCCATACAACTTCGAAGACATCTGAGCTCCCGTCATGATGCCGAAGAGCTGTGCAACCACCTCGGGCCAAGTCGGCAGGCACAGGTGCTCAGGTGCTAAGATTTCAGCTGCCCACAAACGCTTCAGGGTTTTGAGGGCTCTATCTACGCGCAACCGTCGCCGTCGAAGAAACCTGCATGCAAGGACGAGGGGCCCGGGGATCCCGGGAAACGCAAGGCAGCCTATCAACCGTAGGGGGAGGACCTAAGAAACACAAACAACCCACCAAAACCCTTGGCCCTAGCCCTAGCAGCAGCAGACCCTCCTGTGCAGGGCGAATGCAGGGCAGCAAAGGGGAAACCAAAAGGGTTAGGGGGCCAGGGAGAACAAAACCCAACAAAACCCAAACACCCGACGAGAGCACAACAAGCTAAGAACCGACCCCCGCAAGCGACCCCAACCCAGCAAACGCGAGCACTCCAGGCACCATGCTGAAGATGTCCAGGGCGGACCTGAGAGAAACAAACAGCAGACAAGTGCACACACACACACACACACAAAGGCTTACGTTTACGGTTAACGGTTAAAAAACCTGAGGGGGGAGGGGGACGCACAAAATGCAGGGCACTGGATAGGCACTCCTACGGCGCTACGGGCACCAAAGGGTTAGGGAAGGGAACCCCGAGAAACAACAAAAAAAAGTGGGCGAGGGAAAACCTAGGGCCCCAGGGAGGGAAAACCGGGAACCCAACCCAGCGGCTCGCTTTCAATCGTGGCGGAACCAGGTCACGACGGAATTGTCGGCAAGGATGGCAGCAAAGCCGCTCTCACAGGCTTGGATGTGTTGCACATTCCGCACCTGATCCGGTACAGCAATGTCGTCCAGAGGCCCAATGACGGATCCATCGAGGAGAATAGCAGCAAAACTGCGCGCCGACGATGCCACTGCCCGCACGTTCTCGTAGCGATCGCTTCCGCGACGGTAGCCCCAGCAGATCAAGACGTCGTCTCCTCGCAATGCGCAAAACGCATGCTGGTTTGCCGCAATGGCTTGCACGTCGTGCAGCTCAATCGCCGCGTCGCCAATGACGCCACCCGATCGAGCATCACCCCAAGCCACGACCGATCCATCACCGATGATTGCAGCGAAAGCAGCACTGCTGCCTTGGATCATCTGAACATTTTTCAATTGACCCTGCACTGCACTGCTGTCGCCACCATCTCTGCAGTCGCCCCAGGTAACGACAGAGCCATCATCGAGAATCGCGGCAAATGCACCCCATGTCCTCGCAATGCGCCTCACGTTCTGAAGCTGATCCTGCACAGCACTACTGTCACCACCGTTGTCGTGATGGCCCCAAGTAACGACGGATCCATCTCCACGAATGGCCGCGAAAGCCTCCATAGTGCTCTGGATCTGCCTCACATTGATGAGCTGATCTTGGACTGCACTGCTGTCACTTATAAGAGGAGCACCCCAGGCCACGACGGATCCATCGGTCAATATGGCGGCCGTTGCCCACTCAGCAGCATGGATGCTGTGCACATGGACATTGTCAAGAAGCCCCGTTCTCTGACCATGACCGTCGCCCCATGTAACGACCGAGCCATCGCGCCTTATCGCAGCGAATCCGGTCTCGGTAGCAGCTATGCATCTGACGTTCGTGAGGTGCTGCTGGACACCGCTGCTGTTGCCTCCTTTTTCAGCATCGCCCCATGTCACGACGGATCCATCACCCAGAAGGGCAGCAAAAGCACCTTCGGTGGCCTGTATCGCCTGTACGTCGATCAGCTGATCTCGCACAGCACTACTGTCGCCACCAAACGCAATATCACCCCAGGTTGCAATGGATCCATCGCTAAGGATTGCAGCGAAAGCATGTTTGCTGGCCGTGACAGAGGTCCCGAGGAAGAGGAAGTGGTCTCCGGAAACACGACCACGACCTCTTCCCCGGGCCTCTGCCACGGTCAGCTCTTCGCCGCTCAACAAGCGCACCATGCTTACCGGGTTTTTGTTGAGGAGTTTACATGGAGTTGCCATAATAGGGATCTATGGTACATAACATGGTTTCCTCATTATGAAAACTTAAATCAAACCCCCTAAACAAAAACCCAGCAAGTTTAAATGACCCCCACATCAATTAAGTGCTACCCTGCTAGTTGCTAGACTAAGTAATATATTCAGCTGCCTGCTAAAATGCTTTAGCCGAGACTCTGGGCTGTTGTGATCCTCCAGTCTGCCGTAGGCCTTAAACTATATCTGTAATGTTGTATTTATCATGTAGACCTTATCCTAAATCTCAGATTTCTAAACCCTTTGCTGAAGCCCTCGATCTAAAACTCCGATGTTTTTTAAACCCTTAAACTTTGCTTCAAACCTTATAACGAGCCTTAACGGCTTATCGCAACCCAAACATCAGCAGAAACAGCAGCGAGGAGGCATGGGGCATGGGTATTGTTGGGGGTTCGTTTTTGGCGGGCGACCATGGGTTTGTGGTTGAGGCGGTTCTGGGATTTCACGGTGTTGATGATCTCGTGTTCAATTCAGGGAGGATTGGTGATGGGGTTGGCCGGGTTGCTACTTGATGTGTGGCCCTAATTAGTGACTAATTCGTGATCTTGGGTTGGCCCTAGGCAATCCCACAACTCCCAGCCCCTGACTCGTATCACATTGTGCCAAGCCCTTGGCCGGCTGGTGCTCACCTCGCCACTTCGCCCCGTTTTCACCTTGGCATCACGCACCATGAGGATTCAGGGTTTTGGGTTTAGGGTTCAGGTTTAGGGCATAGTTTATCATCTTACTCACGTCCTAGCACTAGCCTAGTGTGCGCACTCCGACACTCAGAAACTCACAAAGAAACCCCCAAACCAAACCCGAACATCTGAATACAGAAACCCCCTGAGGATCAGCGCGGCAACGAAAGTCTTCCAAACCTGGGCGAAGAGGCGAGGGGTTGAAGCACTCTCGAAAAAGGGAAGGGTCGGGCCTGGCGACGAAAGGCTTGCGGAGCAAAGATGCGCAATCACTTGCAGGGCAGAAAGGGCAAACCTACAGCGGGGCCGAACGGGGTTAAGGTGCCCTGATCCCTGAACACTTAAAGGCTTGGGAAGCCCAAGCTTAGGGTGAGAGGGAAGCAAAAGCAGCGCACTGATTGGCGCTGAGAATGTGGCCACGCACGCATCAGATTCTTCGCTTGCTCCACGGGCGACACCTGGTTTTGCTGCAACGGGTCGCACAACCCCGACTCACCCCTGTCACGACTCACTCACGCTCACTTATGCCAACTGAACACTCCGACAAACAGAAGCTTCTGCGGCCCAATGCTCAATGAGGCTCTGGCAACATTACCGGCTGCGACGATGACGAAGGTTACACGAAGGTTCGGACCTGGGCGAGAGGGCGGTAGGACAAGGGAAGGGCCAGGGAAGGGGACAGGGGAGAACCCAAGACCGCGCACAGCAAGGGGTTGGGGGTTCCGGGAAACACAAGGTTTCCTGATGCATCCTTCGTGTAGAAGCCCTCTCCCAGAAAGTTTTTGGCCTCAATAAATACACCCCAGGCCACGACAGATCCATTAAGCAACACTGCTGCAAAGCTGTCTTCGTAGGCTGCTATGTACACCACTAAGGGGGATCAAAGGGTTAAGGAAGGGAGCCCTGAAACCTAGGGGGAGTCTGGAAACTTTAACGGAACCGGGCGGGCGAAACCCACGAACCGCGGCTCGCTTTTAGCACAGAGCACTGAGCACGCACATAAATAGGCCCCAAGCCACGACAGTGCCGTTTTCCAGCACTGCCAAAAAGGCGTCGTTGCTTGCCTGAATGTGCTGCACGTTCTTCAGCTGGTGCTGCACAGCACCACAGTCGGCTTCACGGCCGAAGCCCCAGGTCACCACCGTGCCATCGTCCAAAATGGCAGCAAAAGCCCCTCTGCGGGTGGCTTGGATGTTCCGCACGTTCTTGAGTCGCTGCTGGACACGGCTGATGGCCCTAGCCATGTCGCGACCCCATGCCACAACATGGCCGTCGGCCACGATGGCAGCAAAGTGCTCCTTCGAGGCTTGGATCTGCTTAACATTCTTCAGCCGATCTTGAACTGCAGTGCTGTTGCCACCATACTGATCAGACCCCCAGGTCACTACAGATCCATCGCCCAAAATGGCAGCGAAGGCAGCTCTTGTAGATTGGATCGCCCGGACATTCGACAAAGTGACATCGCCGCGATCGCCGCGGCTCCATGTCACGACGGAGCCATCCTGACGGAGGGCTGCAAATGCCATGGAAGTGGACTGAATCGCCTGCACATTCTTCAGCTGGTCCTGCACTGCCGAGCTGTCACCTCCACACCAGTCTTGTCCCCAGGTGATAACCCTTCCATTCTCTAAAATTGCAGCAAAAGCTTGCGAAGTGGCTGCAATTGCAATGGCCCGCATATTTGTCAGTCTGTCTTGGAAAGCGCTCATGCCGTGACCCCATGCCACGATCGAGCCGTCGGCCCAAATAGCAGCAAAGTGTTCTTCCGTGGCTTGGATCTGCTGCACGTTCTTCAATTGATCCTGCACACGACTGCTGTCACCGCCGCATGCCCGGGCGCCCCACGTCACGACAGAGCCATCGACAAGGATCGCGGCGAAGGCCAGCAAATTGCTGGCGATGGCCGTCGCCTTGATCTGCGACAGATCCGGGAGCAATGGCTGGCCGCCGGAGTCACGGAAAGCTCCCCAGCTGACCACATGTCCGTCTTTCAAGATTGCGGCAAAGGCATCCTGGGATGCTTGAATCTGCTGCACACTCTTCAGTCGGTCCTGCACAGCACTGCAGTCTGCACCATGGCCATGCTCCGACCCATACGTCACGACAGATCCATCGCCCAGAGTTACTGCAAACGCACGTTCAGCGGCTGAAACTTGAACTGTGCCTATATGCAAAAGGATTGAGTCACCATGCTGCAGCCGGGCCTGCTTGATCGGTGCTTGTACATCCAGAACGTCTCCGGATGTGTCCAGCAGCTGCCCTACCCCCACTCCGAGTGCCACCTCCGCTCGCCGCTTCAATGTTCCAATCACCTCCTCCTCATCTGCTGTCACGGTGGCCTCTCGGCCACTGAGCAGTCCAACATGCACTGTAAGCGACATCTTGCAGCGAAAAAAGTGCGAATGCAAATGTAACTAATGTCCTGGGTCCCCTCTGTAATTTCTGCTTTCTAAACCCGAATGGCCCGAATGCTACCGTTACTACCGTGGACCGTGACTCACGACCTGCCTTTCCTAGGCCTGTTGTGAGAATGACAGCAACATGAAAAGCGTGTTCAATTGAATTACTAGAATTCTAGAATACCTAGAACGGGAACTCATGACAGTGGGTGCTGTGAGCGAGCGTGCGAGTGGAAACACGAATGCAGGGCATGCAGGGTTTGGGGTTTTCAAGTTTAGGGTTTCCCAATTCCGAAATCCCAAACTCCCAAACCCAATAAGCCCCGGACCCGACATCATGTGCAATAGAAAATGAGACGTCTCAAATTTGGGAATCGGGAATCGGGAAGCCCAAGCTTAGGGTTGGGGGGGGAAACCAAGCAGCACACTGATTACGCTGAGAATGTGGCCACGCACAAAGGAGGTCTTGCGTCAGATTCTTCGCTTGGCCTGAGAACAAAACGGCTCGGCAGGGGGAAAGGTTTGGGACGCAAGGCCTACGGAACAAAGGGGGTGGGTGGGGGGGACCACAGGAACAAAGACAAGACCGCAACCCGGAACCTCGCCACAACCTCAACCCACAAAAGGCAGCCAAGCGGGCCAATCAAGCACTCTGAGACTCTGACGGACTGGCCGCTGGCCACTCAGATTTTTGTAAGCCCAAAGCCTAATAATCTACCCAGGTTTCTGTGTCTGCGCCTCTGTACTTACTACACGTCTGGCCTGGCTACGGTATAGAGCTACGTCTCAGAGTTTAGGGCGATGAGTTTTGTGCCGGCAGGAGCGGTTTGTCAATGCGCTACAATGTTGTGGATCCTCTGACTCATTTCCCTATATAGGGAACAACACACACCCTTCAATGCATTGTGCAGCATACCTACCGGTGCCACACGCAACATGTCATGACCATGAAAACTTGAGTCAATTGAGATCTGAGCAGGATGACGGGCGTTACATTCACAACTCGATCACCAAAACAACTCAACAGCCTGACGTGTGACATGTCCGGACCGGAATGGGTCCGGGAACCCGGTGCTCGTCTCTGCAGAAATCGGTAACATGGTCTTGGTTTGCAACCGTGCTCAGCGCTCTGTGTCTCAAAAGATGTTGCAGCTTTCAATCCTGACTTCTAGACTTCTAGAATTCTAGAATCGCAGGTTTTAAGAGGATATGGAGCTTCGAGGCTTACTTGGAGCCAGTTTTGGAGTACACGTCTCGATTTGTGAGTGCCGCCCAAGCGGTTTGAGTACACTTCTCGGTTTGTGCGTGTCGCCCATAATTCACTGGATCACTCGATTATGGTTTGCTTCCATCTCTCTCACCTCTCCGATTAAGGAAGTGTAAGGTATATTAGGGCATTAGGGGCATTTTTGTTTTTTGGTAACTCGCAAAGTCCGTAAACACACCGGCACAATCCAACACACGACTCGCACACAGCCACCAACTTGCCACCAACGCCCCAACATTGAGCCAAAACTGATATGTCTGTCGGTCTGTCGGCCCACTATCTGTCTCTCTTCTTTGTTTTCTCCAACCCAAAGGCACCGTGTGAAACAGATTGCTAGCGCAAACAAACGACTCGTTTACACTGCCACCAACACCCCAAATATGCACACCCCAGGAACCAAAACCTCACGAAATTTACCACCGCCATCGTAGTTGGCCAACAGCCTGGTCACCCAGCATCGCGCCAGTGCAGCGGGGAGCGAAACGCCAGAGCAGCTGCAAAGGAGCGACAAAGATGTCGAATCCAGGCCGGGCTCTAACTCACAGCGCTTGTGATTCGCCCAACTTGGATTCGACAAGATGTTCGACTCCATGCAAGCCGCACAGGCATCAGCCACCGCTTTGCCTGCGACTTTTGCCAGCGTGCTGGTTTGTAGAGCGTGGATCATCTCCACCAGCTTGTTGAGGTTGCGGTCACACGCTCGCCCTCCAACACCACTTGCCCCCTTCTCCCGGGCTTTCCGCTGGCTCCATCTTTCCCACGCCGCCCAGGCCTTCCACTGTTGTCTGACCGTCCGGACTTCCCCGACCCCACCGGACCTACCCATGGCAGCTTAGGGTCTAAAACCACGGGCAAGTTGTCCAGAACGCGAGCAGTAAGTATTGTATGTGCGTGTGTGTCCCCCGCGCGTGACTCCTAGGTTTTGCTGGTCGTTGCTTTGACTGTACCGTGAACCCTGCGTGAGGAGTTTAAGTAACTGCAGCCGGAAACTCTGGAGGGTTCGAGTTTTGCCACTTGAGTTTGAGCCACGAGGACACGAGTATAGCTACGACGAAACTCAGCTGATGGTTTTGTAATACTCTGAGAGTACTCTAAGAGCCTGAAGTTCTCAAGAGCTCCACGCGTTCAGCCCGAAGCCCTACACCTTAAACGCATCAGCCTACACCATGAGTCATAAACCCATCAAGCTTTTGACCAATTCAGGGTCTCGGAAACAAGGCTCCGCATCTCGAAATCTTCAAGACTTCCAAGCAAAGGCATTTTGGACCCTGGACCCGAAAGCCCCCTAGAGCCCTAGAACCTTTTGCCAAACCCTGTTGAAAGTCCGACCCCCCCCCCTTTTCCAAGCCTTAAACCAATGGCTCCTGTGCCCGCACTTTCATCTCGAAAGCTCCTGACCCAACACTAGGAGAGCAACAACCATACCCAAAACCCATAAACCTTTCAGGCCCGCGCTCGGCCGGTACCTGACAACCCAATCAGGCCTCAACTCCCTGGGTACCGTTGAGTATCTTATTCAGAGGCCCCTCAAAATACAAGCCTAAACAGACACTGTTTGAAGCCCTCGCGAGTACCCCGGCCTTTCAACTCCAAGAAATGGCCTTCAACCCTAAACCCTCGAACCCTACACTCAAACCTGGAGGTCTGGCCTTACCGCTTCCAGCAAGCGGGCAGCAGCCGTCGCAAGCAGCCGGCGGCATCGGCAACCACTGCCAAAACCACAACCCTAAGAGTCTACCCTATCCCAAATCACCTTCTAAACCCTGAAACCCTAAACCCAAAACCGACGCCCTGAGCCCCTTCTGAGCCCCCAACTCCTCAAACCCACACCAAGACCAGGCCACATCCTCAAGGTATTGCTGGCCAACCCATTCTTACGGCCTGAGCCCTCTCAACATTATTCCTAATACAATTTATACCATGCTGCTTTTCCTAGAAGTGTATCTACCCCTTCTGCCTTGTCTACCCACTACATCACCATGACTCATCATCATCATCATCAACATCATCATCACCTCCAAGCCCCTGAATTCAGACAACTAGAGCCTTCTGGACCCGAAGCCCCCACCCCCCCATACTCCTTGACCACAGTGGCTTGAGCTATTGAACCCTCAAGAGTTTAAAGGCTATCCGTCCTCAGCCCCGCCCAAAAACCCAAACTCGAAAAAGGCTCAAAGTCATTTTTAAGAGCCCCTCTGATCTGAAATATAATGATGAAATGAAGCGGGAAGGAACAAAAACATGGATCGGCAAAGCAGAAATGGAATGCAGCCTCTGCCAGTCACTACACTCGAGCAATGCCGGACAAAGCAAGAATCAGCAGCTGAAATGCATTGCTCTCAAGTGCGTGGCGTTTGCAGAATTGCAATACTTCAAACTGCAAAGCATCTTTGTGACAGCTGAATCCCGTTTTGATCTGCATCGTACGCTTCGCTTGCAGTCGATGGCAAATTAGTTATGTGTTGACAAAATGTCAACTTGCGCCCCAGTCTTGGCAGGGTGAGTGCTTACTAAGAAAGCTAGCTTCAGCACTATCCTCCTTCCCTCAACCCTAGCTGTTAACTCATCCCTGCCAACTGCAACTCTAGCGGCGCGCAGCTCTGGAAGGCTTCAAGGGTGTTCAGCCTCAGATATTGCGGGCTCGTGCTTGTATTGTGTATGTAAGTTCAATTAACAAAATGAATCATCATACCACTGAAAAATGTCATTTTGAGACAGCACCGTAAGGCTTGGTTGTCATAAACAAAAAGTGCCTGCGGACTCCAAACATATTTCATGCTTTGCTACGACATGCATGCTGCAAGACAATCTGTTCCGGTATAAGAGCAACTTAAACAAAACATATTTCACAGTGGCAAGCTTGCTGATGGGCTGCGTTTCCAAACCCTGTGTTAATTCGGGCGCCCCTCAACCTTTAACGTTTCAGTTGCGATCCTTTGTTGTGAAAATGCTGATATGTTTTGTCCCAAATCCAATGCCATAGTTCAGCCTGCTGGCACATCGATATTCATGTTGCACCTGGTTTAACAACCGGTCCCCACCCCCATCAATTGGGGCGCCGTCTTTAATGTCCTGCAAAATAACTTTAAAAGGGCTGCTTATAACCTAATCTAAATCCCTGCGGTCTGTCACGTCAGAGCTCCAGCCGCCGCTGCAAGACTAACCCAATGACTACTGGACTTGCCCCCCAGGTTGTATTGAGAACTCCGCTCTGGCTGCGCGCTTACTTGAGGGTCCTACTGATAAATTATTTTCGGGCCCTGGCACGCCTTAATCAAGGGCCTTTACTACGATCAGGTGCGATATTAAAGCATGACGCAAAATGAACGATATCGTTTGCTTCCTTTGGGTTGGGTTCTTGGTATGTTGAGGAATCACACCTCTGATTCTACAGTCACCTCATATGCATCAAGTAGTCACGAATCACTTGCTGCAGCTGTCGTTCTCCAAGCCTCCGACCACATTAGCCGATCCTTCTTCTCCTTGTTACTCATCGGCCAATCAACTGCCACCTGCATCACCACAGGTGTTCACTGAGACCTCGCCATGCATACACCGAAAAAACTACCTCCAACAAGGTGAGGCGCCCACCTCGACTCTCAAATCTCCGGAATAAATTATCTAAGTTGGCAACGTGTGGAAGCCGGACAGGTCTCACAGTCTTTGTTGGTTCCATGCTGTGCCGAGGAGAAGCAAAGCCAATCGAAAAAAATGTAAGGAAACTATGGCCGCTAATCCCTTCCCCCTGTTATTAAACCCCACCCTAATATTAAAAAAATATTTCCACAGACACCAAAATGCCCGAAATGGTTCCAAGTCTTCTTTAGAAGGGCCAAGTCTACAGCAAAAAGGGCCAGATTTTGGGATGGGGTCAGAGGCATTAGCGACATCGCGCTTATAATCTTTGAAGATTAT
>CAJNDT010000477.1:75000-99531 GCA_905221615.1 Symbiodinium sp. CCMP2592
CGCGTCTGTTACAGACGGCGCCGGGCAGGTGGCTACGGACTTAGCCGCTGCCCTGAAGGAGCAGACAGAGGCCTTGAAAGAGGCTCTGACCTCCCGCGGAGGGCAGAATTCGATCACTTCTGTCAAGACGGACCTTAACTGGCCGACCTTGACGGATGACAAGAGTGATTCGAAGGATGTCGTCCTCTTCTACGAAGAGTTCGAAGACGTCTGCGGCCTGGCGAATAACTGCCGCGGCATGTCTGCGCGGGAGAAGCTCCTTGCTCTTCGAGCGCGGTGCAAGGGGTCACGCGCGAAGACGTACACGAACGCCTACAGGGCGGCCTGGAAGTCCGGAGAAGTGCTCTCGGACCCAGAGGCAGTGTACCTCCGAATTAAGAATAAACATCTTATGTTCGGAGAGTCCCGCGAAGAGCGGGAGGTCAGGGTGGACGGTGAACACGTCGCCCTGGCCAAGGGACGCTTGACAGGGCACCAATTCGAACCCCTGTTCGAAGCGTCCATTGCAGACCTGGAGTCCGTTGGACTCGGGAAGACCCCCAGAGAGCTGTATCTCAGCTACCTTCGCAAGATGCCACCGCACTTGCGGAAGGAAATCCGCTCGGATAAGCGGCTCTGGCCGGGCGACTCCAAGGAGGTTGGCCTCCGGTCGCCGGCCACCTGGGAGGAATCCCATAAGGTCGTGCTCGAGTACGAGCAGCGAGAAGCGGCGCACCGTGCGGTGGCCCACTCGACGTACTCGAGCACCCCGGGTGCGGATGTTTCCGACCCGGCCGCGGCCGCTTTGAAGCAGGCGCGGAAGGAGATCAATGATCTCAAGGCTGCGGTGAAAGCCGCGGCTAAGTCTAGCGCGGCTCCAGGGAACAGCACCCTGGCGGCCGGCGCAGGCGCCAAGGGGGGGGGCAAGGGAGTGGGCAAGATCTGCTTCCATTTCCGCGACCACGGAAATTGCCCCAAGGGTGACTCTTGCCCGTACAGCCACGACAAGGAGCTTCGGAAGCAAGCCCTGGCTGCTAAGCGGGGAGACACCACCTTGGCCACCAAGGGAGGTGGCAAGGGCCCCAAGGGCGGCGGCCCGAAGGGCGCGCCCAAGGCCAAGGCTAAGAGCAAGGCCAAGGCCAAAGCCAAGGCGGGCCCTAAGCCGCCTGGCACCGTGTGCCCCTTCTTTGCGAAGAATGGCTCTTGCAGGAAGGGTGCCAACTGCGACATGGTGCATACCTTGCTCACAGGGCAAAGGCAGCAGGGAGGTCAGGCCCAAGGGGGCCTTGCCGGCTAACTGGGGGCCGCCTTCTGGCGCCTCCATGAGCAATCCCTTTGCTGCCTTTAGCATCCAGATCGGGAGCATGGGCGGGTCCCAGCTCCCCGGACCTGGAGTGGCGGTGCCTGTGCACGCCCTGAGCAAGGGAGACAAGGGTCGGTTCGCTGCCCTGGACGACCTGCCAGGCGACTGGTGGTCGCTGGCGGACAACGAACCTGGCGGTTACCAGTACCGCACGGTGGTTCAGGTGTTGGGCAAGCGCGTCGAGTGCATGCTCGACGGGCGCGCTGGCGCCAACCATGTCACCGAGGAGCTCTTGGTTGGCATGCTGAACCGTGCAGCCGAGCTCGGTATTGGCACCGAAGACCCCCGATTTCCGGTAGTGCGACTCGAGAAGTGGGTGCACCCGGAATTCGTGCACGGAATTGCTTCCGGAGCGCCAGTCCCCCTCAAGGGCGCGGCAGTTTTGCGCGTTACTCTGTTGGAGGGCAAGACGGCCGAGGCGTCGCGGCCTGGCCCCGAGATATTCGTGCGTTGCAAGATCGCCGCCCGCGGGTCGAGCGATTGGCACGGGCTTATCCTCGGCGGCAGGGCCTTGGACTGCGCCAGCCGGATGGGCTTGGGGTTCCGACCCGGGCCGGAGCACCACATCTTGGATACGCTTAGTATCAAGATTCCCCGGTGCGAAGACTTCACCCGTGTCCGAAAGGACAGGGCGTACGCCTTCGAGGCTCGCCTGTCCTGTCTGGAGGGTGAGGGGTGTTTCGAGCCTGGCGGCTCGGACAGGGACCTCCTTCGCTACGCTGGCGCGGAGGCTCTCGACCTCACGCCTGGCGATGGCGTGCTGGTTCCGGTGGACCGCGAGGTCCCGGTCGCACAGGACGGTACCCTGTGCGAGGCCGTCTTCCCGGTCGACTGCGGAGTTGAGGCAGTCCCAGGGGTCTGGGCCACGGGCGCAAAGGAGGGCTTCGTCCTCCTCGCCGCCCAGGACGCTGACTGGACCCTGGAGCCCGGCGACGTAGTCGCGGAGGTTCGGGCAGGCCTCGTCGAGACCGCTGCCTGCGGTTGCGGGGCTGTCGAGACGGTTTTTGCCTCGGGAGGCTCTGGCGGAAGCTGCGAGTCGTGCGGCGTCGCCGAGTTCCCGGAGGTTCCGGAAGAGTGCTTCTCCTGCGGGGCCGCTGACCGACCCGCGGTGAGGAGCTACCAGGGGTGCACGTCCTGTTCCCGGTCTAGGGGGCGCCTTAGCGCCAGGACCAGGATCGGCGTGTTCGCCCTCTTGACGGCAGCGTCGACGTTCCTGGGCGGCGGCTCTTTCGAGCGCCCCGTCGAGGATCCGACGGTCGTTACTTACTTGGGTAACGTGCCCAGTGAGAACACCTGGTGGGAGGCCCCTGGAGGCTCCGCCTCGGTGTGGGGGCGCAGGCCCAAGCTCGACGACACAGGACCTGCCGTCGAGGAGCAGCCGTTTGAGACGTGCTTGCTCCAGAAGACCGGTGAAGCGTGGCGTCTGTGGGACACGCGCGACCTCCGCACGTCGCCGAGCGCGGCGCTGAGCGACGAGGTCCCGGTCACGGAACGGCTCGCGGTCTTCAGGACGCGAGCTGGGCCTAAGTGGGCTGGCTGGCTGCCCGGCTCTGCAACGAGCGAGCGCCGGGGTTCGCTCGCGGCCCGTGAGTCGGGCGCGGCGAACACTTCCTCCCATCCCAGCTATCACATCGTTGAGAGCTGGGATATTGAGAAGATGATGGAGGAGCCGCCCACAGACTACTACTACGACTGCCTGCGGGCGGATCTTCAGGATCGCCACCCGAAGGCAGACTCCCACTTGCTGGACCATTTGGTCAGCCTGGAGTCGTTTCTGGACAAGTCGATATTGTTCGGCTTCTCTTTTGGCATCAGCAAGGCGGAGGTGTGTGTCTCGGAGGGGAAACTCCTCGGGCACCGCATCGGGCGGAGCGGAAGCTCGCCCGATGAAGAGAGGTGTCAGGCAGTCGTTGACTTCCCACCTCTCAAAGAGAAACTGCACATACAGCAGTTCTTGGGGTGTGCCAACTGGCTGCGGGGCTAGCTGCCCGCGGAGTATGGGCACGCCGCTAAGATTTTAGGCCAGTGGCAGAAGCCTGGCTCCGAGTTTCCGGAGGGCGGCCTAGGCTCTGGCGCCACTCCAGGCTGCAAGGCCTTCAAGGCGATCAAGCAGATGATGCAGAAGCATATCTGCTTGGCCTCTTTCGATGAGGCGGCGGCGGCCGATGGGTCGTGCCCCTTAGAGCAGATCGCGGATGCTTCGGGCATCGCGGTGGGCGGTAGCGTGGTCCAGATGACGCGCGACCTGAGCCGGCTGAAGGTCTTGATGACCCACAGCAAGTCGCTCACGCCGGCGCAACAGAATTGGCCGCCGCTCATCCAAGAGGCGTTCGCCCAGCTCGAGGTCAAGCGGGCTACCAGGAAGACCTTCGGGTCTATCCGGACGGTTTGCTGGACGGACCACGCCAACCTCACTCGGGCCCAGACCAGCGACATTGGTCTGGACCCCAAGCTTGTGAGGTGGGTGGCGGAGATCCTCCTGGATGGGTCCGAGATCAGGAGCCTGAGCGGTCGCTCGGCGACGCTCGGCGACAGCTTTAGCCGCAACCCCAAGGACCGGGATGCGCTTCTAGCGGCCCGGACCAAGGACCTCCAGGGAATGAGCGGACAGCTCCGAGGTTTCGACCTGGACCAGTACCTGGGGGAGGGGACCGAAGGGACGGGGCCCGTCCCGTGGGCGGTCGGCAGCGACGCCGTCCCCGATCCCGCGGGCCGTGTGCCGGCCGCGGTGACCATAGCCGTTGCGGTTGAAGTCCCGGTTAAGGTGATGGTAGTCTTGGACTATCTTCGCTGGGAAGAGCAGGACGCGGCGCTTGGTGATATCCAGCGCGCGTTCCAGCGGAGCCTTCCGGGGCTCTCCGTTGCTGTGCGGAGCTCGTGGGGTCCCTTCGAGGACACCGCGGGTTTGGCTTCGCACTTTGACGGCGGGGCTAACAGGCTCGCCGGCACGAAGCGGATTAAGCGCTTGAGGGTGGACTTGCTCACCTCTTGCGCCAAGGTCCTTCGTGAAGCCACCGCCTTTCGGCCGCAGTTCCTTGTGGGGCTCGGCCAGGGCGGGCTGGTTGTAGCCGCCCTTAGGTGGCCTCTGGTCGTGGAGCTTACGCTCCAGGCCCGTAACCTTCAGCGAAAGGAGGCCCGGGCCGCAGGCGAAGCCTGGGCCGGGATTAAAGGCGTCTGGGCCTTGCGGCCGCGTCTGTGGCGCACCCAGAGTGGCCACTCGGAGATTGCGGAAGCGTGCCCGGAGTTGAAGAAGGACTTCCCGGAGCCGCCTCTCAGGGGTTTCGGAGTCGTCGGAAAGGTAGCCTTGGGCGCTGAAGTACTTCAGGCCCTTAGGTTGGAAGCTTCGAAAGGAATCGAAGCGTCCAGCATTAAAGGCATGCTCGAGGAGCCTTCCCGCGAGATGTGGGATCATGATGGGCTGTGCGCTTGTGGCAAGCGCACCTACCTCTTCTCAAGGTGTCCTTCCTGCATTGAGCAGGAGGCCCTTGACACTGCAGTAGAAATCGCGGAGCGTGAGGACGCGGAGGTCCGCGGGTCTCCGGACCGCGACCCTGAGTCGCCTGACGTGGGCGTGGAAGTGAACGGCGTCCTGGCGGCGCGAGAGCGCGCTGGGGGCGTGGTCGAAGTTCCTTCCTCAGCCGTCCAGATGTGGGCGGCCGGCTTCTTACAGGCGCCCAGGGACGAGGCTGTCCAGACTTTGTTTGGCAGCCTCCGAGGGAGGCTCTGGTCGGGTGGGGCTCATTGCTCCCTCAGCCGAGGCTCTTCCTCTGTTCAACGTCTTTATATCACCTGCTGGGTGGTCCGTGAGGGCGCCGTGGTCTTAGGCCACAATAGCGCGCCTGTTGACACTGTCAAGGGCAGCGTTAAACTGACGTGGTCAGTGGAGCCCAACTGGCACGGTCACCGGCACCTCGTGAACGAGGTGTGCGAACGGGTGTGGGCGTCGAGCGGCCAGGAGTTGGCACTCGACCCGAGGTTCGAGCGCCTCCTCTGCATGGTCGGGAAACCCCGCCGTGTGGAAGGGTGGTTCGACAGTGAAGGTGAGGCGTGTATCGCTCACCGCAAGTCCCTGCGTAAGCAGGGCATCTTGGCGACGTTCACCTGTTTGGAGGAAGGTCACTGGAGCCCAGCTCCCCTTCCGCGTAAAATACAGGTTGACGAGTCCAAGAAGGCCAGGGCTGTCTGCTTTGTGGGTGACCTCTACAAGGAGCCCTGTGCCGTCCTGGAGTTGCTCACTCAGGACCTGGTCCTTACGAAATGGGACCATCAGACCCCTAAGGTGAAGGTGAAGATCGACCCTAAGTCCTTCGCCTTCCCTATGGAGGTCAACGCGGACGAGCTTCGTCGCGAACAGCTGGCGGTCCAAGCTAGGGACGCTGCTGGTGTTTCGGAGTTCCGAGTCACGGGATCCATTCGCACCGCCTGGTACGAGGCGCAGCGGAGGGACCCCTCGCTCGCCGGATCGTTCCGGAAGACCGAACCGCCGATGGTATTGGCGGCCGACGGTCTGTTGGAACGTGACGTGACTCTCAGGACGGGGCAGACCGTTACGGTCCCCGTCGTGCCGAACGGCGTCGCGGGTGCGAACGGCGTTACTTGGCGCCGAGCGTGTTACAACGCGGTGCACTGCGGCGTGCTGGGGGCGCACCGGTCGTCGGACGTGACGACTAAGCTCCTGGAGCGTGCGGTCTGGTGGCCTGATATGGCCAAGGATGTCGCACAGTGGGTGTCAAAATGCCTGGCCTGTATCAAAGGCAGGTCTCGGCCCACAAAGGTGGAAGCGCGCGCAGTCAAATGCGGCGCTACCACCTGCTGGCAAGAGGTCAGCGTGGACTGCGAGGGTCCCAACAGAGAAGATAGGGAGGGTCACCGTTACTCTCTGACCTTCTTCGACTGTCTGAGCCACGCAGTCTTGCTTGAGCCGATGCGTTCGCTTACGCATTCGGAGGTGCGGCGGGCGTTTGTCCGCTGCGTTCTGCGAAGCAGGACTATGCCTACGCTCGTGCGGTCGGACCGCGGGGTGGAGTTCAAGAATGCTCTCATGGCAGAGCTAAGCTCGATGCTCGGCGCGGGGTGGCGCTTCGGCGCGCCCTTGCGGCCATGCGAGCAGGGCTCCAACGAGCGGGTGCACCAGGAGGTGCAGAAAGTCCTCGGGGCGGTCGTCCGGCAGGTGGGCTCCGTAGTCGGAGACACCTGGAGCGAGTGGCTCGTGGTGGCGGAGTACGTCATAGATAATACGCCCGGACCACACGGGTACACCCCCCGGGACTTAGAGCGGAGCTGGTCGCTCGCTCTCCCCCTGGAGAAGGATATTCTCAAGGCGGCTCTAGAGTTTGAGCCCATCTCAGACTGGGCCCGCGGGCAGTTTAAGCAGTTCTCTGAACTGTCTGCCGCGGTTAAGGCCGACTGGGACCGCAGCTCAGCTGGTGGAGGACCTGAAACAAGGTGACCGCGTTGTCTGGAACGCGCGAAGGCCCGCTCAGAGGGGGCGGGCCGGGTTCCCTGGAAGCCGGGTCTGACCGGTCCCTGGCGCGTGGCAGACGTGCGGGGACACCGGCTCACCCTGGAGCCCGTTCCGGACATACCGGGGGGTACCTTTTCAGGTGCTCGTGGCCGGATGGAGGCCCACGCCGAGGATTGTATCCTCGTGCCCCCCGACGCGGAGGCTGCGGAGCCTCGCGATCCCATCCCCTTTGAGGATGAGGACCGAGAGGGTGGGGAGGAATCCCGCCCCAGCCTCGGCCAGCAGGTCGCTGGAGAGGCCAAGCAGGTGGAGTTCACCTTGACGAGACGCGGCAGGGACTTTATCCTGCGCCTCGGAGAACGCGTCGCCTACCGTGGGGCGCGAGGAGGCCCGAAGTCTTGCAGACTTGGGCGCGTCACTCAGGTGGACCAAGCTCGTGCCCAAGTGGGCGTGCACCGTTACGTGCCTGAGCTTAGCGGTGTCCGCGTTAAGTGGGCCCTTGCTTACCTGACGGAGGACGGGTCTCTGACCGCTTCCGAAGGGAGCAGGCCAGCAGTCGAGACCGTCTCTGTAAAAGAGGTTATCACCAAGGTGGACCTTAGCAGGGACGGTGTCCTGGCGGCGGCTAGCGCCAGGAAGCTGGACAAGGCAGGGTACAGTCTGCAGGAGCGGACGGCTATCGTCGCTCCCGTGGGCAGCCCCACCTTTGCCGGGCTCGACCTTGCGGAGGCTTGCTCGCAGGTCTTGGTCGCCTCGCCTTCCGTGAGCCCCGCCTCATCGGAGCTTGCGGCGGTGCGCGCGTGGGCTTCGCGCCACTTCGAGGGTGGGTGCCTCGACTTGCTTGAGGTTTCCTGGGGCGCAGCGGTCGTTTCCGACGCAGCCCGCTCCCTCGGTTACCGTGTTGGCCCGGTGGTTCTCCACGGGCAGCCTTCTTACGGTGTGAAGTGGGACTTGAGCAGCCCTACGCACGTCGCGGCCGTGATTGGCGCGATCGATCACCTGAGGCCTCGGCTTTTGGTGTTCTCGCTCTTGGGCAGGTCCTTGCCCCAGCCTCTGCTTCAGGCGGTGGTGACCCGCGCCTTAGGGCGCGCTGAGTACCTCGCTGCTTGCTTTGCGGCAGAGGACGGGGAATACACACCATGGGGCCTGGCAGAGTGGAGAAGCTGTTTTGGGACCTTGTCCGATCCGGTTTGGCCTTGGGGCTTTGTCCGGTCGGACACCTGCCAGTTCCTTCGTCCTTTGGGCAACGGAATCCCGGTCGTTGAGAGGAACCTGTTTTGGCTCTCGGACTTCGACCTTTCGCGTTTGGGTTCTAGATGCTCGAAGCCGGACGCATTGGGGGCTGTTCCCCATGAGCATGGTAGGGGTAAGGTTCTTCTTCTTCTTCGGTTGCTGTTAGTGTCTTATGACGCACGCTCGAATTCAAAATTCATGCCGTGACAGATGGTCTCAGGGCACCTTGTAGAAAGCAACACACTTGTTGAACATCAGTCATAACCTTCCACCTTCCGCTGGTGACCCAGAGCCTCTGTGCACCAAAATTTTCGCTGGCAAGGGAAATGCAGGCATTGGCAATGTCAAGTTTGTCACTATCGCCATGTCCAACAATCCCTTCACTAGAGCTACCATGAACCTGAGCCCAACAGAGGATCTTGGAGATCCATCCTGAATCATCGGCCTGCGCCGGATCCTGCAGCAGGTGCTGCAACCACTTTTCGTCAGTGGCAGTATCTTCGCTCTCGGCATTTTCAGCATTGCTAACAGCACTGCGTGGAGCAGCATCCTCAGGACTGTATGCTGCCCAGAACGGCATAGCGCCTACAGTTTGACAAGGCGGCTGCCATGCATGTTTACTGTTGCTTGCTGTACACTCGAAATCCTGCGCAACATCTAGATCAGCATTCTCATATGCAACGGCGCACTTGTGGACAGATTGGACATGCTTCTTCAATCGCAAGTTCGTCCAAAACTCTTTTCCACACTTCAAGCAAGTAGTGCCACCGATGTAGGCCCGCAATGCCCTTATTCCATGCTGATTGGCCTTGTGCGCTGCAAGCGCTGCCTTTGTACGACAAGTTCTGCCGCACTCAACGCACGTCCAAGGTCCCACATTGCACAGCGGTGGCAGAGCAACAACGACGCAGCCCAACACCTCAAGCTCGTGAATGTCTCTTGCTTTGGCTAAGGCTTGTATGCATGCCTGCTCTTGTTGCGCCAGTCTCTGTCGCATGAAGCGCTTCAGCGCAGGCTTTGCCTGATGCACTCTGCATTGCAAGGCTCTGAGCGTTTCTGTGTTACCCCCGGGAATGCCGGGAAGTCTCCAATCACACTCAACACTATGCAAGACACAGCTCAAAGCTTCAACCGCCTTTCGCAACCACGTGCCCTCCGCAACAAGTGTATCCCAAAGGAAACCTGGCCCATGCGCAATCACCTCAATCAACATGCGCACGTGCTCACAAGCAATAACATCTTGAGGGTCAAGTACACGCATCGCTGCACACACTTCTTCATCGTTCAACAGCTTTGAGCTGCTGCCAGCAACAGCTCTACAAGAACCTCTGTAGAAATGCATAACCGCAGCCCTGAAGGCCTGCTTTTCTGCATGTGTCTTCAGCACCCAATGCCCCGCGCCGAAGCAGAACTTACGCATGACCAAAGAAAGCAGGAGGTTCTTTTTCTCAGTGGCCGTCAACTCGCCATTTCTGAAAAGCGTAGCCCGCAGTCTTTGGAAGACATGTTCACACATCTGCCTCCTGCGGGCAATGTCAGTCAAACACGCGCCGCTGTGGTCAACTCGGCCACCAAGGTGGACGTAGCTGTCAACGATGCGCACGCTCGCAACTCGACCACTTGGAAGATCAACGCTGAAACTGGGCTCTGGCTGACACAAGTAGCGCATTTTGATATCTCTGCTCTCAGGGCCCTGGAACACACATAGAGCCTCAGTCTTCCCAGGGCCGTAATTGAGTTCCACGCCTATGTCTCTGCTACAGGTGTCAGCGTGAACTATGATGCGCTCAAGGTGGGGGACAAGCTCGGTAGCAAAACACGGCGGCGTCAAGATAGCTACATCGTCAGCCCACGCCGGTGCTGGTGCTTCAGTTCCCCCTGGTTGAACAACGACAGTGAGTCCTTCAGCCCGGAGTTTTGTTTGCAGATTTTGAAGAAAGTGCGCCTGAGTTATTTGGTATAAAACATCCGCAGTTGGCGTCCCCGGAACTGAACCAGAATGCGTATGTTGGACAACGCCAGGTCGGGCACCTGTTGTGAACCACGACCCCCGCATGGTCATGCGCACATATTCAACAAGCGCTTTCGGGGCACCAGAGTTCAGGAGCAATCCTGGACCAGTCAACTCAAGCAAGAGCCATCTTCGTCCTCATGAATTGTACGCACAAGGGATAACAATCCACCAACCTCGCAGCCATCCGTACCAACAAGCCACTCCCTAAGGACAGCATAGTACGCACTGCGTCCATCAATGAACACTACCCCTGCTGACCTCGATGAGGCCTTCGCCCATTCAAGGTACGCCCGCACAACTCGTCCAGGAAGGCCAATTCCTTGACGAGGCATGGCCCCATGCTGCACAGGCGCCTGCACCTTGGCCAACACTTCCAACAACTGTTTGCGCACAGCTTTTCCAATCCCCTTGCTGGCAATTTCGGCTAAAGCAACGCTGCGCCACCCTGACAGCCGCCTCTGATCCTGAGACAACTTTGGAATTCCAACTGCAAGGGTCCCTCGCCATAACATGGGTAACTTGCCTTGCTTGTAAGATTTTAGCAAAAGCAACCATATTTGCTTGGCGGCCGGCACAGCAGCACCTTTGTAGGCTTCCGCAGGGAGCGTCGTCATGCCCGCGGCTTTGCCACATTTCATAGCCTTGAGCCCTTCTGCTATGTCGGCCATGGTGACAATTTCACTTCCAAGTACATCGTGTCGTCCTGGTTCACCGGGCAAGTTGACTAGGACATCGACAGCTGCATCCTTGCCTTTCTCAGGCTCAGCAAAGTGATGCTCAAGCAGGACTTTAGCCTTGTCAGAGTCCGCGACAAGCCCATCATCGGTTTCGAAAGCAACTGCAACACGCGGCGGCTTGTATTGCCTGCCACTTTTCAGTACCCCTCGCAAACAGCGGGCTAGAGCATCAGGGCCCTCCGACCGTGCCTCAGCAATCGTAGCACGCACGTGCATGGCAATGTCGTGTTGGCTCAGCTTGGCAAGAAGCACGCTGCATCGCCTGATTATCTGCCCGCATCTGGCCTCCGCAAGGCGTGCACGAAACCTTCTCCGCCTGCCAGCACGCGCATTTCCTCCGCCGCGACTCGTGCTCGCGAGCCCTGCCCACTGACTCAGAACGCTATGTAGCCATTCACGCTCCCTCATGATTCTGATCCTACGGCAACAACGGCGCGCATGCCTCCGAAGCCTTATACAATCCCACTGTTGCTCTGACACGTGTGGAGTGCGTGGCTTGTCACGAGGCCTCGTGAAATGCTGCTTCATGCTGTTGTACAGGTATTCATTCAAGATGTGCAAGTGCGTGTCGACATCGATATCCCAGCCAACCGCAGGGGCATTGTTGTGAATGGATCGCAAGATTTGCTTTCCTTTCTCCGTTTTCATGGCGGCGCGGTCCCACACAACTTTGTACTTACTCACGCTGGCCTCCTCTTTCCATTCCAGCGTGACCTGAAGGGGTCTGTGATCAATCCCAGTCGGATCAATGAAGTTGTGTGGTGTCCCTACAGTGCACGCTCCTCCGCTCAGAACGCGCGGAAAAGCAATGTAGTCAATTTGCGACTCCAACCCGTTCGGCGACACCCACGTGACAACTTTGCTCCCGCTGTCTGTGTGACTGCGGCAAGTGTCCAACTCCTGCGTCTCGACAAGGTTTTGAAGGCACCGAGCATTGTGTCCTTTCGCATTGCCTTCAAGAACACTGCCACTCAACCAGTGGTCATAACGAGCATTCGCATCCAGCATGTATATGGGCATCGCTTGACGAGGAAGGCACTTCACAGCGGAGTCCAGCTCGCTCCACCACCTGCTGATGCAGTCCTCGCCTGAAACTTCAGTCGGGGCATGCCCAACCACACAAGCGATGTGTTTGCAACCCGCTTTGATCGTGACAATGAGCAGCCTTGGTTGAGCAACAACAATAACAGCTGTTCCGATTTCAAGCTTCACCTTACCCCCTCCGTCAAGCATGCCGACTTCCGCATCTCGCCTCACCCACAACTGGCAACCAAGCTGCCCCCCAACGCATGGCCCACAGAAGCACTCAAAGTGTTTCAACTTCAAGCGCGGTCCAACATCACACCTTGCTTCCTGGATGCCGACGAGGTGTAACCTTCCATGCTCGAAATGCTTGTCAAGATGTTGCCGCACCACTTCAAGCTTCAAGGAGTTGGCATTGTAAGTGGCTACATCGATTCTCCAGTTGGCTGCCTTCCTGCCTTCGTCGACCTGGCTTACTGCCAGTGGTACTCCGGGCACACAGTCTCTATGCAGCTTGTGCTCCTTTGGCCTCGGCCTGTCAGGCGAATCCATGCCTACGCCTACGCCAAGCTTGAGACAACCGTCATCACTCAAACATGGGAGAACTCCTCGCCAAACGTATTCTTGCACATGCAGCCACCAGAACGACAAGCCTCCACTGCGACGTACCTGAGCAAGCACGCCTTCAACATAAGAGTTTGCAACGACATTCTTGGCAGTTGCCCTTGCAATTCCATCAACAAGTTCGTTGAAGGGATCTCCCGTGTGACTTTGGATATGTCTATATCCAAGTTTCAACCCTTTGCCCTCAGCAATGGCCGCCCAACACGAAGCTGCGCACGCAAGATCATAATTCTCTCGACCCTGCGCAATTCCTCGAGTGATGTCCGCAGCAGCTGTTGCATCGTACACTATTTCGACAAATATGTCATCAAGCGTGCATGCCCCTGCGAGAGCATGCTGCATCGCATAAAGTTCAGCTGCATGCGAATCGACGTTGTGATTTCCAAGATGGCGTTCATGCCCGGCAGGGTATACCTTGCCGTTGATGAATCCAATCCACACCCATTCCTTTTTGCATCTCCCAATGGCCGCAACAGCCCAAGCAGCACCAACAGTGCTGACGAACGACCCATCAACATAAAAACGAACCTGCTCAAGGTGCTCCTGCCGGTCCCACACACCAAGCACCGAAAGCGCCTCCCGAGTAGCAGTATGCAGGACTGGTAGCTGGGACAACCGCTGCTCCCAACGCTCAAGGGCAAAGTTCTCAAGGGCAGCAAACAAGTCATCGACTGAGGTACCATACCTGAAAGTCCGTTCACAATTTGAATCCGGAGGCACGTGCCCATTGCCTACCTCCGTCAAGCAATCAGCAAGAGATATGGTGTACTTGCCCTCATGTTGGGCCTCATCCGTTTGCATCCTCTGCGAGGGCTCGGGTGAAAAAACTTGCACATGATCACGATGCCATGCCTGCATAACTGTGCCACCGAGTTCAGAAGACACCCTAGAGCAACACTTATCTTGTGTAAGCTTGCAAGGAGTGTCAGGGGAGCAATCATACAAACCAGCATGCCCGAAGCATCCGCTGGCGTGTCCTCGGTCCTTCAAGGATTCAAGCAAACACTGCCCGTCGTGCGCGAATGACTGTACAAAGCTGCAAAAACGGACTTCGTTAGTAGAATGGTGTGGACTCCTCGCACTTGGCTTCTTTAGACATCCGTGCATAACCGGATGACACCCCCTGCTTGCAACCGCTAGGCATATCTCGTCAGTGTGCGGCTCGAAAGTCGCTAATGGGGTCATGCGCTGACTTGCGCACGCTGCTGACCAAACATGCCCAGAGCTACTCATGAAAGTGGCACCAGATCGCTCGGCTTGCCTATGCCAAGTACCCACGGCCTTTATCCGTGGATCCATTTCTGCCGTCATAATTCCCGCTTCTGCCGCTCTGAGGGCGAAGGCCGCATGCACGGCAATGGCCTCTGCAAAGCGCGGCTCCACAAAGTCACTCTCTCGACGTATGGAGTGTACGATGTGGGTCTCGATCGGCCTGTGTAGACTCGAGTAGCTCATACACAGGCCTAGTGAAAAGAAGGCTTCGCACCATCGCCCGAAGAGACGCTTTCCACCTCGTCTGAGCGTGCATTCCGCCTTGGCGTTCTGGAACCTTCGCGGCGACCCTCCTTCGCGGCGTCCGCGCGCACGCATTTTAACATCTCTACCAAAGCTGCTTCCTTCTGATTCACTCGGCCACTTTCCGCTACAAAAGCATCCGCTTCTGCTTCTGCTGCTTCCGTGACGTCCATGTCCGCGGGGAGCTCCCTGCCGGCGATCGACAAGAATGTAGCCCTGGCTTGCTCGATCGTGTCCTGCAATGCAGTTTCTTCCGCGTTCATGTTTTTCACTGCTTCTTCCTTCTCCGCAAACTGCGTTTGCAATGTGTCCGCAAGTTGCGACACGTACTCCTCCCAACCTTGGAGATATTCGGAGCGGAGGTTACGGACTTTAACCTCCAGGGTGCGGCGTTTTGCGCATCCCTCCCAGACCGGCGGCGGTGACACTTCGCCGGAGGCGGCCCGCAGCCTTCCCGCGGCTGCGAGCCCCGCGCCGGCGCCTTCGAGCGCGGCCCCGGCTCCGGAGATGCCTCTTCCGGACGTGAAGTCGGGAGAAGAGCTCTCCGCCGCAGAGCGCGCTAAACTCGACAAGGAGGTCGAGGACGTCGCGGCTCGCATGGAGGCCTTTTGGAAGGCCAAGGCTGATGCTCGGGACTGGGATTCCGTCCGGGCAGACCTCGAGGTGTACGGCCTCGCAGGCGAGAAGGTGACCTCGGACCCCCGTAGGACCGAGGAGTACCGGGACCTTGTCTGGTCCGGACTCAAGATAGAGCCCGGGCCGACCAGGCCGGGTTTGACGGAGGCGGACGTGGCGGCTATTAAGGAGGTCGTGCGCCGCAAGGCCGCGGGTTTCTGGGCGGAAGGCACCACTCGGACTACGGTTCGGAAGTTCGCCCATGACTGCATCCCGACAGGCCCGCCGGTTTCCTCTCAGTCGCATGCCCTCAAAGGGGAAGCGGCCCAGTGGGTGGACGACAGGCTGGAAGAAGAGGTCCAGCGTGGCCAACTGGTCCGCGGGCCCTCGGCCTGGGGTTCGGCGCCGTTTCCGACCAAGGAGATGCCGAACCACAAGCGGGCGCGCAAGCGCCGCTTGGTCGTCGATTACCGGCGCGTGAACGCTCGAGTCAAGCGTTCGTATACTGCAGGCGGAGTACAGACGTACTCGCCGCGGCGGTCGGAAGCGTGTGGTACACGTTTGCCGACGCCGTTAGCGGGTTCAATCAGATCCGCAACACGAAGCGGGCGCGGGAAGTGCTCGCTATCGTGGCCAGATCGGGGAAGTACCTCCCCGTGGGACTGACGTTCGGGCCCGTGAACGGGCCGGACGACTTTAACTTCGTCGTGGACCGGGCTTATGCGCCGGGCCGGGGGCGTCGCCTTCGGTACACGAAGGAGTGGATAGCGTATGTGGACGATTTGACGGTCCGCACCGGTCGCGTGGTGGATGGGAAGTTCTACACGGACCGTGACGCCGATCAGGCGATACGCGAGGCTTGCGCTAAGGGGGCTCACGCGGCTCCCCAGAGCGCGGAGTCGGCCATGGAAGCCCTTAAGTGGCTTCAAGGCCAATCCGAAAAGGGGCCCCGCGCGCGGCTGAGTCCGCGGCGGTGCCCGCTTCAGCGGAAGACAAGCGCGCGCATCATGACGCGGCGCGCGCGGACACCAACCATCCCACCCGGGCTTTTCCCGGCGGGTTCCCGCGGGAGGGCACCGAATCCGGAGGGTTTCGGGGTTGCGGGTTTAGGGGTTGGGTCGGGAAGGTCGCGCGGGGGCTGTTCGCGGTGTTCGTGTTGGACGCGCGGGGCAGTTCCCACTGGACGCCTTCCGTTTTGCGGCTCGTTTCGTCGTTTTCGTTCGGGTCGTTAGAGAGTGCGTGCAGCAGCAGTGTGTTGTGTAGTTCTGGTAGGTCTGGAAGGTCGCAGCAGGTTCTGAGGCTTAAGCAGGAGAGTAAGGTAACTCTGCTAGTGCCAGTGCCCTGCGCCCCCAGAACCCCCCAGAGCTTCCTCTGCCGCCGCAGCGCTTTGTCTCAACGCTTGTAGAAGACGCTTGCCCCTTCCTTTTCCGCCAAATGGGCGGCTTCACTCAGTGGGCTAAAGGTGGAGGAAAGGGCGGCGGCGACCGCCAGGGTCGCGCCCCACAGCGAGGTGGTTACGGTCAAGGTGACCGCGGCCATGGTGGCGCGGGCTCTCGCGCGGGCTCCTCTCGGAGGTCCACTATAGCGCGGGAACCGGCGGTGGTACCGGAGGTACTGGCTCTGCGGCGGCCCCGCGGAGTGGCGCCCAGGCCAGCCAAGGCGGTCGCGGGGGCGACAATGCATCGCGCCGCGGTCGCAGAGGTGAGTCGGCCGCCGTGGAGCTCGAGCGGAAAGTCGTGAGGGCCCTTCGCCACGGGACCTTCGGCTTTTCCGGCCGCTTCGAGCTGGGCGGCTACCTCGCGAAGAGCGACTTGTGCAGTGCTCTTCGTTTCTCGCTCCAGGAGCTGTCAGATGCTCTGGACGAAGACGCCCGCGGTCGCAAGACGCGGATAGATCAGTCGCGGTGGGGGTTCCTGCGCGCTTACCAAGGTCATAGCTCCGATTGCGGGCATGACCTTGAGTACATGAGCCCGGCGCTCACTGGGGCGCAGATCGACGAGCTCGTGTCTCAGGCAGGTCAGTACGCCTACCACGGCACTGACTGCCATCTCGCGGAGCAGATATGCTCGCGAGGGTTGCTTCCAGGAGGCGGCCCGGGAGGGCGCCTCGCGTGCCATTTCGTCCTGGGCGACATGCCCTCGCAATGGTCGGAGCAACGAGGATTCAGGAAGGGATCCAATGCGGTCGTGCAGGTTCACCTGCAGACCTTGCGCCGTGATGGCGTGGCCCTCTGCAAAGGTGCTGGGGGCACGCTCTTGACCGGACCGGTCCCCCCCACCAGTATCTATAGGGTCCTGGCGGCGGACCGCGCCTGGATACCCTGGCGGAAATCCGCAGGGAAAGGGGCGGCGTAGAGTTGGTCGTTGTTAAGGACCTCTACGCAGAGGCTGAGGCCGCGGTTGAGGAAGAAGAGCGTCGTGCCCGCCAGGCGGACGCTCCCGTCGCCGGCGGCGGTCAGCCGGGGTCCAGCAGGGACCCGGCCAGTGCTCCTGTGGCCCCAGCGGCCAGGGAGAAGGCCGAAGACGTGTCGAGCTCCTCGAGCGAGCTTCCGGACACTCGCGCCCCTCGGTTGCGGCCCCTGCGAGGCGCGTCGAGGAGTCCAAGCCGGAGGCCTCCGAGGAGGAGAGTCGCACTAGCTCTGCGGCTCGCGACGAGCGCGGAGCTAGCGCCGAGGTGGAGGATCCCTCGCAGGGCTGGCGCCGAGCTCGAGAAGGCCGAAGAGCTTCTCGCGAAGGCCAAGAATCCCTGTTCAAAGCAACTGACCTTCCGTTCGTTGGTATCTAACCTTCTGACCTTTTCGTTTTGGGAGCCTTAAGGGGCTTTGAAAGCAGGATTTAAAGTGAGCATTGAAGACCATGAACAGTGAACAGTGGACAGCAACAGCAGCAAAAGCCGGAGCAGCAACAGCAGGAACAGATTGCAAGTTGGACTGGGGTGGGGCAGGGCAGGCTCATCAACGATGTCATGAATATATTGTTGCCAGAGGGAATATACACGACACTGTCCACCGTCCATTGTTCTACGTCTACCACTACTACTACTACTACTACTACTACTACTACTACTACTACTACTACTACTCCTACTACTACTACTGCTGCTACTACTGCTACCGCTACTACTACTACTACTACTACTACTACTACTACTACTCCTGTGCACAGGGAAGACCCCACCCAAGATGCAGCTATACTCAGTTGCAATCAAAACAATGGCGCTTTTTTTTGCTCTCAGTTCTGCTCTGCCAGCTTCTTCTTCACGGGGCGGAAGAGAACAACGTTGCCTGCGTGCAATCCACACAGCTTGCAAACCAGTAGTTGTGGTAGTATTGGTAGTAGTGTAGTAGTCAGTGGCAAAACAGCATCCGGCCACAGTCCAGTAGTTCATTGGTGCCAAAGCCATCGAGAGCCCGACCTGGCTCGCAACATTTCATGGGAACACATTGTTGAAAGCATCACTCAGGCACAGACTGTGATGCATCATGCT
This sequence comes from Symbiodinium sp. CCMP2592, assembly GCA_905221615.1. Taxonomy (NCBI): domain Eukaryota; class Dinophyceae; order Suessiales; family Symbiodiniaceae; genus Symbiodinium; species Symbiodinium sp. CCMP2592. Next base: position 93,054 of record CAJNDT010000477.1, read on the forward strand.
GGTTCGTCCTTTTCTCTTCAGGTCCTGCAAGCACCAGGGCTGATCAACACAATTGAGAAAAAACAGCACGAGTCCTTCTCATCTTTCGCCGGCTGAACACGGCGAATCCAACGTGGCGTTTGTGTGCTCACCGTTCGAGTTGAACATGCATCAACATCATCTGTAGCCTCCACGTCCACATGACAAAAAGGCGAGTCTTCTTCTGATTCTGGCGGCTCTCGCGATTCTGCTTCTTGCTCTTTGGCATTTTCAGCCTTGTTCTTCGTCCATTGTGCCCATCCCGACTTACCAGATCTGCCACTCCGATTGCTGGCGGGTTTTTTGGCAGTATTCTTCTTCTTTCTATTGACCTTCCGGCCCATTCTCCACAAACAGTGGACAATGGACAGTGGACAATGGACAGTGGACAATGGACTAGTGTTGTCGTTGTCCGTTCCGCAATGCTGCTGCCCAACAATATCAGTGGACAGTGAGTGGACACTGCACGTTGGATGAACTAGTGCTGTCCGTTCTGCAATGCTACTGCCCTGAATTTGCAGACTCTGCACAACATTGTTCATGATTATGAAGAACATGATGCTGATGCCACATTCTCTCTCTAAAGCTCGAGCACAGGACACTGCATGCTCCAGAAACTTGTCATATGTTCTGTCCAGAGGCCCCAAATGCAAACATTAACAGAAAAGCAACTGCTTTATGTAAAAGTAGAACATGTAGTAATGTAGTAATACTACAACATCAGTGTGCACACACATGACAGCCTGCATGCGCACACAGCACTGCGCGCGCACTGCGCGCGCACTGCGCGCGCGACTGCTGCTGCTGGCAACAGTGGACAGTGGACAGAGTCTGAGCTCGTTGAGGTAGGACCCCAGCACCTGCAGGCCAACACTGTCACTCGCAGTGGTTCACAGAATCCCTCAGTTTCACCCTCCGCAAGCCCCGAATCCCTCCCCCACAATTAAAAAGGTCGCGAATTAACCGACCCCTCCATCGGTTAATTCGCCTTTCCCCACCTATTTGCCCTCACCCACACCCACTGTACTGTTCACTGTGCACTGTCCACTGTGGTATGATGGCGAAATAGCAGGCTTGCCCAGGTCATTTTTCTCAGACGCAAAGAGCATGTTGAAAACCCCGGCTCTTGCGGCAAGTTGCTGGTGCCAACTGTTAATTTCCTGCCGTCTGGCAAAACTGGAAACTTGCCAGTCTCATGGATGCTTTGTCACCGTCACTCGTCTCAGTGGACAGGTGACAGTGAACAATGGACAGTGTTGTAGTAGGGCAATTATACGGCGTGTGATCCATGGGTAGTAGGGCAATTACGGCGTGTGATCCATGGACATCGCACACAAGCGGTTCAACCGCTGCACGAGCAGTGATACTGCTCAGAAAAACATGAGTCCAGGCGGCAGCGCTCATAGCCATCAAGGTACTGCTCGAAATAGACCATCCCGCACCACACACATATTTCCGTCATCTGCATCAGTTTCACTGATATGCGAACTTCTCCCAGCTCTTCATCAAGCAGCACACTCAATTCCTTCGCCAAGTCTTCAGCAGAAGCGGTCTCAGTCTCGCCCTCGGCGGAAACGGACATGAGCTCCAGGTTCTCGAGCTCCCTTTGAACATCCTCGACCTCGGAGTCGCTCTCCGATGCCGGCGAGAGGATTTCAGTAGGGGCTTCGTCCATGGCGGCGACGACAGTCGACAATGGACAGTGGACGTCCATGGCAGTGTCGACAGTCGACAATGGACAGTGGACTCAGTTCTGGAGCCAAAATTTACAGCGACAGCCTCCGTGGCAGCCAACAACAAAAGTTCATGTGCAGTTCTGGCAGTGCAGCTACTAATTACTACTATTGTCTGTGCTAACAAGCATCATCATGGCAATTCACAATACAAACAAGCAATCAATAGCAGGAGCAGCAGCAGCAGCACCAGCAGCAGCACCCCCTTCAAGGACCTGCACACGCAGGTGCTGAGCACTGTTTTAACCCACCGCAAACCTTCGGCTCATGCCTCTAATTTGTCAGGAGCAGCTTCCAGCGAGCAAATCTCAAATCTCACAAGCAGCGCTTCCAGCTGCTGCACGGAATTTGGAAACTTTGCTTCCTCTGCCTCTTGCTAACAGGGGCCGAACTGGCAGGTGCACGTGGCCGCTTCCACTGTGCCCCAGCTGCCTTCTGCCTCTTGGCATCAGGATCGGAACTGGAAGTTGAACTTGGCCGCTTCCACACTGACTTCGTGCTGGTGTGCTTCTGCACAGGGACAGGCGACAGTGGGACAGTGGACTCTTGGCAGCATGGCATGAGCCTGTGCTGCTCGAACCAGTTGTGCACAATCCAATTTCCCAGCTTCCGGGGGTAGGACTGGCTCTCCTTCAGAAGCTTCCGATCGCCAGGCCTTCCTCCATGCTCATCTTCCTTGACCATGGATTTATGAATCCCGTCACGGCATGTGCAGTTCTGCTGCAAACTCTTCACCCATGTCTCACCAACAAACTTGTAGCGTTTCAGGAACCTCTCGCCTTCGGGAGCATCCACCTGGAACTGGCACCTGGCACAGGTGGCGGAACAATGGTGGAAAACGCTGAGGACCTTGGCGAGGGGCTTGTACCTGAACATGATGCTGCCCGCTGGCTGTTCAATGACAGGGTGGACCCCACGCAACATTGCGAGGGCATACACAAAAGCTGCAATGCTGGCCATGCGATTGCCTTCCTTCACAGGCGGGTACGCAGTGTTACCTGCTGGGCGGTTGACAGTACGTTGGCATTTCACAGAGTTCATCAACACAAAGCTGCTGCAGACGGGCGCCATCCACAGCAGGCCACCTTCGTCGATCTGCAAGACCGCCTTCAACGCATTCTCAAAGCCACGTTTGGTCAAGATGTTCTCTGTGTCATCCGACGCGTCATCATCGGTCACTCCCTGGATCCGGTCCTTGTCCATGGCGAGCTGTCGATAGCCAGCCTTCTCGGCAGCCATTGCAACGGACGCCACGCCGCACCACAGCTCCACAACAGCCAGTGGACGAGCGACAGTGGACAGTGAAGACCGAAGAGCCATACCCAAAGTGATGCCGAACACTTGCATGTTGACCAAAGCGGTGGGGACTGCCATGGCAAGGCTTGCAGCACTAAATGCAGGCTGGAAGAACCCCAAGACTGCGAAACTCATGAGGGTGGCTGAAGACAAAAGCACTTGATAGCTGGCTAACACTTTCACTCACAGGCACCTGAGAAAGAGATCATTTTAGCGCAGCTTGACACACCCCTCAAGCCTGCAGCCGCACTGGCAATGATCATGAGCACTGCCAGGACTGACTGCAATAACCAGGACAGTGCACAGTGGACAGCTGACAGTGACACCAACGGCAGGCATCACACATCACGCTGCACAAGGCACGCAAACCCCATAAAAATGATAAACACTCAGTCCATGATGCTTTTGCAAAAAGACTGTGAAGCTTGAGTGAAACGCTCCATGGCTGAGCCCTCGACGTCCCCCATGGCCTTCTGCATGTGTCGCCAGTAGGACTCCTGGGACAAAGTCACCTTCTTCTTGCCTTTCTTTGTGCCCTGCTCGGAAAGAGCCTTCCGGATGCGATGGTAGTCCGCTTTCATCTCGTTGTAGATCTCGATCTTCGCTACGCTAATCGGGGGACGACGTCCTGCGAACGTGTCTTTGCTGCCTCTTGGTGCCCTCTTCTGGGAGTCAGGGCCATGCTTCTTCTCAGGAGCTGTGTGTGCACCTTTAGGCTTCATAGCGTTGCGAATGTTCAGTGCATGCGAAGTCGTCGGTTTTGGCGACTCCTGTGTGTGGCGGGGCGGGCTGCTGCCACCTGACTCAGAAAACTCTGCCGGCTGGCTGCTCCCTCCGCCAGTGCCCACTGGAGATGCCATCTGCACGAGCTTCTCCGCCTTCACCTCGGCATCTGCCGCCTTGCAAGCCTCGTCGACTGCAAGATCTTCCTCCATGTCGTGGAAAGCGTTCAAGAAGGAAGCCATGGCGACAGACGACAGGGAACAGTGGACAAGGGGCACTTGCTTGACACTCAAGCTCAAAAGAGGGTTGGCAACGTGCAGCAGCAGCAGAAAGCGACACAAAAATCACCCACGACAAACTCACATGCAACAAGGCTGGAAGAGTTTTCCGTGCTGCGAAACAAAACTCGCTGGTCAGATGTGAGACAGACGACAGTGCACAGTGGACAGTGCACTTGCTTCACGTGCTTGGCTCACACAGCAAGAAGCATTTGCCCTTCAGAATGCGCTTTGGCTTGACCAGCATCCAGCATGGCTTGTTCGGAAAGATGCCCTTCTGTTTCTGAGAATCCTCATAGTTCAATACCATGCACAACCGCATGGTGCCATTCTTGCTCTCACCTTTCTCCCAGTCCACTGCCTTAAAAGGCAGCAAACTGCCACAGTTGGCGATGTCCGCCACTGTGCGGCCTGGCAACTTCTTGGGCTCAAAGGCGCAGCCTTCAACCTGCTTCACTGAGACTCCATCTGGCTCCTCAGCTGACAGTTCATGACAAGCCACATCGAACGTGACGACATTGTGCTCGGCGAGGTAGTCCATGAACTTCCGCAAGGTCGCCTTGCTCTTCTGGAAAGGTGGGTCCCAGCTCGAAGAGTGACCCCAAATTGCCTCATGGTCTGCTGAGTCCATTGTCCAATGGTAAAGCAATGCCTTGCGATCTGTGGCCTTCTGAATCTCCGCATCACCGGTGTGGTACTCGCCGAAGGTCTGGAACAAAGCCTTCTTTGCAGACACAATGCCATCCTCCAAGGCATGAATGTACAGATGGCCCTTGGACGTGAAGATCCAGCGGAACAGTTCTGGCTGGTTGCTGTGCACAGTTGTCAATGCACCTTGCTTTTTGCCAAGGGCTTCAATGGACTCCACAACACAATCATCAGGGAAACTCTCGCCATCTTCCTCTGTGTCTGCAGCTTCTGCAGGTCGCTTGCGTCCATCAGCCTTGTATGGGCAACCTGAGGAGTTAAATGCCTTGTTGTGCTTCTCAATCAAAGCGTCAAACTCCTTCTTCAAGCGAGCGAACTTGGGCGACCACTCATCCAACGAAGTCTGCCGCATTGCCAAGTTCCCCTCCGCTGATGGAAAAGTCAAGTGGTAAAGGCTTGGGTCAGTGGTCGGCTTGGCGGCTTCAGGCTGATACTCTTTCAGGGTGAAACCATGGAGGCACAGAAGCTTCTGCCTCACCAGCCGCTCCATGCCTCGATGGACGACCCCAGAAAGCCACGCTGCATTCTTCACGCGGATGTCAGAATCCTGATCACCACGAGCCCAGCAGCAGGTCACCACCATCTCCTGCGGTTCTTTTGGCCTTGCACGAGCTGAACCTTGGACAGCGGACAGAAGGACAGAGTCATCATATGGCAGCAAGTCCACGAACACCGCCCCATGCTGCTGAGTAAGGTTCATCCCCTTCCACAGCGTCTCTTTGAGTTTGTCCATGAGGTCAAGACCAGCGATGTGCTGCTTGTGCAGCTGTGCCTTTGCCAAATTTTCTACAGAAATGGCAGTCTGACCTTGAACTGGCACCACATACTCGTTGTTGGGCTTCATTTTGATGCCAGTCACCGCCCTGCGGTGCCAGAGCTGGCTGCCTTGGAACAAACTCACAAGATCACCAGTCTCGGCGTTGACATGGTCACTCAAGCAAATGAGGAACGGGGGCACACAAGACCTCGTGCGCGAGTTGATGCTGTCTGAACTGAACACGAACTGTCCACGGCGCACTTTGAGGCCATATGCATCCTGTCTCATAAAGGATTCTGCCTCATCTTGCACTTTCTGAATCTCAACCTCGTCATACGTGTGCCCATGACCAGCCACATTCGGGGCAATGACGATGCCAACTGTTCTCTCTGGGCAGTGGGCGCATGCATCAGCGACCAGCCGAGTTGCTTCTTTCAATTAATGCTCGCATGGCACTGGAGCCAGGGGCAGTCAAATTGACAATGTAGACAGTGAACAGGCTGACAGTGGACAGGACTTGCTTTTCACTCCAAGCACTAGCGCAAGTGCTTACGAAGGGTGCCACACTGTCACAGGGAACTGGACATCAGCCTGGGCCTCAATGGCGTCTGCCAACTGCTTGTCCTGAGAACGGAGGAAGTCCACCTTGCCAACTCGCTGGGAAGAGGTGTGATCGGCCAGAGCAGAAACGTACTTAGTCCACATGGATGTGTCCTTGTCAAGCTTCGCAGTGAAGAGTCGCAAGGCTGCCTGCTGGATTGGAAGGGAATGCAAACAACATAAATCAAGAACAACATCAACTACATGTCCGCCCATCAACCGAAAACATACATTACACTAGGCATCCAAATCACCAGCTGCAACATGCATCGAGAACACCATCAACTACAAAAACCACCTATCAGCCATAATTGTTCATCACACCCTAGATTTCAACCAAAACCTGAAAAATGCATCTGTATGAA
>CAJNDT010000477.1:99631-198470 GCA_905221615.1 Symbiodinium sp. CCMP2592
CTTCCATCTTTTCCTTCAAAAGGGCCACCAACTCATCTGGCACCTCAAACCGTCAAGGACGGAGGACAGTGGACAGGATCAAGGAAAAGAAGTGATCCACATCTTCATGGGTGTGTCCCACTGTCAGAAAGTTAAAGGTGCACGTCAAAAACTTGCCCTCTGAAACCAAATGCGCGAGGAACAATGACACCAGCGAGTTTTTGTTCTGGGCCGTGGTGTTGTCCGCCTGGACGACAAGGTGTCGCGGGAATGCCCGGCCCGTCTTCTCAGCAATCTCTGCCACATTGTCCAGGCTGCGGGCAATCAACTCACAAAAAGATGTTGCCCCATGGTGCAAAGCTTCATCTGCAATGAAAACATTGGTGCACCAGCCATGACAGAGAACAGCAGACAGTATGACTCGTGGCCTCTGCAGGTTTTCGAATGAATGCGGCTTGCGTGCAAACTTGTACTGAGGCCACGCTGTCTTGACTTGATCCATGGAATCTATGATGATGGTCAGGACGTCCACCGACGCCCGTGATGCCCACCGCAGGCTCCAGTAGATGAGGCGATCATGGTATTGGGCACGAAGATGTTCACGCCAGTCTCGTGCAAGTGCCATCTTCTCCTTGGTGCTGCCCTTCTTTCCTTACTTGTGCTCACAAACAACATGGGCACAAAGGAACTGAAATCTCAAAGAAAGTGCAATGCTCAGCTAAGCCTCCATGTAACTTCTCCCGGAGACAGTGGCATGTGTTGCACTCTTTGTGCTGCGAAACCTTTCGGAACTTCAGCACAGACGACCACTTGTCCCACCATACTCTCCAGAATGTCGACCATGACGGCGTTTGAATTGCCTGGTTATGGCCAGCCATTCCTTGCACGGCTTCACACCAGTCCTGAAACTGCCAAAACAAAGTCATGAGCTTGCCTGGTGGCAAATGCCGGACTGGAACAGTGGACAGATCGACAGTGGACAGTGCCATGATGTGTTGAACAATGGCTGCTTCAGGTGTCCACGAGAAGATCTCTGACTCAGTGGATATTTGCCGCATGTATACAGGAGCATCGCAGTCTTGCTCACCCGTGCTTGCAGAGATATTGTCATCCACATGCTGCACTTGCAAAGTTTCAGGCAAATCCTCTGCACTTTGGTGGTAGAGCTCCAAAAAAAACATGCATGTCAAATTCCGCTGCAAGGGAGGCCTTGTAGCCACTGTCTCACAATTGTTGATTTTGCGGCGCTGATCAATTACCCCCTGCAGCTTCTTTGCCATGGCCTTGTTTCCAACACCCATCAGGGAGCACAAACCTGGCAAACACACTTGATGCCCTGCCAAATACCAGGTTGTGCGGTGAGCCAGCTGCTCTCCATCAGAGTCATCCAGGCAATGATTCTCAGCACTGCTCGCCCATTGTGCATTCAAGAAGTGGTGCTGGGACTCATCTGACATTGAGTGCCACAATTGGCAAACCTCCAGAATCTTTGCTGGCAATTCGCTCTGGATCCAGTGCCTTCTTCTTGTACTCTGTCATGACACGCTCCTCCTCGCCCATTGTAGCCACCAATGACAGCATGGGGACATCCAAGGAGACATGATGCCGAACAGTTTTGCCAGCTTTCTGAGTTATTGGCTTCGCATCCTGTGACACGTTAATGTCTGGCTTTTTTCAAGTAGGGGAAGAAGAGGAACAGGAAACAGTGGACAGCAAACTGTAACTGTCAGCTCCGCACTGCTTCCAGTCAGTAGTTTTCCTCTTCTTTAAAGGACCAGGCTCAGGCTCTGCCACTCCCCCCGCAGCAGGCTTCTTCCATCCCAACACAAGCTCAGCTCCTGCATGAAGCTGCTTCCAGGTTGACTTGTCATTGTAGTCGTCTTGCCATTGAACACATGGCTTCTTCCACGACATTTGCAGCAAAATTTGAGCCAAAGCTTTGCCAGCACCTGAATCAGCAGCCGGACAACAAATGACAAATGTCATTAGCAGGACTCACAAATGACAAAAGTCATTAATTTGGCTGGCTCCTAAGGTAGTACTAGGAGCCGGCGGGGCAAATGACAAAAGTCATTATAAAGTCATTATCTCCTCTCAGAGGCCGGGGCTGACTGCCTTCATATTCATTCTGGGGCCTGGCTTCTAGGGGGTGGCTAGGAGCCGGCCGCATGGGGGATTATAATGACAAGCCGGGCCCCAGAAAGTATGTGAAGGGTCGCCCACCTGGCTTGTCATTATAATCCCCCATGCGGCTGGCTTCTAGGGGCTAGGTAGGGGCCGGGCCCAGATTTGGATGTGAAGGTTCTCCGGCCTGGCTGCTGGTAACCAAAACAGCCGCCAGCGGTGCTCCAGCCTGGCTGCTGATAGCCAAAAACACAGGTGTGCACATGTCTGGGTGGGTGGGGCACGAGGCCGAGCAGCAGGCAGGATGATGGCCTCAGAAGAAAAGCACACCTAGAATGATGTGTTAGCAGGCCTCCCAAGTTTCTCGTGCCGACATGCCAGTGCAATTGCAATTTGACCCCCCAGCCTGGGTCTGCACAACACACATTTCTAGGCACACTTGCCTCTACACCCGGCCAACGGTGTATACAGAGTCCTGAAGTTGAGTTGTGTCCGTGCTTGTGAGACTCAAGCAACGCTTCCTTAAATCTCCCCAGCACAGACACCACATAACTTGCTGGGTAGGAGCACTGCTTGGTAAAGGCAAGTTTTCGATGTCTGCAGCTCAGAAGTAGGTGTTGTCATAGTAGAAGCTATTTGTAGAAGTCGTCGTCCTAGTAGTAGTAGTAGTAGTAGTAGTAGTAGTAGTAGTAGTAGTAGTAGCTGTTGTTGTTGTTGTTGTAGCAGTGTATGTCCACACACACATACCCCTTAGTTAGCCACCACTCCACAAAAATCACACTTGGGTTAGGACAGTTAATTAGGGTGTCAGTTCCCGGCGGGTGCACCCAACTCCGCCTTTGGCGCCACTCCACCGAGGCAGAGCAGCAGGCAGGATGACAGCCTCACAAGAACAGCAAACCCAGAATGACGTGGGCAATAAAAAAGCTCACTGGAGTGAATTGTAGCAGGCCTCCCAACTTTCTCGTGCCGACATGCCAGTGCAATTGCAATTTGACCCCCCAGCCTGGGTCTGCACAGCACACATTTCTAGGCACGCTTGCCTCTACACCCGGCCAACGGTGTATACAGAGTCCTGAAGTTGAGTTGTGTCCGCACTGTGGAAAACTGCGGCAATGCCGAAATCTCCACAGTGCGGACACCACATAACTTGCTGGGTAGGAGCTCTGCTTGGTAAAGGAAAGTTTTCGATGTCTGTATCTCAGAAGTAGAGAAGCAGTTCTGATGGAAGTTGTAGCAAGTCATAGTTGCAGTAGTAGTAGTAGTAGTAGTAGTAGTAGCAGCAGCAGGAGTAGTAGTAGTAGGAGTAGTAGTAGTAGTAGTAGTAGTAGTAGTAGTAGTAGTAGTAGTAGTACTAGTGTTAGTAGTAGTAGTTGTTGTTGTAGTAGTCGTGGTCGTAGTAGCAGTAGCCGCAGCAGCAGCAGCAGTAGCAGAAGCAGTAGCAATTGTTGTCGTAGAAGTAGCAGTAGCAGTAGTAGTAGTAGTAGTAGTAGTAGTAGCAGTAGTAGTAGTAGTAGTAGGAGTAGTAGCCGTTGTAGTAGTCGCAGTCTATGTGCATATATATATATACATATACATATATCCACACACATACCCCTTAAATGGCTGCCACTCCACAAAGATCACATGGGTTAGGGTGTCAGTTGATGGAGAGTTGAAGGTTTTTGGTGCTTGGTTTTCAGTAGTAGAAGTAGGAGGGGTCCGAGGAGCAAGGACCAGGACAGGCATATATGTATCCCATGTAACCCAATTTGGCCTTCAGCACCCAACTCCACGTTTGGCACCACTCCGTCGAGGCAGAGCAGCATGCAGGATGACAGCCTCACAAGAACAGCAAACCCAGAATGACGTGGGCAAAAAAGCTCACTGGAGTGAATTGTAGCAGGCCTCCCAACTTTCTCGTGCCGACATGCCAGTGCAATTGCAATTTGACCCCCCAGCCTGGGTCTGCACAACACACATTTCTAGGCACGCTTGCCTCTACACCCGTCCAACGGTGTATACAGAGTCCTGAAGTTGAGTTGTGTCCGCACTGTGGAAAACTGCGGCAATGCCGAAATCTCCACAGTGCGGGCACCACATAACTTGCTGGGTAGGAGCTCTGCTTGGTAAAGGCCAGTTTTCGATGTCTGTATCTCAGAAGTAGAGAAGCAGTTCTGATGGAAGTTGTAGCAAGTCATAGTTGCAGTAGTAGTAGTAGTAGTAGTAGTAGGAGGAGGAGGAGGAGGAGGAGGAGGAGGAAGAAGACGAGGAAATGTCCACTGCTGCTTTTGGGCGATGGGGCTCGCAAGTTTGGGGTTAATGGTTGGGTCTTGGGGTAGGGCTCTATCCAGGGTTGCAGTCCGTGATCAAGGCAAGTGCAACAGCTTTTTGCAGCAGAAAAGCGATGGAAAAGTCTTTGTGAATGGCAGCTAGTATGTCCAGAGCTCATCGTATGGATGCTTTCATACTGCAAACACTGTCCACAGTCCCACTGTTAGTACCAGTGTGACTGTGGACAGTGAACAGTGGCTGGCATTCACACATGTTTCAGCTGTCCCCGCTTTTCAGGGATACATAGCACAGAAAACAAATGCCAGCAGCAGGGCTGGAATTCCGGGCAGCAAAGATGGCCATGCTGTGATGCATCAAAGCTGCTATTAGGGCATCACTATACAAGTCCATCAGTCATCATTTGGATACATTTCTCCCAGTAACATGCACTGCTGGGAGGACCATACGTCGGTCTCAATCATGTATGTGACTGTGGACAGTGGACAGTGGACTGCTGTTCCAGCTGACACAGAGAGCAATCGCTCGTGGAAATTCGCGACCTGCTCCGGCTTCTTGGCCGGCCTGAATGCCACGCATGTGTGGCCTCATGCTCGAAGACTGACCACTGTCGGCGCCGCTCTCCTGTGAGGGCAATTCCTGCATTTTTCTGCACTGTTGCCCAATTGCCAGCATTGAGGACTTTGCGGAGCGAGCCCACACGGGCTCCCAAACACCTGTTGTTGAGGGCTGGCTGTGTTTCTCTCATTTCCAAACGGTACAGGCTCAGCAGCCGTTCCCTAGCCTCTGATAGCTCTGGTCCCTCCTCCAGCCAGAGGCTGGTCTCAGACCAATAACCGGCTTCTCTCTCAGGGCCATTGTCAGCACTGACAGCCCCTTCTCCATCACTGCTGTCCTCCGAAGACTCGGTGTCACTGCTTGAACTGGAAGCAGCGAAACACCCACTGGCCATATGCGGGCCAGCGACACGCATGGGAACCCTATCTCCATTCTCATCTGTCTGAACTTTGATCGGCCAGCGATAGCGAGGCGGAGGGTTGGAGGAGGTTTCACTGTCACTGTCAGCAGGTGTATCAGCTGGGACAGTACGACAGTGGACAGGAGGACAGTGGACAGTGCCGGGAGGTTGGTTGACCGCCAAGGGCGGCGGCGGCCCCTTTGGCATCAGCTCCTCCTTCGTTGGCGGTCCACTCTGCACCTCATCCCTTGGTGTACGTTCCGTGGCTGCTTCAGCAGCATCCATTGCATCTTCATAGCTCCCGGCGAGCAGATCTCCCAAGCTGTCGCCGCTGCCATGAGAATCGCCCCTCAAACTCATCGTCTAATGATTCTAATGTCACCGAAAGACACAAACAGAAGTGCAAGAAAACCCTGAAGAAAATAACAGCTACAACCAGAAGATTTCCCAAACTGTCCACTGCGAGCCGTAGAGGCTTCCAAGAGGAAAAAACTTCGTCATTGTCGTCATCATCATCATCAGCAGCAGCACCATGTCTTCCATTGAAATCAGCATCTTCAACAAATCTTCGCCATGCCTGCTCCAAGGTGTCAGCCAGCGTGCCATGCGCCAACGCAAAGCCAAACCTGCCAGCCAAGCAACACACCGGATGACTTCAAGGCACTGCTCAGAAAGACTGCACAGCAGAAGAGAAGGGGACAAGTTAAAGGCACTGCTCAGAAGTCTGGCAGAAGCACCTTTTCTTTCTCTCTTTCTTTGTTCTGCAGTGCGTGTGAATGGCAGCCCTGTCGTTGTGTCCACTGCACTGCTCCAATGACGCATCAGCGACCCTTAAGGCTAGCTTATCATTTGCAGTGAGGGCTCTGGACAATGAACAGTTGACAGTGAACAGTGGACACTGGACATGGACAGCGGCTGCCGTTCAGAAATGTCCGGGCTGTTTCCTGTCATCATCAGATAACAGCCCAGAAAGATGCCAGCAATGTAAGTGCTGGTATTCCGAGCTGTCGATTAAGAGCTGCTTCACCAGGCTCCAGCCGCTCCGGAGCGACGGGGGATTCAGCTCGAATTGCCTCCTCTCCTCGGTCCAGAACCACCTCAGATGGAATGCATTGGCAAGGTTCGATGGAGCTGGACAAGTACACAATTGCAGCCTTGCTGCCCATTGCCATAGCTCCAGATCCAGCCCTTCCACGAGTTGGGCTCCCCAGTTCTTGTCCAGTGCGGCTGGGTGCGAGTGACACTCTTGTTGAAGGCCTCCAAATCAAAGGAACAACAAATAGAATTTTTTACTATGGCCAAACACATCGAATCGTCAATGCCCCTGCCTGCCGCTTGAGCATGTCAGTAAGGCAGTCCGGGTACTTCAGGCATCGCCACATATGGAGCTTCGGGGCAGAAAACTGTGGCGTGGTCGGCGGCCTCTGCAAGAATCTGCTGCAAGAACAAGAAGTGGGCGAAATATTGATCCGCCTCCGTGGAGAACAAGCCAGAGCGAATCGTCCACGTGCTGATCTGCAGCATCTGAATCGGCACCGGCTTCACGTCATAGACGACGAAGGTGCCCTGGCAGGCAGGTCACTGCGACCCGGCCTCTAATCTATTGAAAACCCTCTGGAAGCCTCCATGGTCTCGCCCATGACCTTGTAGCACTCCAGGTTGTTCGTCTCGCCCATGAGAAACACCCAGAAGAATTGGCCCAAGCTCTGCAGCCAGACGGACATTGTCTGATCCTGGAGACAAGGGGAACATCGCACAGTGGACAGTGGGCTTTGTTATCTTAGAGCTGTCCTGCAAGCTGAAGAACTGGGCAATGTTGTTGGGCAGCTGGCATTCCATCAGGAACTCATACACGTTGTGCTCCATCTGGCCTGCCGGGGCATATGGAGAAGGCAACCGTGTTTGGATGAAGCTGAAAGGCCTTCGTCCAGGATGTGCAACACGGTCTGGGCTGGAAGGTTGTGGGGCTCGACGACGCCGGCCAGTGCCTTTCGCCGTGCCACGAGGTTCATGGCCCGGGCACCGAGGCCGGCGGCGCCCGCCAATGAGGCCTCAGTCAGTTGGACTCTTGCCAGACAAGGGGAACATTGCACAGTGGACAGTGGCAAACACGACTGTGACTTGGATGTTTGAAGCCTTGCCTGGCGGACGTCCTGTTCGACGTGGTGCCACTCGCCAAGGGCCACGAGCATTTTTTTGGCCCCCTTCGTCGCATCCGTCAGGTGGGCATGCCAGGGGTAAAGCCCGAACTCAATCCCGTGCCGACGCGGCATCAAGTACGAGATGGTTTCGTCCCTGGAACCCAGGGACTGCTCGTACACGAAGATCTGGTCGCCCATCATCTTCGCATGCCCCAACAGGGGGCCGTGCAACAGGATGCCCTGGCAAAATGGCTGCATGCATGCCGCACGAAGGTCCTTGAATCCAGCCTTCGCCCCCAGCTGGAAGAATCCCAGCAGCCCGATGAGCAGCATGCGGCGGTCCTTGCCGAACAACTGACAATGGGGAACCGCAACTCTTGTCTTGGCTGAGAATACTGCACAATGCTAGCACTGCCTCGTCAACGTCGCCAACCGCCTGCAGCTTGTCGATGACGTTCTGGAGGGACTCGGCGCACTTGCGGGCCTCGTCCATGTCATCTGACGTGAAGAATGGCCGGTCCTGCAGCTGAACCAACCAACGGCCAACTGCAACTTTGAACAAACGAGGCTGTCCTCCGAATTGAACATGGACGTCACGGGGAACTGCAAGTTGGTCGGGTCGAATCCGACGAGGACCCAGATGAGATTCTCGGTGGGGTCAGCCCCGACTTCGATGCCCGGGAGCGTTCCGTTCGTGCTGTCCTCGCACATTGCCAGCTGTCGTGCCCAGGACCAGCTGACCCAGGGAGGTTTGCGACCTGCCCCGGAAGACCTGCAACATGTGGTCCAACACAGACACACACACACACACACACACAGACAGACAGAGTAAACTGATACGCAAAGTCTCACACAGCTGGCCTCATTCAAAGTCCTCTGGCTCTGTGTCACGATGGCCTTGCTGTCACTGCTCTTCCCTTTCCTGCTGTCCTGCTCTGCAAGGTCAACACAGTGAACAGTGGACGGGGGACTGGTGGACAGTGAACTGGATGCCGCAGCTGGTGCCAAGGATTTGGCAGGAGAACTCGGGCACTCTAGCACCTCCTCCACCACACATCCTGGCTGTCTTGGCTCCTCTGGCTCACTGACAGATCCCTTGTCCACCTTGGGCTCCTCCTGCCCAGATTCCTCCTTGGGCTGCTTCTTCTCTCCCCCACCCACATTGGGCTGCTCCACAGTGGGCTGCTCCACTGCCCCACTCTCATCATGGGAGACCCCAGCTGCGGCAACTGCTGAATCAGATGCTTCGGGGTCCTGGTGCTTCGCCTTCGATTCCTGAGATGCATTGGCACACTTGCTGGCACGAAGTTTTGTGTGATCTAAACACTGGCGCTAGAAATTTGCATACAGGTGACATTCTTGTCAATGCTCCGCTTGACACTGGTCGCCCTCTGCTGCTCCTGCTTCTTCTTCTTCATCTCCTTCATCTCCTGGAGCTGCTTCCTGGCCTTCATCACCTGAGTCTCCTGAGGGGCAGAAACCCTCGAAACCCTAAACCCTCAACCCCAAACCCGAGGCCAGCCTCCTTCCAGGCTTCGAACAACGGCCTCACCTGAGCACCAAGGACACTGGCTACTAGTAACTAGTAGCGATGCAAAACAAGAACTGGCAGAATTCGGAATGCTGGCGAGGCTCCTCGTAGCTCGGGCCTTGGCAACAGAGGACAGGCGACGGCGGACAGTGGACAGGGGGCGTCGCACTGGCGGAAGCCGAATCATCGGTCGACCCGGGCCCGGTCGCAGCGGACCTCTTCTTGCCCGGTCTGGCCTTTGACTTGGGCTCGGCCCCTGCCACCTTGGGAGACTTGGGCTCGGCCCCTGCCACCTTGGGAGACTTCGTTGCCGTCTCCGATTCCATCGACCCAGAACTTGCTGGCGCCGACTCCGTCTTCTCTGTTGGCGTGGCGGGCTCTGCAGGCTCTGCAGGCTCTTTCGGCTTGGCCGAGAGCTGAAGCACGGGCTTCGGGGCCTCCTCCTCCTCCGTGTCGGCTTCTGACGTCGGCGACAAAATGGATCGCCGAAGCTTCTGCCGTGCTTCTGTCACCGTCCCGTCATCAGGGACCCCCGCAGGCACCACGGCAGGCGTAGCGTCCTTCTTGTCGCCCTTCGTCTTCTCCGCTTCTTCATAAACATCTTGGAAATTGACTTCCTGCAGCACAGGCTGGGGTCTGGGCTATTTAAAGCAGTGCATTCAATACTCAGCTCAAACAGAGAAGTGCCCTTGCCTTGCCTCAAAGCCGTCAGTCGAAATCGTGGATCCAGCCGCCGAACCCGTGTCAGCCATTGCTTCAGGCACACAACAAAATATGTACAGTCAACAAGGGACAGTGGGAACAGGGCACAGTGGTCTTGTCGAATTTAAACACCGGCGGCAAGGTAGCACTGCAAAGTTCATCTGAATCTGTGTGAACATGCAGCAAAGCAGGCAGACAGTGCAAGCTGATGCATGCATTTTGGGGGTTTAGGGATGACACTTTACCCGGCCTTGCCGTGGAGCCAATGCCGCGGCGCCGCTGCTGCAGGCGAGGACAGTGAACAGTCAACAGTGGACAGCTGAACAGTGAACAGTGGACAGCAGCTTGGCTTTCGGACCTGCCAGGGGAGCATTCATGTGATGTTGCATAGTTATTGTAGGGCTCGGGTCTGAAGGCAAATGGTTTTCACAGTGAACAGCGAACAGTGTGACATCATCCCTCCAAGTGCAACGCAACAGAAGCTCCTGGCTCAAGGCAACATTAGAGTATCCAGTAGTAGTGTTTCACCAGACCCCATGGCACCCAGAAAAAGACTAACCAGTTCACTGTCCTGCAGTTCACTGTCCACTGTGCCAGACGCAAAGGGCAAGTTGCAGAAAAGAAGGTCGAAGACACAGTCCACTGTGCAAGAAGCCAAGCGCAAGCCATGGAACAAAGGTAAAAAGCTGTCGAAGACAGACCTCCAGCATTTGTTCGTTCCCAGGGAAGACCTTTTGCTGTTCCTGGCAGTGAGCCTTTACTTTGCCGGGCCACGGTATGTCATGGCATTATGGATCACGATGGTTACCTCCCGTCGAATTTCTGAGGCATTGCAACTTCGAGGTTCGGATGTTTTCCTGGATGGAGGGCACATGCAAGATGCTCCTCACATCTTGTTCCAAAAGCGGGAAGACAACAAAGACTTCCAAGGAATGGGCAAACTTGGGGCTGACTGCATCGCTGCTCGTCTTGCTCCGGATGTTGTCAGCACACTCAGGGAGGTGATGGACAAAGGTGTGCAGAGATGTGTGCTGCCCCCACTTGAGCCCTTCAGGAAGTCCCACCCAGGCGTGTTTCAAGACTTTCCGCCACGCTCGTCCAAAGCCTTCTGCTGGCCCATTGGCAGCAGGTACATATTCCCAGCTCAAACCAAAAAAGCAAAGCAACCGTGGATGGCCAGGCAAACAGTGTGGAAAGCAGTGACCCATGTCGCGAAAGTGATGTTTGCACTCACCGGCCGCAGACGTTGGAATGTGAAATTCAAAGGCTCACATGTGACAGTGCATGGAGCTACTAGACACACTGCATCTGCCTTGTTGCTTGCAACCCCAGAGGGCGGTCAACGCGCCTCTGAGCATGTCATCATGGAAATCCAGCAGCGGCTCGACGTGGGAACCTTCAGGCGGCACTACTGCCATGCAAACGAGGAAGACGTGGCGGAGGCCCTTCAGCATGCATCAGTTGCAGTATGCTTTGCTATGCCGAGCGATGATCCAGAAGCCATGTCACCAAAGCAAGACCCAGAACCTATCGCGCCTCCTTCGCCAAGTGCTAGTACGACTACTACTACTACGACGGTGTCCCCTGTGCACTGTCCACTGTCTACTGTTACAAAAGGCCCCGACTCCACGGCCTCAGCCGAGATGCCAAGCTCCCAGGACACTGTGAAGTCCCACGCGAGCAGGAATGCCTGGCGACATAAGAAGCGCAAGGCAGGCAAAAAAGCTTGGGCAGCACAGTCAGGCCCATGAAGTCTCACCTCATAGGGATGGCAACTACTCGTGATTCACAACATTCACAACACCCAAACATATTCTGAATTCCTGTGTTGAGGTGCATTGCCCCTGCATTTGGTTGGCCTAACCTGCCCCTTGCAGTTGGCTGGTCCGCAAGGGCCCCTGCAAGTTTGTGGTGGGTTGGGCCCATGCAGAGTGCTGGCGATGCAACCTGAGTTAGGCTATCCCTGCAAATGTGCCAAGCAAGCCCGCAGTCAATGCAACTGGCTACAGTACAGTGGACAATGCACAGCAAACAGTGAACAGTGAAATGGGCGCGCGAGCAGGTGGTAGTATATTGGGTTTCACAGAAAGCATTCTATCTACTCTAGGGATGCGAATCAATGAATCAGGGCACCGTTACTTCGCATGAAGACATCTCTGGAACAAAACAAAGCACTCAAGTAACACGGTTATGTTTGACGCGACATGAAGTTATCCAATCATCATTCCTCGAAGCAGATCACACACAACCAAGCATTCAATGATGATGTTGTTGGCGGCCAGCACTTGTGGCTGGATTTGGAGTAGTAGCCGCCATTTTGATAGCGGTTGAAATGATTTGAATAACCTACTCAATGCAGTAACCTTTCAGCTAAAAAGCACAAAGGAAGCCCTGATACATGTAACTTCAAAGCAACAGCACACTTGCAGAGTAAGCTGGAAGCCTGAATGATCTCAATGATTACCCCTAGGGTACATTAATCGACCGCCCCGCCCCCCCCCCCTCACCTGTCACACCAGGCGGTTCAATTTATGGTGTTAGTGTCGAGGGTGTGGGCAGCTGTGAAGTTGTTGCTGATGGACATGAGCATACTGGTAACAAGTGCTGATCAGGGCACAAGCTTAAGACAATGAAAGATTTCGTCCAACCCACAAAACCTCTGAATCCTCCACATTGAAACATACCCCCAGAAAGCTAACCCTGAAAAGCCTATTTTCTGCACATGAAACTCTGTATTAGTAAACGTGCCCAGCCGGCCTGCAAGTCTCCAGTCACGGCTGGCAGTGCTAACAAACAGTGGACAGTAGACAGTGGACAGTGGACAGTTATTAGGTCTAAAAGGGTATCGTGCCAAGGCAGGGCAAAAGGTGGGGAAAGGCGAATTAACCGGAGGAGGCGTCGGTTAATTCGCGACCTTTTTAATTGTGGGGGAGGGATTCGGGGCTTGCGGAGGGATTCGGGGCTTGCCAGGGGTGAAACTGAGGGATTCTAGGGGGTGAAGGCTAAGCTAGGAGTGTGCTGTTGTGCAGGTGCTGCTGTCCTACCTCGACAAGCTCAGACGCTGTCACACACACTGTCCACTGTCCATTGTCAGCAGCAGCAGCCGCAGCAGTAGCAGCAGCAGTAGCAGCGAAGTGGCAGTGGTGGTAGTACTGCCAGAAGCAGTGGTAGTATTATAGGTAGTAATAGTAGTACTAGTAGTAATAGTAATACTAGCAGTTGTAGTGGCAGTAGTAGCAGCAGCAGCAGTAGTGGTAGTGGTAGTAGTGGCAGAAGCAGCAGCAGTGTGGCAGTAGTAGTAGTGGTAGTAGTGGTAGTAGTAGTAGTGGTGGTGGTGGTAGTGGTAGTGGTAGCGGTAGTGGCAGTAGTAGTGATAGTGGTGGTAGTGGTAGTGGCATAAGCAACAGCGCGCGCGCATTAGGCAACAGCGCGCGCGCAGCGTGTGCGAGCACAGGCAATAGCGCGTGCGAGCACATGCAACAGTGCGCGCGCAGTGCGCGCGCAGCGGGTGCGAGCACATGCAACAGTGCGCGCGCAGTGTGTGCGCAGTGCGCGCGCAGCGTGGGCGAGCACAGGCAACAGTGCGCGCGCAGTGCGCGCGCAGCGTGGGTGAGCACAGGCAACAGCGCGCGCGCAGTGCGGGCGCAGTGCGCGCGCAGCGTGGGCGAGCACAGGCAACAGCGCGCGCGCGCAGTGCGCGCGCAGTGCGCGCGCAGCGTGGGTGAGCACAGGCAACAGTGCGCGCGCAGTGCGCGCGCAGCGTGGGTGAGCACAGGCAACAGTCCGCGCAGTGTGTGCGAGCACATGCAACAGTGCGCGCGCAGTGCGCGCGCAGTGTGCGCGCAGTGCGCGCGCAGCTTGGGTGAGCAGGCAACGGTGCGCGCGCAGTGCGCGCGCAGTGCGTGCGCAGCGTGGGCGAGCACAGGCAACAGTGCGCGCGCAGTGCGCGCGCAGCGTGGGTGAGCACAGGCAACAGCGTGCGCAGTGTGTGCGAGCACAGGCAACAGCGCGCGCGCAGTGCGCGCGCAGTGCGCGCGCAGCGGGTGCGAGCACAGGCAACAGCGCGCGCGCAGTGCGCGCGCAGTGCGCGCGCAGCGGGTGCGAGCACATGCAACAGTGCGCGCGCAGCGTGGGTGAGCACAGGCAACAGCGCGCGCAGTGTGTGCGAGCACAGGCAACAGCGTGCGCGCAGTGTGCGCGCAGTGTGCGCGCAGTGTGCGCGCAGTGTGCGCGCAGTGCGCGCGCAGCGTGGGCGAGCACAGTCAACAGCGCGCGCGAGCACATGCACATTGGACAGGGGACAGTGTCGTTACTGCGACTATTACTAGTACTACGACTACTACTACTACCACTTTATCCTGTACTACTACCACTACCATTTTCACTACCACTACCACTACCGCTACAACTACCATGACGACCACAACTACCACCTACCACTACTACCACTTCTACTACTACTACTACTACTACTGCTACTACTCCTGCTGCTGCTGCTACTACTCCTGCTGCTGCTGGTACTACCACTACTACTACTCCTGCTGCTGCTGCTACTACTACTACTACTACTACAGAGAACAGTGTCGTGTATATTCCCTCTGGCAACAATATATTCATGACATCGTTGATGAGCTTTCCCTGCCCCACCCCCATTCCAAGTTGCAATCTGTTCCGGCTGCTGCTGCTGCTCCTGCATTTGCTGCTGTTGCTGTCCACTGTTCACTGTTCATGGTCTTCAATGCTCACTTTAAATCCTGCTTTCAAAGCCCCTTAATGCTCCCAAAACGAAAAGGTCAGAAGGTTAGATACCAACGAACGGAAGGTCAGTTGCTTTGAACAGGGATTCAAGACGAGAGCAAAGGCTGTTAAGGGCGTCTCGGGCTTCACCGTGGCGACCCTTGAAGCCTACGCTCGCGAGAGTCGGGCCTTCGTCTCCACCCTCAGCAGCGCGCAAGACTTGCTTGACGCGGCCGACGAGTACTTGTCACGTACTGCGACGGCTGCGGCGGCAAGCGGGGCGGCTGCTGACGCCAGCGCCCCTCCGGCCAGCGTCGACAGCCACGCTGCGGACGTGGATGCCTTCATGGCGCGCGTCGACGCCTCGGCCGCGAAGGATGAGGCAATGGGCGTGGGCAGCTCGGGTTCCGGTGGCGGAGCTCGCCCGCTCGCCCCACCCATTGTCCCAGACGCTGGCCCGGACGGATCGTTCAAGTGCGATCTGTGCGACGCGGTGTTGGAGTCGGTGCCGCGCTGGCACCTGCACCGTGCAGCCGAGCATGGCCGGCGGCTTCCCGCGGCCTTCTTTCCGGAGCCGACGTCGACGGACGTGGCCCGGCAAGACTACAAAGGCACGCCGTTTAAGCTTAGCCGCGACGGCCATTACTTTGAAATGTCGGCCGCGCTCCGGGCGCGGTTCGAGCGGAAGAGCGGGGACGTGGTCCTGCCGCTCCTCCAGGAGGGCGATAAGATTCGCCTCCTGGACGGGACCTTCCTCACCTACGGAATCCCGCTCGTGCGGGCGTTCAAAGGTGAAGGTGAGGAGGACCCTGCGTCGGAGGCGGTCGATCCCGACGCCCCGGTGTCTCGGAAGAGCCGTCCCATGGTGGACGACTCCGACGAAGAGGAGCGCGTCCGCAAGGACAGGGAGGCCTGGCTCGGCCGCCAAGCTCCCACGACACCGCCGCTGGGCCCTTCCGAGTCGGCGCCCTCCAAGCGGAGAGGCGGCCGGAACAAGGCGCCCCGCGTTGAGGAGGAGAAGCGCACTCCTCCCCGACCTCCCTCGGGTCCCCGCGCGGAAGCTCGTGCGGCGGGTCCCGCGCCGAGCCTGACGCTGAGACGGACGACGACGTCGAGGAGGTCGAGGTAGAGTCCGACGAGGAGACGGGTGGGGCGGCTGCTGCCGCAGCGCCCGGCGCGGCCGATGCACCCGGCACGCCCATCCTCGTCGACCGGGATTCCTAATTATACATGGGAGTCCTGGATTTGTTACTTTTGCGGCGGGGTTAACCCCCCTGAGTCGCGAGAGTGCTTCTACCAGCCGCCGGGCGGCCCGAAGCCGGGCGCCCGCTGCGGAGGCCTAGCCTCGCAGGGCGACTACCTGCCCGATGAGAACATCATCCCGTGGTCGGCGCCGGACGCCTGGCAAGCGTCGGTGCCGATGGAGGTGTTCAACGAGGCGGTCACTGCCGTTGAGGACCACCAGCTCCTCGAAGACGCCCGTGTTCGCGGCGCCTGGCTGGAGCGCGAATCCTTGCGGCAGGAGCGCAAGACCGCCCGGATCGAGAAGCACAGGGCGACGCGCAACGCCCTGGCGGCTGCGATCCGGGTGGCGGGGTGGCTCTGCCCCGGTGCGAGGAGTGGAATCTCTCGTACCGCACGCAGTGTTACAAGTGCTCTGTGCCGTCCTCCGCGGCTGGGGTCCTCACGCGAGGAATCCCCAACCCGAGGCGGCAGGACACTGCGCCCGGGGACGAGAGCACGGACTCCGACGACAGTGCGGAGATCCTGGAGATGCGGGAGAATATGGCGGCGGACGAGGCTGAGTTCGCGCCATTGCTCCGGTCCAGAAGGACCACCCGAGCCGGCGTTTACAGGAAACGCGGCCGGGAAGCCCGGGACGACCGCGACTATCGCGGCGGGAAGTCTCAGAAGGGCAAGGGCAAGGGCAAAGGCAAGGGCAAGGCTGCTGCCTGGCTCTGGGCTGGTGTCGTGACGACACAGCTCGCGGGGGACCGCGGCACGCCCTCGCGCGCGCCCCGTGTGCCTCGCCCCTTCCGTGGTCCCAGGCCACGCCGTTGGTCGGGAGTGGGGCTGTGTGCTGCCTTCCGTGCACAACGCTACCCGAGCCAGGGTCGCGGCCGGGAGACGGCGCGCCCTGCGGAGCTCAGGCGAGCCCGCCAGCCAGCCGGTCGCCTACGCCTGGGCGATCGCTCGCCGGGTGTTGAACAGGTTGGTCCACGCGATCACCGGCAACATCTCGGCATGGGCTGGGTTGGCGGCGGCCGCAGCGGCGCCCCTTCTCTTCAGCATCCACCGGGGCAGCGTGGTTGTTGTCGAAGAGACGCTGGCTGCGGTAGCTCAGAGCTCCGCCGAGCTCGTCCAGGAGCTCGGAGCAGAGGCCCAGCGGACGGTTCACGTCGCGGGCCACGCCTTGGCGGTGGCGACGTTGATCGTCTGCGCCGCCGGCGTCTGGTTCCTGGCAAGGGCGATCCTGAATAGGATTGCCCACGCCATGTCCGGGAACACGGCGCTGCCGACGAGGCTCGTTGAGCTCGTCGGCACAGATGCCACGTTCGAAGTGACCGGACGTGCTGGCAAGCAGCACCGAGTTTGGCTCTGTACGAAGAGCAGACAAGCTGCTTGCGGCTGCCAGGCTTTTGTGACTGAGGGCGTCTGTGGCCACTGTGGCGCAGCGCAGACAGTTGATCGACGCCATCGAGCGAGCCTGTGCGAGAGGAGCGCTCTGCAGCGTCCTCGCTGACGCTCAGCAGTGCTCTCGCACGAAGCTGCAGTGGCAGGCGCTTAAACGCGCTGCCCAGGCAGGCGCCCGCGTGCGCCTCTGCAGCGGGTCGTCCGTTCGGGACGCCTATGTTGCCGATGGGCGCGGGCCTGCCGTCGGTGCAGGCTTGAAGGGCCTCCACCATGCCAAAGCCCTTTTGCGCTCAGGCGGCGGCAGCGCCGAGCTGGTGATTGGGTCGCTCAATTGGAGCACCAGCTCCAAGGCGAACCTTGAGTGTGGCGTCTTGCTGACCCTCACTCAGGATGCCGAGGTCGTGGGAGACTATCTCCGCGACTTTGACACTTGCTTCGCTGCTGGCACTCCCTTGGAGGACGCCAAGCCGCCCGGTAAGGCGGCTGGTCCCTCCAGCGCCACCGGTGTGCAGCAGCAGCAGCAGCCAGCTGAGCCAGCGGCTGCGTAGAGTGCTCGAAGCGGGTTACCGCGCGGCACGCGCGGAGCCCGTGGGCACCCTTGCCGCGGCTGAGAGCACAGTCCGGCTTTCTTTTTAAGTGCCTTGAGCGGGGCCTGCGGCAGTGACACTGCGCGGCTTGAGCAGTGCACGTTCGGCCCATAGCTCGGCATTAATTTGCGGGCAGGTCTCCCAATGGTTTTGCGTAAGCCCGTGTCTTTGGGAGCCTGCGGCAGTTTTTCTGCGCGGCGTCTTTGCTGGACGCCCGCCGTCTTAGAGCTTGACGTGCCAGCCGGCACCCGTGTGCGGCACTACCGTGCTGTCACCCCGTGCGGCCGGCACGCGGACCTTAATTGGTCGCGGCCCGCCTGGTGAGACAGGCCGCCGTGGCTAATAGACGGCCCTTCCGGGTCGCTGGACACTTTTGTGTCGCGCCAGCCGGCGCTCGTGTTCGGCACAGCCGTGCCGTCCCTTGCTTAGGTTGGCGCGCGGACCTTGTTCGGTCGCGGCCAGATGGCCCGCGGCCCTTGTTCGGGCGCGGCAGCCTGCCCACAGGGGCTTTAGCTGGCAGGTCTTTGCCACGTAGCTCTGTAGTGGTAGGTAGCCGTAGCCTCAGTGTAGCTGTAGTGTACAGAACTTTCGCAGCCAGACTGCAGAGACTGCTCGGAAGAGCCTCACCCCGCAGTGCCAAAATGAAGGCCTGAGCGGCACGTGGTGCCAGGGTTTAGGTGGGTTTAGGAGGGTCGGCCGTTCGTTCGTCTCGTGCTTGTGCGGGCCTCGCCCTACCGCTTCGTGGGCTTGGCTAAGCCGCGAACGCGCGCCCTCCCCACCGCAGTGAAGTGGCACCGGGAGCCTCGGCTGAGGGGCGAATTGTGAGTGCACACACCTGTGTCAGTGCACATGTCTCTGCGGCTGCTGCCTGTTGTTCAGTTTGCATGTTGTACATAATTTGTAAACGCCACTTTTGGCTCAAGTGCTTTGCTTCTAAGCATTGCCAAGTGTGCACGGCTGTAGCGAGTTAGGGTAGCTTCGCCGCGCGGAGTTGCTTACTCGCGACGGCCTGCGCTTTTGCAGGCTTAGGGACTGTGAGCGTGCGAGTGAACTCGCGAAGCAAAAAGCAGCTGCGCGGTTGTGATTGTGCCTCCTGTACAAGTCCAACTAGCGTGCTTCACATACTACTACTAGCCGCCCCCCCCTACCAACCACCGGCTCTTACATGCTGTTGGAACGCACGTCCGTTTTACCCGGTATTTACAGCACTTTCGTCATGTAGGAACATCTTATGATGCCTCAAAAATCACCTCCGAGTTTTGAAACTCCGGGGTCGTTTTCTGGACTTGTTTTGTTTTGGGGGTTGGGGAGGTGCGGGGAGAATGATGACGACATTGTTACGGCGACACCCCGAACAACATCTCCCGAAGAGCCATTTTACCCGGTATTTACAGTACTTTCGTGACGTCAGCCATCTTATGTAGTCGCCAAGCTTTTTTGCTACCCCAAAAACAACCCTACAAACCCTAAGCAGACAGCAAGAGGTTTGCACCAACGGGCTTCATAACTGTTCGAGGCTGCCTGTACGTTATCAGCCCCGCCCCCACCCCCCCCCCCACCCCTCCCCAAAGCAACGCATGCACAAGGGGTAGGGCCTAGGGGGGGGTGGCCGCCTACTACTACTACTACTACTACTACTACTACTACTACTACTACTACTACTACTACTACTACTACTACACTACTACTACTACTACTACTACTACTACTACTACTACTACTACTACTACTACTACTACTACTCCTGCTGCTGCTGCTACTACTACCACTACTACCACTACTACTACTACTACTACTACTACTACTACTACTACTACTACTACTACTACTACTACTACTACTACTACTATTGCTACTGAAGAGGGCTGTGCTCGCAAGTAGGTCACATGTCTCGCACGTTGCTGCATGTTGACGGTAGATTCCTATGCAGCTGCTTTGCCATCAAGCAACAGCTGTAGCCAGCTGTCTCCCGCCCTGTAGCTGTAACCACTAAAGCCATAGGCGCTAAGGAATACGAACTAAGAGCAGTGCCCGCCGTGCACTTGCAGCTGCTTAGTTCGTTAACCCTTGAGTACAGCGGCCGTACCTTGTGGTACGCGCCGGACCTGCACTGCTGCGCGCCAGCCCGCTGCGCTGGAAAACAAAGCCCGCCGCGCTTTGTAAGGTTGTTAGTTGGTTTAGGGTTGTTTGGGGTAAGCCTGGGACCTTCCCGTCGGGTTTACTTAGTGGCAGCGCGCCACTTTTACCAGTTGGGGGCTGTTCTGGGAAACGGTCCCAATGCTTCCAGGCTACGGCAGTTGCTCGAGCAGCGCGAGACCCTGTTCATTGAGCTTGGAAGCGGGACGCGCGCTCGAAGCAGTGACAATCCGCCGAGGCCTGCAGCGTCTCGTGAGAAAAGAGAAAGGATCGCCCTTGAGGCGCGTCAACACCTGCGATCCTTAGGGGTCAAACGGTACGGAACGTTCCTTAAGGAACTTTGCCTTTCTGTCACGACAAGTGAGGCTGCTGAACTGTACCACAGGGTGGAACCCGCGGTCTACGGTTCGGCGCACTCACAGGTTGCCTCCGCGTCTGGCGGAGTGGAACCTCCAGCCTTGCCAGCCGGTTCGAGTACAGCAGCTGGCTCGAGAGCGGGTCGCGGAGACCGCGCGTTGCCAAGTGGCAGCGCTGCGCGTCCTACCGCTTCCTCTTGCGAAACTCTCAGGGCGCCAGCGCGGCCTGTAGCCGCAGCACCTTACTCCTCTTGCATCCGGTGCAGCCAGCGGCTCCGACTGCTGCTGCGCATGATGATGCTCTTGCTAAAGAGAGCCCTGCCTCAGAGGTCGCCACAGGGACTGAAGGAGCTGTGGCCGTGGACGAAGGAGCCGCCCCAGCTATCGTCGAGGAAGCTGCTGATGAAGTTGTTCCGCCAGCGGTGGAGGAGGCTGCTCCCACCCCTGCGGCTGATACCGCGGAAGGTGAAAGGAGCGAGCCAACGGACCCGGCGGTCCCTATGGCGGCGCCGTTGTGTCCTCCCTCTAGTGCAGTCGTTCCGGCTGCCACTTCTGCCGCGTCGGAGCCTGCTGCTCCGGTGCCACTGAAACATAAGTGGAAGTTGCGAGGACGTGGGGACAAGAGGGACGATCCCCGGGGTGATCGCCGATCTCCTTCGAGGCGGCGGCGCTTTAGGTCTGGGCGCAGACGCAGTCCGACACCGCAGCGCGGGCACAGGAGGGTCAGAGCCCGTTCGGAACCTCCCCACCGCGGAGGTGACGCCGGGAGAGACTCGAAGCGTCCTAAGTCAGATCCCACGCGCAAGGGGATTGCTAAAGGCTCCAAGGGAGCTGCGACCACTCCGCGGAAACGCGGAAGATCCCCTAAGCCCGCGCCGCCGATGCCGAAGCTGGCGAGCGAATGCTGGAGCCGCAACGGTTTTTCCGCCGCCGAGTGGGCGGAGTGGCACAACCAGGCCGCTCGCACGCTATAACTTGGCGATGGACGAATGGCGTGCTGAAGTAGCATCCGGCGGTGCTCCCATGATGACGCCTGCGAGCGCTCCCAGCGGAGCCACGGGCACCTTAGCGTCAACCTCAGGAGGCGCAGCCCACGGCAGCGGTGCCCGAAGCACCGCTAACCGCGGAGCGGCAGATGCCCCTTGGGAGAAACGCAAAGGGAGGCAAGGAGCAGGAGCTAAGGAGAAAAAGAGGCTCAACAGGGTGGTGTACACGGGTCGCAGACGACACATGTTCGCTATCATGGAGTCCCGAGGCCTTAACGAGGATGCAGCATGGGCGGAGGCCCTCACGATCCCTGAGGATCAGCTCATAGCTGAGTACACAGAGTACCAGCAACGTCAGGCTGATGCAGCTGACGCAGGGGATCAGGGGCCTGAAGCAGGAGGAAGATACGGTTGATGTGGAGATTGAGGCAGCACCGGACCCACCGTCCGAAGCGCCTCTTCCTACAATCTCCGAGGCGGAGGCGGAGCCTGAGCCAGTGCCAGCTGAGCCAGCTCCGTCAGAGCCCCCGTACGCGCGTGCGGCGCTTGGAGCGCTCCGCGCGGGAGGCTTGGAGCCTTACCCCCCGACGGATCTGAAGAGCAATTCCGAGCTCCTCGCGGCCCAGGCTCGCGAACGTGCTGCATACCAGCAACGCATGGGCATAAGGGTGGGGTCGCAGGACACCAGTGACGCCCCAGCAGCAGCTGAAGCACCACCAAGTGCGGCGGCCAATGCCCCACCAGCTGAGTCCTCCGGGCCAGAAGGTCCCGTGGCGGAAGAGTCACGCCAGCTCTTCCAGAGGAGCCGGACTCTGAGGCCGCGGCGCCTCCAGCTGTCGCTCCTACTCCAGGTGGCGATGCTCCCGCTGCCGCAGTGGACGATTCTGCTACGGTGGCGGAAGTGCCCGCCGCAACTGCCACGACGGCAGAGGAGCCTGCTGCTCCTCTGCCTGCCCAGTCGCCACGCCGGATGTGGACATCCAAGCCGAATTGGCTTTGGATGAAGAGGAACGGGAACTTGTTCGTCTGGCGGAACGGAGGAACGCTGACCTGTTTCCCCCGAGCGACGTGGCGACGGACGCGTCTACGCCCAGCGGTGACGCGGTGCACCAGCGGAGCCTGTTGAAGCGGGCGATAGGCCGCAGACGGACGGCGAGATCGCGCAAAGCGGTCTCAGCCCGGCAAGTCGTGCTGACGTCGCCGGCGATGGGCCTCAGTGGCAAGGTGCCATCATTTTGTTGGCTTTATCGGGAGTGTCTTACGACACTTACCGCGGAGTCGTAAGACCCGCTGCAGAGACTCTGGTTGATACAGTGACGGTCGAGTTGGCACATGGTTCGGCCCGTATCATCCGAGGAGGTACCTCAGCTATCATTGCTGGCGTTGCCCTTATCGGCACGCTAGCATTGGTGACGCTGCTCTCATGGTTAGGTCCGAAGATCTACCTGAGAGTCTGCGGTGCTGAACCCGAGGCTAATGTCTCGCGGGACAGAATCCCAGGAGGATCCTTCGCCGCAGCTGCAGCCGGCGCCCTTCCGCAATCTTCGAGGCCGGCAGGGTCAATTGAAGTGGGTTCCATTTCGGGTTGCCCTGCTAAGCTTTGTCAAGAGGGTATTCGGCTTGCAGGTCTTAGCGAGAGTGATAGGAGAGTGGGACTTCAGGTTCTGGGGCGTGTCCTTGATAAGACGGATGCAGGACCGCTATAGCTCTTAGGGCTCAACCCCACAGGTCGTGCTTTGGTGCACCAGATCTGTGCTGCACGGGGATACTCTCATGTCACGTCTTCTGATAAGCGTACTATAAGTGTTCAGCGGCAGGCCTCAGCCCCGCTTTCAAAGAGTGCTCCAGCTCCCGTGCTGGATATGATTCCGGTGCGGGACTCTCCGCAGCTTCTCGAAGTGTCAGATGCTGTCGAGGAAGCCGGTGGAGGTGCTGACACCTCTTGCCGCAGCCTTCGCAGTGCTGCCAGTGGTGGGGACCAGTTCGAGTTGGCCCTGCTACGGAGGGAGTGTCAAGAGCTCCGCAGACAGCTCGACCAGAGCACTCAAAGAGAGCTGGGTCTGTCCGCCCAGGTCAGGGCTCAGCATGCGCTGAGACAGAGCAGAGATAACAAAGTGCAGCAGCTCTGTGCACCGACCGAGTCATTGCAGGCTCGAGTCACGTTGCTGCCTAACTCTGAGTTTCTGCAGCCCCTGTTGGCGCTTGGGGCCGATGCCAAATGCGTCGAGATCCTGCTTACCGCGTTCGCCTATGACGATCCCCAGCTGACCCAGTGTGCGCTTGAGGCTCATGAGCGCGGACCCCAAGTACGGCTTCTGATCGATTTTCAGAAAACACAAGCGTGCAAGGAATCGGGCCGCGTCCTTCAGTCGCTGGTGGATTCCCGCATCGCCGTACATACCGTCCAAGGCCGCCCGTTAGCGGAGGTGTACGGTAAAGGGTTTGGAGGGTTTCGCGGCGCTCTTCACGCGAAAACTGCGCTCATTCGATGCCGAGCATCGGGAGGCGATCAGTCGGAACGAGTCACATTGTTTGTGGGGTCCCACAATTTGACAAGGGCATCCCAGGCGAATCACGAATTCGTCGCGATGGTGGAAACGGTCCCGACGGATCGGAACGTCATCGCATACCTTAAGTGGTATGAAGACTTGTGGACTCAGTCGTCGCCTATTGCGATCGATCATGAGCCAAAGCCGACTCGACGCCTCAAGAGCAAGCAGCCGGCGGCAGCCGCCTCTACGAGCGGTGCCCAAAGCGCTGCGCTTCGCCTTGCCGAATGAGTGGCATAGGAAGCTTTAAAACCCGGGGCAGCTGAAGAGGGCTGCGTTGGTAGGTAGATCATCATGCCTGGCTTCCGCAGCATGTTGACTGTAGCTTCCTATGCAGCTGCTTTGCCATCAAGGACGACTGAATCCAGTCGTGCCTCGCCCTTTGTGTAGCACTAGCTAACGCCATACGCTAACGCCAAGGTAACAACTAACAGCGGTGCTTTGTGCACTAGCAGCTGCTTAGTTGTAAGCCCTTGAGTACAGAGGCCGTACCTCGTCGGTACGCGCCTGCCTGGACTGCAGCGTACCAGCCCGCCGCGCTGGAAAACAAAACCCGCCGCGCTTTGTAGGGTTGTTAGTTGGTTTAGGGTTGTTTGGGGTAAGCAGCTAGGCCTCCTTAGGAGCCTGGGACTTTCCCGTAGGGTTTTACTTAGTGGCAGCGCGCCACTTCTTCCACTACTGCTACTGCTACTTCTACTGCTACTGCTACTGCTACTGCTACTGCTACTGCTACTGCTGCTGCGACTACCTCTACTACTACTACTACTACTACTACTACTACTACTACTACTACTACTACTACTACTACTACTACTACTACTACTACTACTACTACTACTACTACTACTACTACTACTAATTACTAATTACTAATTACTAATTACTACTACTACTACTACTACTACTACTACTACTACTACTACTACTACTACTTACTACTACTACTCCTACTACTGCTACTGCTACTACTACTACTACTACTACTACTACTACTGCTACTACTACTACTACTACTACTACTACTACTACTACTAGCTACTACTACTACTTCTTCTTCTTCTTCTGGTGAGTAGTGCTGTGCAATTTGCGCGCCATGCTAGCTGCTTAATTATAAGGTAAGCCAAGTAGCAGCCCGACTATGGGGAGCTCTGTGTACAGTTCGCATGTCAGCACTAATTACTATGCCTTTAGGCGCAAGGCCATGTGAAGCACGGTAGAATAGCTCTTAGAAGTAGCTCACGTAGCAGCACTGCGAGCGCACAGCCAGCGTGCAGCAAAAGGCTTCGGCACCATGCGCGGGGTTTTCTGGAGCTGTGTGTTAGGTCACAGAGGGTTTTCCCGACAATTGGGGGCTAATAATACCAAAGAGCTTTCGCTTCGCATCGTGGTGGTTGCGGGCGTTATTGAGGTTCGCAGCTCTTTCTACAATCTAGTCACCGGCCTTGGCCTCACCAGATTGCAAACCCCAAGCATGCCCGCTGTTGGCAAACATTCAAGACACATACCGTGGTGACATAGCTGACAAGGCCCTAGCGCGGGGGGGAAAAACAAAAAGCAAGCCACTGCAGTGCATATGTGAAAACAATCCACAGCTTGAAACTTGAAGATTTAGCGGGGAAAGGCCGACACTTTGATGGGGCAATGCTAGCCTCAGCATGAGTGCACACTTTAACCTACCATGTGAGGCTGGGCCATGTGGATCAATGGGTATGAAAAAACAATAGCTTCAAAGGTAGGGTCTCATGCTTCCACTAAGATGCAGACCATCCCTCCCAAGATTGATGCCTTGCAGGGCAAGCGAGATGTCGAGGCCGAGGGCAGCTTTCCCCCTGCGCTGATCACGCGGTGGAACAGGCTCAGCTGGAGCTTGAATTTCTCCCCCTGGCACTCAAACACGCGAACAACAGTGGAGTTGCGACAAAACTGTTGTTATTTTCTGATGCCTCCTTGGCACTGACGAAATTACCTTGCCTGAGACAATGGAGCATCAAGTCCACGAGGTATCACTTGGAGGGAAGCCGCATGAGTTAACTCCTCTGTGGCAATGGCGGTGGGCGTGTCTGCACATGGGACTATAACAGGACATAACATGACTAACCGATTAGGTTTGGTTGATTTTCGTGGAAATGTGGAGGAGGTTTGCCACACTTCCGCAGAAAATGCCAGAAATTTCCAGCAATGGTCCTTGAGAAGTCGCAAGAGTCGCTTTGTCATGCTCGGCTTGTCCGCACGAGGGATATGATGAGCCCGAGCTGCCACCCTTAGGATCCTGCGAGGGCAATTTCTCACACAATTTGTCATTCTGCAGCTGGAATTGGGCAACACACTTGCCTTCCAGTCATTGACAAATTCCGAACTCCACGTTCTCGCATATGAATGCTCGGCTCTTCAATCGGATATGCACGGTGCCCCAGCAGCTAGCAGACTCCCTACCCTGTCGGATTCGTGCAAGAAGTAGAACCAAAAGCCATGGTCAGGTTAGCCATTGGGAAGAACCAGTGGCCTTCTTACACTACCGCTCAGGATGTCCAGCTGCTCCATTCCTAAGGCTTCTCAACCATGACACGAGCGATTGCATGCTGCATGCTTTCAGAAGACCTCCCAAGGAGCAAAGGCAGCACGGCACAAACTCCGGCCGAGGGGCTGATGATGTCGAACTTCATCAGGGTTACGCCCAACCCATGGGGCAGGCGAACTGGAGCCTCACACAAGGATTGAGGCTACAGGGCCATCGACGGCGAGCTGGGAAGGACTGCGAACATCCCAAAAGCAAAGCTTGGCACGAATGCCGCGAGCTGTCCCGTCATCAGCGCATTTTCCAGGAGGATCTGGAGATCTTGGCAGATGCCCACATTTCCCGTTCGATAACACACCTATGCCTATGCCCAATTTCACCTGGCTTGCAGTAAACCGCCAACCAAGGTCCTGGCAAACAGGGAAGAAAAGGATCTCCGTCCTGTGCATCGTGCCCCAGGCCATGGTGCGATGTTCCTGCCAAGGTGACATCCGAGCCTTTGCCACAATACTCCATAGGTTAAATACTGCCTGAAAACTGGAATGCAGGAATCAATTTCAATCAGCAGAATTTGGTAGCCAAGAGAATCAGCCGTTCCAAAGCTGTTGCTAAATACCAGCACAAAAAATCAAGGGGACATCATTCCGAACATATGCCGAACCTCGGGAAACGCCTGACAAGCGATGTGGTGGGCTGCTTCTAGAGCAAAGAGGGCTGCGGCGACTTGCGCTACCACCAAGCCAATCCGATTCTAGGGAGAAGCTGACATCAGCTGCTTCCATTTCCTTGTGGCTCTGGGTATTCCTGGGCTAAAACTTGTTCTGGCTTCTGTAAAGCGGTGATGTTTTCATAAAGGCCGCGAGTCCTGGAAGAATTGAGACATATTTGGGGGTAGAACAATATGCCAAAATGGCGTTAGTCGACGCACTTGCATGGGGGCGGTAAAAGAGACAATCTCAAAATGGTCTGATATCCGCTGAGGGCTTGCGCGAGCGCCCTGGCCATTTCAAGCAAAGGCGTCCTATGGCATGACCTGCCATACAGCCAGTTTGTGGTGTACCTAACGATTGAATGGCCAAACAATGCCCACTAGCAGCCAGAGAATTCGAAGCTGGGCATAGCACCAGTAAAACCCCCCCTAGCTCTGATGGCGCAAGCGGTACGTAAGCAAAATCACTCTACACCTGATCGGAAATTGTTTGAGCCACCAACCGCCTCTGAGCTTTGGCTTTCACAGGAGACCTACACAACCCACATGCGATTCAATCTCTTCTTTCCAAAGAACACAGGTGCACGCATTCCTGTCTGGTCCTACAACTGTTTCTCGCAACAAAGCCCCATGACGTATGCGAACTCAGCTGACATCAGCACAATGCGAAGCTGTAGGCAGCCCTTTAGTCAGCAAGCGTTCATGGTCAGCGTCCTGCGCAGCATGCAGAATGCCTTGATGCAGCTAGCTCAGAATCAGATCGGCACCCTGGGAGCGAAACGGCGTCCACGTAGCAATAGCATGCCAACAAAATCCCGGATCATGAAACACTGCCAGACGAGGACGACGACGAAGACGAGGACGAGGAGGACGACGACCAGGACGAGGAGGAGGACGACGACGGCGAGGACAACGACCACGACCCCGACCACTACCTCGACTTCGACCGCGACGACGGCATTCAATGGCAAATGATGGATGGTGCTTTCCACTTGCCATCATCACCATCAGATGTCTTGGGTAGTCTGGTCAGTCATGCTGCCAGGCCAGCAGGGAGCAAGGCCATACCAGCTGAAGTCCAGCTGGAAAGCAATGTAGCACCCCTGCACCGGTCTCTTGAAGGTTGTGCACGCCTTTGGACACAGTGCAACATGTCAGCGCCGATCAACCGCCCCAGCACACTGCGTCTGCATGCCTCTTGGGGGCCAAAACTTCCACTTGCCTAAAGTGTTGTCATTATTTTGAAAAATTTGTGGGTCGGATACAACCAGGACGTGAAGGGCAATTTCAGCCAAATGCACTGGATAGCTTCAGGGGCTTCAAAGGTCTGGGGTTGAGGTTTAGGGCTGCAGGACCCAGGCTTCATGCACAAGTGTTTGGTCGGACTTAGGGCCAAGGTCAAGCTCTGTCGGTCAGGACTTCAGGGCTTGGGCTATGGTCGGCCAGCACAGGGTTAGGGATTGATGAAAGGTTCAGCAAGCCTGACATTGTGACAAGCACAATTGCGCCGGAAAAAAGGACCCGACACCCTGTTTGCGCGACAGGTCAGGTTCCAAAATCTAGCACAAGTCGTGTCAGACCGCACAATCACCCAAATTCCAGCATGCGGGCCCGTCCTGCTCCTCTTGATAACGGTATCGGCACCATTGGCTGGAAACAGTGCCATGCTGTCCAA
This sequence comes from Symbiodinium sp. CCMP2592, assembly GCA_905221615.1. NCBI lineage: Eukaryota > Dinophyceae > Suessiales > Symbiodiniaceae > Symbiodinium > Symbiodinium sp. CCMP2592. The sequence continues at coordinate 128,222 of CAJNDT010000477.1, forward strand.
ACTCCAAATCTGGCTTGTCACTGCAAATCCTCGAGCCAAGTGCTGGCGTTGAATACAGTTGCTGCCAAACCCAAAGTCTTGGAAGCTTGGCTGGTCTGGTTTCGGGTCAGGCGGAAGCCCAATGTCCATCGGTATGCGCAGCACCATGCAAGGATCTCGAGGTGATGTGAACGACAGTGGATGCTGACAGCGTGTTCAAGCAGCACCCTCTCAGCGACTGATTTGCTATGTTTGGGAACAAGAAATCCAAGGAGAGGGTGCTAGTTGGACACGCTGGTTTCTTCTTGTACATGCTGACAACGTGCTCAACTAGCACCCTCTCGGTGATTGCTTGTGTGCCGTTGACAAACACATTCATAACTAGCACCCTCTCGGTGGCTTGTTGTCCAAACATAGCAAATTAAGCACCGGCAGGGTGGCCTTTCTACTGATCTGCTTCGCTCGCTCAACGACCGCGCAGACGAGAAGGCCAGAGAATGCATGCATCGCCGCTGGCGAGGATCCGCCCGACAGCTCTGGTGGGCGGAGTTCGAGCGCCATTCGGAGTGGGAAAAGTCGACCATCCAGGCGGCGGCTGCGGCGGCGCACAAGCTCCAGCAGCACCTCGAGTCGCCGGAGGCCTCGGCAGGTGACGCTGAGGCGAGGGCTGCGCCTCCCGTGAGGCCGCACGCCGTGACCTACTGACGTCGGGTTAAGGGTGGGCTAAAACTTGCCTCCCCTCTTCAGTTTTGTATGCCGGTTCTTCACTGCACGTGTTTACGGCATGTTCTTTCTTTGCGTCCGTGGCTTTGCCACCGCGACTCCATGGGCCGTGCCCCTGTGTTAGTGGTTTTACCACCGCAGGTGGAGCACTTTGTACTGGCTCTTTTCTCCTCGTACTGCGACAGTGGTTTTACCACCGCAGGTGAGGTAGTGGCGGCGGCCCCAGTGTGCCTGCCGAGTTTTTCTTTCTTTGACGTCTGGCTGAAGCTCCTTGAACCTTGTTTAGCAACGTGGGAGCCAGCCGGGTCGGGTGCGCCTCTAGGCGCGCGAGTTCTGTCCTTTTAGCAGCTTTCGCGATCTCTTCGGAGTCGCAAAGACTTTCAATTTTAGTTGAACACGTTGGGCTCGTCGGGTCAGCACAGTGTGTTCAACTAGCACCCTCTCAGTGGTTGATTTGTGCTTTGGGTCCAACACAATCAACCACCGCGAGTGTGCTAGCTGAAAAAACTGGTTTTGTCAAGTTAGCATACACAAGACAAAAACTGCGTTGTCAACTAGCAGTTTGAAGGGCTGCTCATGTGATCCGGATACGACTAACATCTTGACCAAGCTCGAGTGCCAGACTGTCGCAAAAGCTACTAACAATCAGGTCATAGGGCATGACACGTGAATTGGCACTGCATGACAGCATTTCACCCTTTTACGGCCACATGACTGTAATCTGCTACACCGACACCAGGTTGGCTTTTCAAAAACTGCGCCGGAAGCGCGTAGGCCCTCCGTCGCATCTACGGCAGGCGGTCGTAGTACTCATGATACCATTGCGCGGAGATGATGTAAACGTCAGTGGGGGAAGCCGCAACCACAACATCTCCGGGACTCACGCTTAATACACTCAAGCTCAAGGTTCAAGATGCTTAGGAGACAAAGCCTTGCAAACGGCTGAGTGAGTGAGTTCCCAGCGGACCTAGGGCGTCACCCTCGCTGAGCGTGACCTCAAGAGGCATTCAAGCTGCCACCTAAATGGATAAGCACGAAGAATCTTACTTTCGTGTCGCTAGCAATTGCAGGAGAGCATTGGGGAGATGCTGTTGCTTCTTCGGGAAGGGGGGGGGCAGGTGTATGTCAAGTCAAGCCTCATAATCATGGGGCTGTCCGATTGTCCTTTTCTGGTTTTGCTCGACAGATCTACTATGCGGAGTTGCCTGCATGTGGCACTTGTCACTTGCGAATACTGTGGTGTGATCAGCTTCTCGCGTCAGCGGCTCGCACACCTTGAAAGCTAGCGAGGATGTACTTCTCGTCTCTTATAAGATATAGTGGCAGTATAACATAGACCGTAGACCTACATGAAACAGGAGCGCTTCCTGATGCTGGGGGTGGCGCCAACGTGCGAGGTAGAGGCCTGTACTCGTAGTGGTTGTAGCCGGGATTTTCTCCGGTAAATGCGATACCCGTCCTGGGTCAAAAGATGCTGCTTTCACATCTCATAAAACCATGCGTTGCTGGAGAAACGGCAGTGCTGGCAAGACACTTTTCTAGGAGGCTCAGCGGGAAATCGCCTTCCAACGGCTTCAGGTGTTGGTCAGAGAACTCGGCTGGGATCTCGTACGCATCTCCTGGCATGTTTCCAATCCGGAGCACTCCGATTCCCGCTGCGACAACTGTCCACAATCCTGCTTCAGGAACGACCCACTATCTGGCCGCCCTCGACAACACGAAGTTGGCGTGCTGCACCACAACAAAAAAACAGCCCGCGCACAAGAGCAGTCAGGCAACTCTGCTCCGCCGCAGTCGTACACCATGGCAGCCACCTTCACGGGTTTCTTCTGCCTTGGCACGCTGAACTCAACGCACCTGCGGTTCTTAAGCTCCAAGAGCTTCCAGACAAAGCTGTAAGCTGGTGGCGCAATGAACTTCCTCTGCGGGTCCACAGTGGCAAAGAACGCCGCGGCCATGTAGTAGAAAACAGCAGCGAGCCAGTGAGCCAGCAAAACTTCGGAATGACAAATGTCGATGTACCCGTGAAGGCGTACTACGGTTCCGCATTGGACAGCTAGAACCACCCAAAGCTGTTTACACTCGGTTGCCGATCTGCATGTGCCAATGACCCCATTTGTCAAGCAGAACTGACAGGAAAAACAGCATCAACTCTGTGACTGTAGTGACTTCTCAGCCCTCGGGAGCAAGCGCGACGAAGTAATCCTAAGTTTCCTAAGTCTTCTTGTGTAGGTTCTACCTGCATTCAGGCTCTTTATTCTGCCTTCCAGGAATCGGGCGCCTGAAGGCAAGTGGTGGCCTTTTCTCAGGCTGCGGGCGTTTTCTAGGGTTTGAGGGTTATTGGGAAGCGTGTCGGCTCGAACATATGCCTTATGTGGCATGATGCCGTCGTTTTGAGGCGCGGCCACCCTCCTGCCTGCAGTCGAGCGTTGTATCTTCACAGGCAAAAGCTACTTGCAAGGCTTGTCTGGCTGACTTTGAGAACAGACTGCAGCGTCGAAGGCTCATGAGCTAAAAGGATTTGGATAGTGAGCTGGCGGCCCTCACGGTCTTCTACGATGGAGCTTTCCCTCCTAGATGTTGGCACTGTTGAAAAGATGAAGCGCGCAGGTGCTTTGATGCATGGATCTCGCTAAGATGCATTCTAGAGTGCTGCGGTTATGGTTGTTACATGGCGGCCTCGCTCTTCAGGATTGGCTGAACTGCCAAAATATTCTGGCCGACATGCGAAAGTATAGTCTTCCCTTCCGAGCCTTCGCAGGCAGGTTCTCATTGTTGTGGCAAATGTGCTCTTCCATCACTCCCATCACAGACGCGTGCTGAAGCTGAAAATCTATGTACATGTTAAACCGTAAGCCCCAGACTTATAAGAGCGTAACCCTAAATCCTCAAGCATAAGCCCTGCCATGAAACTTAAACATATCGCCTGCCAGGTACCCCTCTCTAGAGATTGGGTCTTCATCCCCCTCCACAACTTCCAGCACAAGGGTGTGGTGCATTACCTCTGGGGGATAGCCATGAAGCACACGGCCTGGCAGTTTGTTTATTATACACTATGGAGGCATGGAGGTTGCTAAGAAGCACCTGCTGTCCCTAGCTCAAGCCCTAAGCCCTGTACCCCAAACCTTAAACCTTAAACCTAAACCCGCCCTTGCGCCACAGCTCAGGTGAGGCCGCCGGAACTCCTGCACCACTTTGAGTGTGCTCTGAGCTCTCATTCAAAGCGAAGCTGTAATTATGCACAAGCCGGGGGATGCATGGCAGATTCAAGTCTGTTTCGCAGGAAGAAAAACATGACAGTGCTTGCATGATAACAAGCTGTGACTGGTGATACAAGCACTTTGCATGATTGGTTAAGCTGCTAGCTCTGCTCCCCGCAGGCTTCTTCATGGATCGCTTCTGGCTGCTGTGGCTGGTTGTGGTGCCCTTGCTCGCTTATTTCTTGTATTGCTTCCTGCCTGTGGCAGTCGTCATGCAGGGTGACTGTTGTGAACCCTGCGGTGTTCTGCATCCTTCAGCTTTTTCAGCTTGGGGGCTGAATTTTTGCTTAGCGCCATGGCAGAGCAAGAGGAAGCACCGGAAATCGGAGTCAGCTTGGAAGGGCTTTGGCAAAAAATTGCCGACAATGACAAGTTGCGAGCACACATACTGAAAAAGGGTACGCTGTTCATGTGGCCTGATGAGGCCGGGACAGGAGTCTGTTCGTTTGCAACCACCCGTGCAAATACAGACCTCATGGACATCCTGATCAAACTGTGGTGCCCTCAACTGCCGCACATGAAGACCATTTATATCCCTCAAGCAAACGCGGATGCAGAATCACGTGACATATACTCCTGTTCCATGATGCTCCTGTGTATTATTGGGCCCTGTTGCTTGTATCCCTGCTAGCTTCGCTCATTGTGGGACCATTTGTCGATGCCCTGGACGGCGGCCCGCTTGAGCTGCGATTCCACTGTGCTTCGTGGGTTCATGTCCTGCTTAATCTGGCGTCACGATGGGAGTACTAGACGAGAGCCCTGGCAGAAGCATCACATGCCATTTTACAATGTGAAATTACGTAGTGCTTTTCCTATATCGCTGCGTGAGGACGTCATCATTCAGACGATGTACGATGAAATCTCCAAGTACTGCGCTCCAACAAGAAAAGGAAGAGTAAGGGCCCTGACGAAGCTGAAAGCGAGCTTCAGTCAGAAGGGGTGGAGTCTACGGAGAGCCTTGAAAAAGCCTTGCCCATGGAAGATGGTGATGAAGAGGACTTAGAACTCCTGGCTCAGCTAGGATTCCTAGAGCGCTGCCCAGATCCGCCGACCTTGCAGACGGGCGTCACAGATGAGTTGACCCAGGATCCAAAGCCCTCCACTCCACAGCCTCCTACCCCTGGCCTTACACAGCCCTGTGAGCCACCAAAGGCCAGCTCGGAGATTTGCGAGATCTCCGACTCGCCAGTCCAGCCCAGGAAGCGTGTGCAGGCATGGTCGGATGAGGATCGCATGAAGCGCTGGCGCTTGCAATGGCTTCAGCACCTTGGTTGAAATCCTTGTTTCAAATGGCGCGGTCCGCGGTTTCAGGCCTGAGGCTGTAACCAGCATTTTTGTTGCAACAAGGCAGAGATTGCAAAGCGACAGCAGCTACAGCTTGCATCTGCGAGGGAGCATTCAGCACCAGTGTTGCCATCTGATGAGACTCAGATAATGCCGTTGTCACCGATTGCTAAGAACTTGCAGCAAGCATTTGCAGATGCTGCTGGCGAAGGGGATCTAGCAAGACAGCAACAGGCAAGGGTTGAAATGAGCATAGGCCTGAGACCCCAGATCAAGTAGTCGACAAGCCAGCAGACGCAGAGAAGCCTGCACATGCAGAGAAGGTGTGACCGTCCCTCCACAAGACCAAGCGAAGCCAGCCGCTGCTGTCCCACATGAGGCAGCTGATGTGTTTCATGATGTCACAGAGCTCACGAGGGAGGAGCAAATGCAGCAGCGAGATGCTTTGAAGAAGGACAAGGAAAACAAGGACGCTGACGTTGGGCAGGATCCCAAGTCCAAGCCAAAAGCAAAGGCCGAGAGCAAAAGCAAGGCCCAGAAGCCCAAGCCCAAACCGAAAGCAAAAACGAAGGCAAAGGCAGAATCAAAGGCAGCAGCCAAACCAAAACCAAAGGCGAAACCAAGGCCAACCCAAGGCACAAGACAATGTGAGCCAGCAAAGGAGGGTGCCACTGCAGCAACAGTTGACAACACTGCCGCAGCAGCCTCCACTGAGGCACCAGCACCCCCAGCATCAAAGAAGCGTGGACGCAAGCCAAACACGGACAAGCCAAAGGAGCAGGAGGCTGAACGAGCCGAGTGTGACAAGGACAAGCATCAAGGGAGGAGGCGCAAAAGATCCCAAAATGATGGAGAGCCAAAGGCTCCCTTTGCTGGCCGTTATCGCCCCCAGCAAGATGTCTGGGCAAAGGCCACGCATGAGGCCGTGAAGAATGCATTTGAGCTGCATATCTCCCCTCGACCCTCGAGGCACAGTGCTCAAGCGCTTGCAACACAATGTTCACCTCGAAATCAAACTACACGCCTAGGCTAGAACCAGTTCCTGGCTTGACAGGTTCCATTTTTCAACCAATGTGATGGAGTCTTTGAAGGGCAAGAAGGCTGCGGATGTGGACCTTACCAAGGTATGCCGCCAGTGTGCTGACTCCTTCATGGCTTTGCAAAAGCACCCAAGGCGTCGAAGCTGCACATGTGAGTACATGCGCTGTAGATGGGGGTAGTGGGTTGATCGAGCCTGTGCCTACAGGATACTTCTGGAGCTGTGTTTGGGTGCAGTTGCAGCGCGTGTGCAGCACACACAGACATCGAAGACTCCCTACGGTATTCGCCTTCTCCGAAGTGTGGGGGAGTGGAGGAAGCAAAATCAAGAAGCATCAAAGCCCATGTAGTACAAGGTGCACATGCTGTAGCATTCCGTTGGTCCTCCACGTGCCTGCACGCGCAGCCCCGTGTCTGCGCCTAGAAGTGCTGCTGTAGATTTCAGCCTGGCAAATCTTGCCGGGAAGATGTTTGGAAAGGGGATCGCAAGCCGTGCATCGCAGTTGGAAAGGCATGCATGTTTCAACTGCTCGTCAACACTTGGGGTCTGCAACTTCCCTCTTAACACCAGTTTTACTTCGTTGTGAAAACCTGTGCGTGCTAGGTACTGACGATGAATGGTCTGCCTGCTGGATACGCTCGTCAAGTCCGCTTTGGCTTCACTTGGGACGCAGGTGCGCCCTGCAAGTTGAAGAGACTTTATTTATGCTTGATCTGACCTGATTGCCTTTCTAACTCCCAGCTCTTGAGTCTGATATGCTCTGCCGCAGTGCTTCACAGAAAGCCGTGGCCATAGTCACAAACTCCATCAGTCCATGGGGTATGCCATCTTGCGCGTGCGTTGCGAAATCAGGTTACGCTCTGCTATGCTCTGTTACAACTGAATATAATTGCTTGCACCCTGGTTCATTCCGAGGAAGCTGACTATAGCAGCCAGAAAAACTTGTCAAGCTTTGTCAAGGTCAATGCAGGGAGTGAATAGGCAGACATCTAACCACCATTAATCCAGGCTTGTCAGCTGCATTGGTCGTTTCACCAACACACACACATACATACATACATACATACATACATACATACAAACATACATATTCTAGAGTTTATAACACTGGTTGTCCGGGGTGTCTTTAATCTTCTTTGTTCAACCTTGACAACAGTGAAAAGGACGCCTTCCCTTCTCCTCCAGTTCCCTCCACCAGGGGTGTTTTTTGAAATTCCACTTGGTGCCTGATTGGACGGGAGGGGCCTATGCTATGGTATGAAAAAACGGTTTTTGGTACAATTCTACTATGAATCTAATAAACATTAACAAACACACAAAAAAATATGTATGAGGCAGGAACCTTTATGTATAATGTGACTCACTCTTCTGTTTAAAATAAGATAATAACATCCGATTTCAGCCATATGAAAGTAAAAGAAGCTATACTACACTACGCTACAGTAGAGTTTGGGAATTAAGCGAAGAGAATGGTGTGCGCTATTGAAACAAAGCAAAAACACGCATTACCTTTCACTCATTTACTTCTTTTCCTTCGACAGGCGCGTTTGATTTCTTTCGCTTTGCGTTGAGTTAATAGAGCTCGTGGTTCATTCCTGGGTCGTGCATCTTAAAGGTGGAAGATAATTAGAGAACATGCACTCGCTTCCCTTGTTTGTTTCTTTTCTTTTCATTTCAATTTACAACGTCCGCTTAATTTCAGTCGCTCATCAATCAAAACAAAGGGCAGTCCTTTGTTCATTTTAATTCAACTGAAACAGACCTAGTGCATGTTCAATTGACTTGAACGAATCAAAGGGAGGAAAGGGCAAAATAAAAGGCTTGAAACATGTTTTCGCTTCACTACAGTGTGTTTTCTGGTAAGTGAGTAAGGAACCATCAGCAAAAGGGCTCATGTTCAAGCGAAAAAAGGAAAGGTAAGTGGGCACACGCTTTGTTGCTTCAAACTGACTACTTGACACTCGCTTCACTCAACTTCACTTGTCCTTTTGCTTCCTTTCAAGCAAGCGGATAGAACAGTGAGTGGAATGAGGAGCAACCCAGCCGTACATTCCAGGGTTGTGTCCTTTGCTGTCTTTGGTCTTATTCTTATATACTTTGTTTTACCTTTACATTCGGTTCTGTCGCAATGGCAGCACGAACGAACCGAAACAAAAAAACAAAGACTAAAACGACCCTTTGTTGTTGTGATTTTCATTGTTGTGTTCGTGAGTGAAGGAGGCACACGCTCATCTGTTTCACTTGTCTTTCTTCATTCCAGCCCACCAAGAATGACCAGAAAATAATGTGGATAACAGGTGGGTAGATTCAGGAGATTCTAAAGGTAAAATATGAAGTAAGTTGTGTTACTTTCGGTTCGGCTATTTTCGGTGGAACATGAAGCGAGAATTAACGGGACACAAAGGAACGACATAAACAAGTATTGGAGTCTTCATTCGAGTTATCTTTCCTCTTCTGTAATGTTCGGCTAGAGAACCAAATGGAAGCATGAAGGGAATCAAAGGGAGAAGAGAAAGATTTAATGATGAGCGTGTTGTTTTGTGTTAGCTAGTCAGCAGCGGATGCACGTTTCTTTCAATCAATCCAAACGAAAGGCGAACAGTGAACAAGGAAGGTTTGACGTAGTGGTTGGCTTTCTTTTCTGCTTTTCTTAATGCAAAATGAAGCTAGCGTATCAAAGAGATGTGTGTGTGTGTGTTCTCATTTGTAAGTAACAGAACCACGCAAATGAAGGAAGCCAAGTGACCAGCCAGACGAGAAGATATCAGCCTATAGAAGGAAAACAGACGATGAAGAAGGGGCCTTTTGTTACTTTTAAATTCGAACAACAATAACAGGAGATGCCAGCAGAAGCTTGACCCGGAAACACAAGCAACAAATCCTCACAGCAGCTCATGCACTAGAAGATCCTGAAAATTAAGCTTTGTTCCTTCGTCAATCGTCTCTCCTCATATTTTTAGAGGTCAAAAGAACCAGCCGAAAATGGTGGACTGAGCGCAGTGAAAGGAAGCATGCTTTCTTTGGGTCTTTCGGTTCTCCCTTGACAGACCAGTTTGACTCACCAGTAAACACCAAGTAATCGAGAATGAGGCACGTCTGCTGGCTCCTGATGTTGTAGCTTGTGGACCGAGGATGAAGTAAGTGGAACGTGCGGGATTCACTCATTTTGATTGAACTTTATGGACTTTCATGGGGTAGCACTCTCTCGTTCCCCCAGCCTAAAGTTAAAAGACAAGGGAATATTGTGAAGGGGGCGAAGCGGAAGAGCGCATGGATCAAACTAAATGCACATAGGAACCCAGGTCATCTATCACCCAGCTTTCAGGGTCTTGTGGCTGAATGAATTTGATGGAAAGCCTGCACTTCGTTCCTTTCGTTTATCATTTATCTACATTAGGCACACTGCACCTTTCATCACACCAGGACCAAGGCATACAAGAGGGTTCGGTGGTGGAACAGAAAGGAAAAAACTAAGATTACAACATGCGGTCTCTTCTGGATTGGTGGCTCTTGGTCCTGCGGCTTAGTTGAATAAAAAGAGAAACAATGAAAAACCAACACGGAAGCGTGTTTTGTTGATTTGAAGCAAAACGCACACCTGGCAAGCGATTGCCAGGCACGTCCTCAATTCAAGCCCGTTCCGCCCTCCATCCAATTCCTTTCACCTCCATCCAGCCCCTCATCCCTCCCTCCGAACACTTTTCCTCCATCCAAGCCCGTTTCGCCTCCATCCGCAGCCCTCCATCCAGCCCCGCTCACCTCTTCCAGCCAGCCTCCCTCCCCTCCATGCCGCCATCCAGGCACCTCCTCCACCCAAGCCCCTTCCAAGCCTTTCGCCTCCATCCGCAGCCTCCATCCAGCACCCCTCCAGCCCCCTTCCATCGACGATTGAGTAGGGGGCGGCCCCAGACACACCAGCCCCCACCAGCTGCACAAGCCACACCACCCAGCCGCCGCAACAGCCACACCATGCGTGGAAAGCTGGATGGAGGGCTGAAGCGGCTAAATGGTCGGATGGAGGGGGGAGTGGATGGAGGGTTGGAGGGGGTTGGTGTGGTTGGGTTGGCTAGTGCGGATAGCAAAACGGGAACTGGAGGCTTGATGGAGGGTTTTTGGGGGGCTGGCTGGAGGGGGTTGGCTCTGGATAGATGGAGGGGATATGGAGGGGGTTGGCTGGTGGCTGGAGAGCTGGGATGGAGGGTTTGGGGGACAGAGTTTTGATGGAGGAAGGCTGGGTGGACGAATGGATGGAGGGTTGGCTGCCTGGATGGGGAAAAGGGCTGAATCGATGGAGGCTGGATGGAAGGGAGATGAGATGGATTCATTTTCTGCCTGCATCTAGTACACTGAAATACATGAAACGAAGATAACGAAGTGAAGTGATAGCTTGCTTTATTTCACTTCTTCCACTAGTTTAATTTCAAGTAATCGGAGACAGCACAAGAGCTCAACTAGCGAAAGAAACACGAAGCACCCCAAAAAGAAGTAAAATACAAAAGGAATGACGAACGAAAGCATGTGATCCCTTGTCTTTGTCCTTGTCACTTTTATTTGAGGTTTATTGGCGCTTAGAACTGCCTAAACTTTCTATTTAGGGAGCCTAGGCCTAGGGAGTTTGGAAGGTCTGCGGGGAGGGATTCGGGAGGGAGTTTAGGGAGGGCGACCACACCAACCTCAAACTGCCTGAATTCCCTAAACTCTCCATTTAAGGAGTTCAGGGAGTTTAGGGGTCTGCGGGGAGGGATTCGGGAGGGAGTTGAGGGAGTTCCGTAAACTCCGTAAGTTCTCTAAACTCTCCAGTCTCTCTAGTAGTTTAAGGAGTTGAAGGAGTTTGGGGAGTTTGCGGGGAGGCTCCCGAGAGGTAGTTTGGGGAGTCCACCGATGTTGATGAAGGCTTTTTGCGGAGTCCTCGGTGTCTTTGGTTTTCCTGTCTTTGTTGCTTTAAGATAATACAGGGTAATGCAACATGCTTCCGTTCTATTACACTATGTAAAACAGCCAAGGCAAAGAAGAAGGAAAAGAGTGTCGTTAGTTAGTTGAATAATTTAAACACGCTTTCATTACACTACATTGTTTTTCCATTCAAATAAACCCTTCCTGTAGTCTAAGCTTGGGACCTTCCAGTATGACCCTTCACCTAGATTCTGTGTTATGCGCTATTGCCTTCATTTCATCCAATTTAACAAAGGACGCAGGACAATGTAGTGAAAGGAAGCGCGCTTGCGTTTTTGGGTTTTAAATGAAGGTAGTGAAAGCAACAGCGCCAGGCAATTCAGGACCTAGCGAAGGTTGGACGTACCTTGACAATAGAACCCCAGCTTAGTAGGTTAGGCCCTTTTAGGCGGTGTAACAAAGAAGAATTTATTTTGCTTACATTGTGTTGTTTCATGGTGCCTGGATGGAGGCATGGAGGGGAGGGAGGCTGGCTGGAAGAGGTGGAGGAAGTGCTCGGAGGGAGGGATGAGGGGCTGGATGGAGCCCCCTCTGCCCCAGACTAAGTATGTATGTATGTACGTATGTATGTATATATATATATATATATACATATATGCATACATATATACACATCTCATTCATGTGTTTGATGTGTGTTACACAAATATGCTACACGGCTGTATTACACTAGTGATGTGAACATATATGTTTATATATATACATGTATGTGTATGTGTATATATATATATATACGCACACTCATTTTTATATGTGTATATATATATATATGTATATATATGTATATATATATATATATATATATATGTATATGTATATGTATATATATATATATGTATGTATATATGTATATATGTATATATGTATATATGTATATATAAATATGTGTATATATATATATGTATATATATATATATACAATATATATATATATGTATATATATATATATATTGTATATGTATATATATGTATATACATATATATACATATATATATATATATACATAATGCATACATGTATATATATAATGCATATATATATATATATACACACACACACACATGACCTATATCATGAGACTATCCCTAAACCCTAAACCTTATATAATCTTATATATATATGTGTGTGTGTACATATATGCCAATATGACAGATGATACAGGGCAAAACGAAGCCATATGTGCAGCTAATGGGCTTGCGGGTGTACCCTTCCAAGACGCTTGACCACGTAGATAGATCGTTCATTTCTTCGTCAACCACCTGCAAATCCAGCACCATGTTCTCCAGCTTCTCCTTGAGCCTGAGTACATGGAGGGGCACTTGGATTTTGAGTAGTTGATCATACATTACGCGAGGTATTCCATATCTACATCTCGTCTATCTAGATAATTACGTGTGTATATATATATATATATGTATGTGTATATATATATATATATATATACATATATGTGCGGATATAGGTATAGACATCATATTACAAATCATATGTACACATATACAATACGTGTGTCCATACATATGCACATACACGTAAAAAAACAAAATGTATTATCCTCCTCCCCAGGCTGCAGAGTCAAATCGAAGAGAAGCTGAAAGAGGGCCGCGCAAAGCCTTCTGGCAGCATCACAATTGAAAACTCGAATTTTTGGAGCCGGCCGGCGTTCTGTTGAGAATTGAGGGTGGTGCAAGCATGTGCGTCTCGACAGCAGCAGGACGGAAGAACTGTAATTATGAAGTTAGACCCTGTTGGGTGTGTGTGCTTGTTATATATGTTGATGTGCAGGACCCTTGTGCCGACCGCCCCCAAAACAGCCCCAAAGAGCCGGGGCACCCCGAAGTCCAATGCCAAAGTGAAGCCGTTGCCACCTGCCAAGCGGCAGGGACAGTAGGGTGACTGTTCTGTAGCTGTTTCGCTTGGGATCGAACATCGCAGCATGCTCCTAGCCACAAACATTATCCTCAAATACGCCCCTTGTGGAATACAGGCAATAAATAATATAGAGGTCCCCAATAGCTGAGGGCATGCTATGATCCGGGGAATTTTAACTCACAAGTTCATGCGAAGAGGCACATGCTTCCGCGAAGAACCACTGTGTTGGTATTCCAATAACTCTGTCAGCTGATGCTGGTGTACCACAGCAGGCAAGCTGTAAGAAGCTAGCACAGGCTTGGAAAAATTGTGCTACCGCACCCTGGCGATGCATTCAGTATGAAGTATGAAATGGCAAGCCACATGAATGTATGCTACAACGAGCGCTTAAGGTTTTTACAATCATTCAGGTAATTCGCACATATACGTATAAACGTATGTATATAAATAAACAAATACAAATACAAATAAATGTATGTATATATATATATATTGACATACATATGTATGTATGTATGTATATGTAGTGTAACATGCTTTCTCAAGTCGGTATAACTCTCTCTCTCTCTTTCTCTCTCTCTCTCTCTCTCTCTCTCTCTCTCTCTCTCTCTCTCTCTCTATATATATATATACACATATGTGTATATATATATATATATATACATACGTGTGCATATATATATATATATTATATATATTATATATATATATGCTAGCCCCCCCCCCCCCCGAGGACCAACTTTGAATTGCCTAAATTCCTTAATTCCCGACACCATGTGTTGGATTTAAGGAATTGCCTGATTCCTTAAATTGCCCAAATTCCCTAAACCCCAGTCCCATGTGTTGGATATTAAGGAATTCCCTAAATTCCCTAAATCCCAGCCCCATGTGTTGGATTCCCTAAATTCCCTAAATTCCCTAAATTCCCTAAATTCCCTAATTTTCAAGAGTGCCGCATGCCGTGCTCCCTCAACGTGCGTGCTCCCAAGATGAATACGTGCTTGCTCAGATGTGCTGCTCAGCCTCCGGGAAGACCAGATTCTGTCGACGAGAGCGTTAGGGGAGAGTGGGTCTTGGGTTCCGGTGCCCGGTTGGGGGCGGGTGCTGCCAAAGAGAGATTGACAGGCTGGTCCTAGGCTTTTATCTAGGTGTTTAAGAGAGCTTCTGGGAATCAGACCACACATGCCGCGCATGCGTGCTCGCTCGACATTGGTGGTTGCACGTGCGTGCTCGCTCGACACCTAGCGTGCTCTCTCAACACAGCGTGCTCGCTCGACACCTAGCGTGCTCGCTCGCGGTGCTGCGTGCTCGCCAACGTCGCAACTCCGGTCACGTGCACACGGCGTGTCGGCACGCAAATGTTTGCGAGCACGATTCCCTACTAGACCCGGGCCCGCGCCATTAAACGGACGTTTCTCGAAGCATCCTGCGTGCTCGCTCGAAATTGCTGCCTCTAAAAGATTACGTGCTCGCTAAAATTCTGTGCGCGCAAGGTGTCGCACGGTGACCGCGAACACGGAGCGAGCGAGCACCGAACCCGAGCAAGCATGCACGCCGAATATGAGGACGGCTGGCTGACCACGAGACTTCACGAGCTGGCGGAGTGGTTCTCCTGAACATTAGCGTGCTCGCTCCATCCTAACGTGCTCGCTCGATCTCGCCCGCGAGTGACAGACCAGCCAAGCGCCAACATCGTGATTGACGTGGGGTCCTGATGCCATGTGACGTCGTCGTGTGCGAATGTTTTTGCTCAGTTTAATGCACTGAAAACACACACCTGATCCAGAGAATCAGCAGAAGGTAGCAGGGGGCATGCGAGCGAGAAACAGACTTTGAGCGAACACGATAACGTGTTGGAAGCACCGACTTCGAGCGAGCATGGGAAGTGGCTTGCTTGAAATTTCCCTAAATTCCCTAAATTCCCTAAATTCCCTAATTCTGGCCCCCATGGATAAGATTCAATGGTTTCCGTTCATGGGGAGGGAATTTAGGGAATTTAAGGAATTTAGGGAATTTAGGGAATTTAGGGAATCAGGGAATTCCCTAAATCCAACACATGAGGCTGGGATTTAGGGAATTTAGGGAATTTAAGGAATTTAGGGGATTTAGGGAATCAGGGAATTCCCTAAATCCAACACATGGGGCTGGGATTTAGGGAATTTAGGGAATTTAGGGAATTCCTTAACTCCAACACATGGGGCTGGGATTTAGGGAATTTAGGGAATGTAAGGAATTCAGGCTTGAAAACCAACACATGGGTCTGGGAATTAGGGAGTTTGAGCAAATTAGGGAATCTAGAAGAACTCACGCGTTCTGTAAACTCAATGCAAGGAGGCAGTGATTAAGAAATTTAAGGACCTCGACGGCGCGACATCGCCGTTTTGAGAAAACTGGGCAAGCTGCATTGCTTTCATATTAGGATGCTGGTTAAATGCTCCGGATATTGCTTGTGTTTAACATTGTTTGTTTCTAGTTCTGTTCATATACTATTTTGCTCAGAGGCATAACCCAAAGACGGGACCAATACAGAAAGACGTGTGCATCCTACATCAGTTCGTAATAAGGTTGCATGTGTGCACATGTTCATTATTCATGAAGCTCTTAGGTCACTCATGCGCCAGTGAATACGCATGACTCATACTAGTGCCAAAACGAAGTAATACCAAGATGTCTATCCCTACGAATAAAGGCACATTCATAGTCAGTTTAGTCTTGTTCGTAATACTCGTATTTAGAATGATATGGATATTTATACGAACTTTGATACTTTATATTAACATTAGTACTCTTATGAGTATGAAGACTCATCGTAATTCTAATCGTGAAACTGATAAAAATGATAGTATGAATATTAATGTTCGCAACAATGATGATAATCATGTTCATGTTAACAACAATATTAAAATGCATAGCTAGTGTGACTGTTCATGCTAATATTGGAATAATTGCTAATACTCCTACGGATAATGATATGCATATCCGTAGTGACGACTCTCAATACTAACACTATTAATTCTCTAGTACTCAAATTCATCTTAATATTAGCACTAAGGCTAATTCGGATGTTATAATAAAAATACTAACATATTGATGTTAGTCGTCGTATTGATATGAGCATTAGTACGTAGATCAGTATTCGTTTTAGCTAGTACGAACAACAACCTGAAGATACATACTCCTGCGAGTACAAAAACAGTTTTTTTCATAGTAATTTTATTTCTACTATTAGTATCTGCTACTAGTATTTACAAATAATACCAATACTAGTTTTTGCATTGACATGATCATGAATCCTAATATTCTTACGACTACTAACTTGCATAGTAATATTAACACTAATATGAATACGAATGATCCTACGAACACGAATAATCATATTCCTTTCTTCATATTCATTAGTATTAATACCATGATACATACTGATGCTAAAATTCCTACGGATACTAATGCTCATGCTCTTAATAGCTATTCTCAGTGCGAGTTACGACATTACTATTATGTTTATATCAATATTATCACTAAGATGACCACTAATACTTCGGCTAATACGCACATGCGTAATACTAGTAAAAATACTAGTGCTAATGTCAAGATAGAAGTATTATTGCATATTCATACCAATGCCAATATCACTAATTATTGATATAAATATCAACACGATTCATACATATACGATTACTACTCAACATACTGTTAAAATAAAACACAAGACACTGCACGCATCAATATAGTAAAGTATCAATATTTTCATATACCAATATACATTGTTATACTAACATACTAATATACTGACTTACTAACAGATCAGTATGCTGATGCACTCAATACTAACATACTAATATATTTTATATACTATCATACTATTATACTAAGACCAATAGGCTAATAGACTACTGGACTAATAGACTAATAGACTGATGGACTAATACACCAATAGACTAATAAACAAATATACCAATATACTCATATACGAAAAATATACGAATATACTAATGAACTAATTATGCTTATATACTAACATCTCAATATAAGAATATATTCATTTATTGGTGCAAAAACATACTGATTTTCGAGTATTAATATTCGAAATGTACATATATTAATACTGATTCAACTACTAAGACTAATTTTATGGCCACGTCCAGGTCTAACACCAATACGAGTACTTTCACTTACTGCCGACATATATTAAAACTGACGCACTAATACACATATTCATATGACAAACTAACACCGACATTGACACTGACACCAGCATTAACACTAACAGTAACATTAATCAAACGAACAGTAATATTGAGCAGATACCAGCAGCAGTATTACTATTATTACTACTATTACTACTATTACTACTACTACTACTACTACTACTACTACTACTACTACTACTACTGCTACTACTACTACTACTACTCCTAAAGTTAATACTGACACAAAACAAATACTAATACTAACACTAACAAAGATATCGGCAGATTACTATTCATCAGAATAGCAGTATTAAGATTCAAACTAAGATCAAGAATAAGTCAAGACCAATATTGATATGATTATTAAGATTGAAACTAAGAATGAGACTACGGCAAGATGAAGACCGCTAATGAGGTATTTTCTGTGTGCGCCTACCCGAGCAAATGTTTATATGCAGCAGCGTGGGCTCTTAGATTAACATACAAGAAGAAAGAAGGGGTTTATCACAAAATATAACATAATAGCACAATAAATAGAGACTGATAAAATGAACCCTGTTTTTTTCCACTTCGACAAGACGCGCCGAGACGGTAAATAGTGTCCATGAACACCAAATCTATCGATATTTGCAGGGGTTTTGGCTCGAATACGGAACGGCGCCAATACAGACACGAGCAATCACATGGCCGAGGTTGGTCTTGGGGGGGGGGTTACCATATATATATATATATGCATATTCACAAATACATGCACACATGCATACATACATACATACATACATACGAACGTACATATATACATATATACCGACCGAGTTACTACTAAAACCTGTATACGCATATAATACATGTATATGGAGTCTGCTCCCGTGCACATTACTATGTACACATGTGCATGTACATGCATGCATACATGTATCACGGGTAAACATAAGCAGAAGCATTACATGTATGTGTATACACACGTGTACATGCGTATGCGTCTTTACATATTGCGTTTTCGTACATACTCACAGATGTGTATGCACATGTTGCACAGATACATACATATATATATATACACACACATGTTGCTAGAGCCAGAAGGTGCAGGAAATAACTCCTTCCAAACTGCGGGTGCTTTGGAGCTGAACAGATAAAAAGGTTGTCATTTCGCTGATGCCTGAACGCAAGGTCTCGGTGAGAACTTTGGAGGTTGAGGCCTCTATTGAATCAAACTACCTTACGCTATAAAGCGTATATTTTCCTAGCATTGTACTTGTATAACCTCCCTTGCCAAATCCCTATATAACTCCAATTCTATGATTTCCCTCTATACACCCTGAAAGGTAAGGAAGCTCTACAAGCAAATGGTGCAGGCACCTGAGAACCCTAAGCAGCCTTGGATTGATGGTTGGAGTTTACGGACCATGGTTAGCTTTGCCTTCAAGCGACAGAAAGATGGCAAACGGCGAGGCCAAAAACACTGAAGGAGCCTAGCCTTATAGCAGCAATGGTCAGCGCATGTGCGCGGTTAACCTGGTAGCAAAGGTGTCAGCTTGTGTTAATCAGGAGCCTGGTGTTCGGGAGCTCTTTTCGCGTCATCCAGAACAAGCGCAAGGAGTTTGGTGAAAATGGAGATGAGGATGATGATGAGGAAGATGATGAGGCTGATCAAGCCGCATGGCACAGGAGGGGGGAGAGGAAGAGGAAGCAGAGCATGATCCTATTCAGGATGATGGTGATGTGCTTTGTGCGGGGGGGTTCTTCCGAATCCTTTGGCATGCAGCAGAAGCGGGACCGGCTCATGGAAATACAGGGCGAGATTGGATTAAACGCCTTTCCCACCTGGTGCTACTTGTTTGCAGGCACAAGACTTGCGTGCGAACCACCTGTGTTTTGTTTGCAAACCATTGCATGTTTCTATATACTACGTAGCTCAGGAATTCCCGTGATGATCAAAGCACCTGGGAAGTGGAACTACAACATTTCGACAAATCGACCTGTGTTTTCACATTGCCTTCTAATTCTGTAGCAAACCTTCTGAACGCTTCTAGTTGGGGAGCCCCATTCTTCTATATACAGATGTTGTATTATAGCCTTTACCCTACCATCTATATCTACTTACAGGGAAGCCCTCCTTTTACCCCACCCTTTATCCGAACACCTGGGACCTGCTTAAGACATTTTTCATGATCTAGACCGAATCCGTATTCATCCCAGGTAAACCAGTGCTGATTGGAGCTTCGTGAATCCAGATGAGCAGGAGCCAACGCTTTCAGCAGCATGCATACCTTGCCAATGCAACATGTCAAGTTATTGCTTTGATTGGGGAGGAAACGCAGCTGTTGCCAACCTCGCCTACTCTGACATCCGAGCCTGTTCGTTCCCCTTCCTGAGTAGCCCTTCCATTCTGAAAAAGAAGAAGACTGTGGGTATGCAGTCCCCGAATGTACCGTGGCAGAAGTTAACATGTGGATGCAAAGCAGAGGCAGAGCGCATCAACTGGTGGTCCACACAACACATTTTTGTTCACTCGCAGGTTCATTGGCTTGATGAGGCATTTGAAAGAACTGCCCAGCCACATTAGGCGCAGTGTACCGCAACGGTTTACTTGGCAGCATCCCGGGACTGCAAGTTCTTCTCTTTCCTACCACAAGTACACGTTTTGTTATTCCATGCACGGCAAGACGGAAGATGCATTCCAGTTGTTCCTGTGGCATCGAGGATGGCGTCGACAACTGCGTCGGGTACTTGGATCTTGTCCACGGAGGAGCGTAGGTCGAGCGGCCATTCCACATAGAAACGCCCAGAATTCATCATGTGACGGGCTCTTTCATGTTTGTAGGCAGTTGTGCTTGCAGCCATATGGATGAGGATCGGCTCCGGGGCGCTCCCATTAGCGACGTAGTCATTTATCCACCGGGCCATCTCCTCGTTGGTGCAGCAATCGATCCCCTTGGGATCGCCGTAATCTGCCGTTAAAAAGGCAACAAACGCCTTGCAGGTTTTCATTTTCATGAATACCTCCTGGAAGCATTGCTTCCCAGAAGGAGTGTCGACCAAATCTAAATTAATTTGGTACAACTCCCTCAACAAGCGAGCCAAAGCCTTCGCCTGGTTTCGCGGCCCTTTGGCGTGGAAACGCAGGCTGGGGAATATCTCAACAGCCTTGTTAGGACCCTTTTTGGTGCCTTTGCCGTGCCAGGGATTGATCACACAAAGAAGAAGGCAGCTACCGCTGCATGCTTTCAGCAGCAACGGCAATGTCACCGTGGCGATCGGCTGCCATGAAAGCTCACAGCGTAGGTCAACGCATACGGGGCCAGAGTATGTGCAAAGCACAGCGATCGCGATGCCTCGGGCCAATTTGGGAAATCAACGGAAAAGGAAAAAAAGTGGAATGTTCATGCCCGCTGCTGGTCTTAAGATGAATGCTTCCAATTATGCTCCAAAAGTGGTCCATGGCGAGTCGGTCCTTCACGAAAAAATGTTAGACTTCACAAACAAGTGAGCTCGGACTTTGGTTCTCAAAGCATTCAAAGCCATGGAGAGGAATGTGTTTAATCCATGCGTACTGTAAGCCGCAGAGGAGCTCGCTTGGCACCACGACAACAACCAGCACTTGACTGGTGTATAGTGGGGACGCCACATGAACACAGCGAGAGCTGGCAGCACAAGTAGCCTCAGCAGCTGCACTACCATCTTGAGGATGTCTACTGTTCACAGCAATGTAAACACTCTGCACTAGGACCAACAATGGCTCTTTCGAGAGAACACCTCACCTTGTAATTTTGGCTGCTGCAGATCGGTAGCGCCCGCTTCACCGTGCTCCACCACTCTTCCGTGCCCTCCTCCCTTGTGGTCAGCACGTACTAGAAAACAAAATGTCTCCACCAAGGCCAAGCGGCCAAACTGCAACAAATCTCCATTATGCATATAGTGAAAACCCAAAATGACGTTTTGCAACAACAACGCCTCAGAGGTACAATCGCGCGCACTTCGAACCAGCGCGAACATGCGTAAGATTGCGTAAGCATGCACATGCTGCAAGTATCGTTTCTGCCACCCTGTGGTCAAAGCTGCTTCGCTGAGGCCCATGAGGCGGCAAACCATGGGCAGCGTTTTTCTTCATTCCATGGGTCTCCTTTTGAGGATCCTGCCCTGCTCTGCTATGTTTGCTGTGCCTTTGGGGGGACCCTCAAGAAGATTCCAAAAAACAAAACAAACTCACACAATTTTTGCATCTTGTGCAGACCACCTTGTTGCACTTAGAATTTCCCAGCACGTCAGCTACTCTTGCGAAAGCTGTTTCTTAGACTCTTCCGAGCATCTGGCATGGAGCATAGCCCACTGCTCTAAACTCTTTGTTGCAACTAGGCTCTGTTGCTCTGCCTTTTGCTGGAGTCACATTAAAGGCCCATGGCTGGGTTCAATAGGAGCCTAGACTTTCTGAAACTGTTTCAGAACAATGACATCCCTACTTTTTGATTTTCCAAGAAACTCTAGTTTCGAGTAAAATCGACGACGCTCAGTCGCCCTAAGCGCCGTTTCCAGCAGGCAGGCGTGACTCCGCAAGGAAAATGCTCGAAACCCTTAACCCCCAAGCCCTAAACTCTTGGCCAGTCCAAATGTTCGCAAAGCATTAACACTAGTTTTCGGGGGGACTCCGAAATCAGAAGACGGTAAATTCAAAACCAATCAACAGCGTTGACTTCCTGCATGGCTATAAGGAAAAATCTTGACAAGCATGGTGTTCCGGGAGTGTTCCGGGTACCTGGTTGTGGAGAAACCATCCCACTGAGACAAACGGCCGTATTGCCATACTTGGCACGATCACCTAAACCGCTGCAAGCAATAACAAGCACAGTCTGAACTAGTAATGAAAAAAATCATTCAGGCTTCCGCACGATCTCCCATGATCTCCCAAGACAGCCCAGGCACAGCCATGCCTCTCTCGTACACATCTGACTGGCGCAATACATCTCTGTCGTCTGATCCCACATCATCGGACCATCCTCGGTTCTGGGTCAAACGGCAAGTCCTCAGAAGCTGTCCACACAAGTCTATAACCTTGGATTTGTCTCTGCAGCCCAGGAGGCAGCGACCGTAATGAGCCCCATTGCAACAAGGCAGCAAGGGATGTGAGGCTTCTCTTGACTCTTGACAAGGCGAGTGCAGCTGCGGGGGGACAGACCAGAGCAGGATCGACGGGCAAAGTTTACAATACATCATGCTCGTTAGAGGCCGAGGGCTTGGCACAGACTTGACCGGCTCCACTGCAGCTGTACAGACCTCTGGCATGCAGTCACACGCTTCTTGCATCTTCGGGCGAAGGATTGGATGCGGAAGGGGAACACAAACCAAAAGGGTAGTAAAGATTCTGGTGTCCTGGAGACGCATCTATTTCTTTGAAGTAGCCTGGGATGCAAAGACTAGTCGAGACGTTCGTTCACTTCTTCAGGTTCATCAGCAGCCCTGATGCCATATCTCGCCGTTGATGCTCATACCAATACTGATGCTAAAATTTATGTTAACGTTGAAATCAATATAAACTACTGATATTGCTATTAATGCTAGAACGAGTTTCTGCATCAATATTCAGACATGGGGATGTAATTTTATTTTCGTATTTTTTGGTTTGATTTTTCGTATTTTTGTGGTTTTATGTTTGTTTTGGTTGGGGAGGGATCCCCCCGATCACCAGACTCAAATCCAAAAGCGACGACAGTTCTGCGCTTCGCAACCAGGACCCTCCCGATCCTTGTGACTGTCGAAATTTTTCAGACGCGAGGACCAGAGGCAGGTCCAACAGCGATGACAGCTTTGCATTTTCCAGCCAAGACCCCTCCGATCCCTGTGACAGTTCACACTTTTGACCCCTTCTGAGATGCCAGGACCAGACACAAGTCCAAAAGCGAGCGTCATGCGAGGTGCGATTGCCATGGAGGAGTGTTGGCTCTCTTTTGGCGTCAGCTTGCACGGCTTCAAAAACGCGGGGGTTGGGGGGGGGCGCAGCCCCCCCATCTGCAAACATAATGATTGGATGACATGCTGCCTTCATAAAATGTTGCAAGACACTCTTGCAAACGACCTCCTGCCAACACAATGATGGGACGAGTCTAGCGGCTTTAAAACAAAGCCCGGGGGTTTGCGAGGGGCGCAACCTCCTGCCAACACAGTGATGGGACTAGGCCCTTATCTGAGGTGCCCAGTAAACTAATGAACTAAATTGCCATTGAAGACGGTCGGGTCTCGTTTGACTTTGCGCGCCTTCCGAGCCATCATCGGGACGCTCCCTCGGCTCTGCGGACGGACCACGGGATAGAGATGCTCTTTCAAGGCAAACCTTGCAAGTGCGGAAAGGATCTTTGCAACAACTCGGACAACGTCGGTAATGACATGACGCACATTTATTTAACTCTTTGTTTGGCTTTATGGGTGGTCCCCCACCCACCTGATCCCTGTGACTGTTGACACTTTAGGGACGCCCAAAAAATATGAGAGGCCAAAAACGATGTCGGTTACGAGGATGGCGACCCCAACCATAGCAGAATATATAATATATAGTATGGATTGTACGCCAAATATGGTATACATAATATGTGCGATATATATAACATATTCTATATAATTTATGATATCAAATAGATAATATAGAACAGATAACAGATAGCAAATGATCGATAATAGGGTATAGATAATAGATCATACATGATATATACTGTATAATATAGTTTGTTCTTTATCTCTTTATTTCTCTATTTTGTTCTTTCGGTCTTTGGCCTTTTTGTTCTTTATCCCGTTATTATTGCTTCCTTTCTTGCTTCCTCTTTGTTATTCGTTAGTTCGTTCTTTCTTTCTGTCTTTATTTCTTGCTTTGTGTATGTCGCTATTTCGTTCGTTCTGTCTTTCTCTCTTTATTTATGTATGTATTGCTTTATTTTTTTGTTATCTCTTCTTTCTTTCTTTCTGCCGTTCTTTCTGTCTTTCTCTCTGCTCTTCCTTCCTGCCTTCTTTCTTCCGTCCTTCCTTCCTTCCTTCTTGCTTTCTGTTCTTTCTTGCTTCCTCTCTTTCTTTCGTTCTTTCTTCTTGCTTTCTGTTTCTCTTGCTTCCTTGCTTTCTGTCTTGCTTCCTTTCTTTCTGTCTTTCTTTCTTTCTTTCTTTCTGTCCTTCCTGCCTTCTTTCTTTCTGTCTTTCTTTCCTGAGCTGGCCCGGAACCCTGAAAACCAAAAAATAGGAACAATGAAACCAAAAAAATACGACAAAATAACACCCTACCCCGCCATGACAGTCAGTCTGCTGAACACATCAGCGGCAATTCCAAAGACGTGAATCCTGTCTGGAGCTGGCCTCTAGGCTTTCCATATCCACAGAACAACGGAGATATGCACCCGGGCATGGGGTGGTGACTCCACTCTCACTAAATCACTTCCTCTCATACAGGCCACACCGCGTCCCCCCACCCAGGGCTGATACTTCGGGCAGCCTTGGCCAGGCCACCCTGGAGCAAGTATCGTTGAATCGTTGGCAACAGCTCCTGGGTTTTACTAAAATAGGTTGTAGATGTCTCTTTAGTTCCGTGAGCCCGTTGATGTACAGCTTGAAGCACTGCCCCGGAGCCGTTGTGTCGCTGATCAAACTCCTGGTCCACCAACTCCAAAGATGACCCGGTCTTGTGTGGGACGAGATAAAGCTTAAAATTGATGTGGTTTGCAGTTTGCATACCTAGACAGCAAATGCTGGAACTAAGTGCTTCCCAACCCCCCCCCCTATTTGGAGGCTGGAATTCGTGGGTTGGGAAATGGGGTTTGGCGAGACCCACCCCCCCCCCCCAGCTTCAATGATGTCTGACCATGGTACTTACTCTCGTGGGTATGTGGATTGAAAACGCAACAAAACAAACAGAGCCGAGCTTCCTCAGACTAACCCGGCCTTCGGTTGGAGAGCACAGCCAGCCAAGTCCTCCGAGAGCGCCTTGCACCACCCAGACATACCAAGACATACCCTTGCCATCCTCCCAAACTCCGTCATTGGAAAGAGGCTGCACTCACTGCAATGTAAAGGCAAACTGAGAGCTGCTCCTCTCGATGCTGCACAGCACGGCCAGCAGAAGCCTGCAATGGTAAGGTCAGGGTTGTTCCACCAATACCCCACACTTCGAGTCACTGGGGCCCAAACATCCACCCAGGATCCTGGCCGCTTCGGCCCCCCATCATCTCGGCTCTGGTCCACAGCGGCCCTCGCCTGCGAGAGAGAAGCCACCGGCAACCGGCTATGACACCACGGCCCCCTGGCCTCGTGCTCATCTAGCCCCAGTGAGCCACGAACCTGCAGAGTGGCAGTTGTGGGCAAGGTCGCCAAACGGGGATGCATGATCCTGGCACGACTGCTCGAGGCTGGGGTTTCCCGGGGTTCAATTGGAAGGGCTACGGGTTCGGGCAGTTGGGTGCATGGGGTCACAACACACAGGCTCCTACTCAAACTTCTCGGTTGCATGCTGCTGCTGCGCAACCCACACTGACAGCCTAACCCTAAACCCAAACCAAGCAACCAATCAAAGCCTCACAAGCCAAGCCGCACATCCCGAAAGCCAGGCAACCCCAGGCCGTAACCCCGGACAAACCACCACTTCCACTCACAGCAGCCGCACTGTCAAGTCAATGGAAGCTGCAAAGCACTGCCTCCTCGGCCTGCGCAGTCGTTGCGGTGCCAGCCTCATGGAAAGCTGAGAACGGCAAGGGTTTCGGGATGCTTCGGGACCTTCGGGAATTCCACAGATCATCGGGGGAGGCTGCACACACAACGACCAGACGCATGCGCAAACAATCCTGAACCTATGTTCCCATCAACCAGGACGTGGTTTCAGAACCGAGAACCTGGCGAGATCCCGATCAGCAGCTACAGCCACCTTGCGCTTTGGGCCCACACGACCAAGAACGATCACCGACGACTATCTAGACTATCCGGATCATACAGTGGGCCAAAGCTGCAAACACCGGCAATGGAGGGGCTGGCCTCACGAGGTGCATCGGCTGTTGCCCCAGCCACCACGTCCTGGATTTCGTTCTCATGGAACGAACAAGCCAATCAGCCGTTCCTGCACGACACTACTGTCGCGAGCTGAGGGAGCAAAAAACACTCGGAACCCGCAACCTCCGAAACGCCATCGGAATCACGGCATCTGGAGATAAGGTCCCCACCAATGCATCCCCAGACGATCGTGCGGCAGCCTGGGCGAGCTTTCTTAGTTGGGCTTGCGGATTCCAAGGAGGTCAAGCCAAGGGCCCCGACATTTGTGGGGTGCTATAGACTGCAGACTGCGGGTAGGAAACCCCGAAAATTCTGTCAATCGTGAGGCCCGAACCGTGACATCGCGATCCCCTGCGCATCAGACGTCTATACGAGCAATCCTAGACAACGGCAAACTTAGAGCGGCCTGTCGTTGACGCTTCTGATCACCTCCCGGACTCCTGCCGACATGTTCAAGCCCACACTAACCACACAGTTTGGGCACCCTCAGGACCCGTGGTCCTGCAATCGGCCTCACGGCACCGCTTCGCACCTGCCACAGAAATTTAGAGCGAGCAGCGCCAAAGCTCACAAACCCCCAAACCCCGCACTCCCTAAGCCCTCAACCAAGCCTTCAGCTGCATCAGGAGACTTCTCTGCATGCAACAGACGTCAGTGGCTGAGACTCCACAGTCAATCCTGTACAGCACTGCTGTCGCCATCGAAGCTGCCGTACCACTCCCTACATCCTAAGTCCCACCCCTACCAACGCCACCCCCCATAGCCCAACAAACCTCCAAGTAATTGAACCTAGCAACCAACCCGAATTCTACTAGCCGGCACACCCTTACGCCCCGAAATGCCCCGAATCCCACACGGGCGCACTCCGGTCAAAGAAGAAGCCGGCACCACTGCAGCTGGCGATTCCTGGCATGTCCACGCATTACCGAAGGGAAGTGGCGGCAGGAGAAAGAGTCAAGCCCAGACATAGCGATGCAGCGCCAAAACCAGACCACCAACAGCAAAGATTCGGCAGCCTTGAGATAGCCCGACCCTTCGATGTCGTAAAGATGGGCTTCATCTTGGTACGGCGGATCCTGCGCACGGGGTAGAGACCGAAATACTGGCCTAGATTATTACATAGCACACACCAATCCTCGAACCCTTTGGCCAGGCTGTAGTTGGCGCTGTCGCTGTGAGAGGGGGCATGTCCAAATAACTTGGTTCAGCATGGGCTGCAGTCTGTGTTCGCAAACTCATGCGGGACATACTACCTGACTCCGAATAGTGCGAGCGAAGCTCAGATCGGTTTTTCCATTTTGGGGCCCCGATCGCCGCTCACCCTGTTGCACAAGGCGCCACGCATGGCCCGGCATAGCTAAATGATGCACCTACTATACTAAGATGGAGTGTGCCAAAAATGTGCAAAGCCCTGGGGTGGAGTGTGCAAAGATGTGCAAAGCCCTGGAATATCCTGGAATGCAATGCTGCTGATGGCTTCTGCCCACTTGGGAAGGTATCTATCGCGTGTGTTCGCCGATCACTTCCAAGACTTCATGAAACATGTGTCATGTCTCAGCCAGCAGTTCGCAAAAGCTACGGAGCAGGAAGCTGTCACATCATGTCCAAAGCGGGGCTGATTTCTAACCCCACCACCCCACTCTCACGGAAATGAGCCGGGGAGAGTCCCTATGGTGCCGGGCAGAGAGTTACAACCCCCCCCCCACCCAAAGCATGTTGTTCGGCGCTCACACTCGGACAATCCAGGCGAGGCATGTGGTTCGGAGTCTGCGAAGTGAGACATAACTAATGGGAGTCATCAACACAACTTTATTCGGAGCATCATCACGATTGACAAATCTCCCCTCTCACAATCCATGTTGTTAGGGGGTGGGCATGGGAGGCCTTCATTAGACCACCAGCACACCGCCGAGAAACCATCAGAAAACCACCGCGGAGACCCCAACGAAACTTTAGCAGCCGACGATTCGCGCTGGGAGTTGTGGGGATGTGGGGGGGTGGGAGAGGGCCTCGGGTTGGGAGCCTGGAAAGGCAGGCCCTAAGGGTTTGGGTTGGGCGCTTAAGGGCTTGGTCAGCCAAACACGGTTGGATGTTAGACCGGAAGGTCAGAAATAAGACACGGACCAGGAAGAGATTTAGATTTACAAGGTAAAACTTCCGAAAATTCAGAACAGCACTCACGGTCAGAGATTAAACATAGACAAGGTGACAAAAAATGGGGCGAGGTGCAAATCAGGATCGATCAAAAACAAGGTTGAACAACAAATCGCGAGGTTCACAAACAGATCGAAGGTGGAAAAACAGAACACAAGGTGAAAAAAAAGAGACGCCCATTCGCCCTCTGCGGCGCTGAGGATTTGGAGCAATGTTGGCAAGAGGCGTAGGGCTGGGGATCTCCTGAAAGCCTGTGGCCCTAGAACCCTTCTAGGGCCTAAGTCCGAAACCTTTTTGCAAGCAGCCTTTCGATCCTGCTGGCACAGAGGTATGCTTAGCATTACCTACAGAAGCTAGACTAATTGCACAGAGTGCAGACACTTCAGCACTCATGGCTGAGATGTCACCTCAGCATAATTCTTCGAACAGGACACGAGCATGTATCTCTACAACCCTTCAAGCGTAGACCCAAAACTGTAAACTTCAAGAACCCACGTAATCATAACAGTGGTCATAGGAGGAGGAGTAGTGGTGGTAGTAGTAGTCTTAGTAGTAGTAGTAGTAGTAGTAGTAGTAGTAGTAGTAGTAGTAGTAGTAGTAGTAGGCACCCCCCCTACCAACTACACTTGCTCTCAACCATGTTAAGACAACATCCATTTTACTCGGTATTTACGGCACTTTCGTCATGTGCGATCATCCTAAGAGGCCTAAAAATCGACTTGTCGAGTTTGCAAACTCGGGCTCTTGATTTTGGACTTGCTTCTGGGGGTGGGTGGGGGGGGTGGGGGGGGGGGATGATGACGACAGTGTTACGCGAACACACCCAGCAGTATCACCACAAGAGCCGTTTAACTCGGTATTTACGGTACTTTCGTGATGTCAGACTTTGTTACAAATTCTGAGCCCCTACTTCTCGACTATGCGTATTAAACTTTGCTGTTTGGAACTGTTTGCAAAAAAACTCGAAATTAGGTGGGGGAAAGCTTCTTCGGGGATGATCACGACACTGTTTTGCGGACACCCTGAACAATATTTCCACACTCAAGCGTGCACACACCCCACACACACACCACTTCAAAAGCAGACCCTCCTACGCAGAGGTTGGGCGGTAGGGGTGTTGGCGAGCCCCTCCCACGTACAGCTAGCATCTTTGCTTTTGATGTTTAGAAGATGTTGCGCTTCATGTTCTGAAAATGTTAAACCCTTCTTGGCAGCACCTGGGTTTTGCACGGTATTTACAGCGTTTTCGTACTATCCGACCACCTGCGGTTCAGCTGTTTCTTCCCCGTCGAGCTTGCAACTCCGGCTGCTGTCGCAGTTTTGGGGCCTGAGCCCTTGCAACTTCACCGGTTGTGACAGTTAAGGAAACGGAGCCCCTGCAACTTCTGCAGCTGTCGCAGATAGGGAGCTTGAGCCCGTGCATCTTCTGCAACTGTCGCAGTTAAAGCCCCTAGCAGCTGCCGCTGCCCAGCCCGGATGGAACAAGTGTAGTTGGTAGGGGGGGGGGGGGGTGGCTACTAGTAGTAGTAGTAGTAGTAGTAGTAGTAGTAGTAGTAGTAGTAGTAGTAGTAGTAGTAGTAGTAGTAGTAGTGGTGGTAGTTTGTCACCAGTAGTAGTGGTAGTAGTAGTAGTAGTAGTAGTAGTAGTAGTAGTAGTCATAGTAATAACAATAATAATATGTAGTAATACAACGAACCCAATGATAAGTAGCAGCGAATCAGCTTCTTTATCAATTAACATGAATTCTTTAAGGGCACATCAATCCGGTGTCTTGGCAGTCCTACTTCTATTAAAATGCACATTT
The DNA here is from genome assembly GCA_905221615.1 of Symbiodinium sp. CCMP2592. Lineage (NCBI taxonomy): Eukaryota > Dinophyceae > Suessiales > Symbiodiniaceae > Symbiodinium > Symbiodinium sp. CCMP2592. Next base: position 158,494 of record CAJNDT010000477.1, read on the forward strand.
GCTGCGGTGTCACCTGATGCAGTCGCATGGGCCATCTGCAAAAAAGAAGCCCTGGAGAACGTTTGGAGCTTTAGCTTCCGAGCTCAAGGTAAAGAGTCTTGATAAAGTCTTCGAGCAGTTGGCATTCCAAGCTCCGCCATTTCTCCAAGGAGCCCTTGGAAAGGATCAGAGCCTGGTCCACACGACGCAGCCTGGCACCAGAAACTGGGATCTGGTTTTATACCCAATCCCTGAAGACGAGCACAAGGTATCTGACCTACCATTTGGTGAAGGTGCAGAACTGCATAAATTTGGATTGTAGCTTGGCCTCCTACGCCGTCCCAAGCCTTGTAAATGCGCTGCCAAATCAACCGGTTGGTTCAAGGCCCTTCGATCGCGACAAGGCTGCGTTGCATTCATGTTCAGGCATGGACATATGCTCTGCGCGCCTGGTTAAATTCGCGCTGTGGATTGCGTTCAAACCCACTCTGCTCGCTAGTGGCCGGGTGCAAATCACTGAAGATACGTACAAACACATTGTCCTTGATACAATACGATAGGCCTCCACAAGTTATCCACTTCAGAAAGAAAGACAAAACCAATAAATCTTGACAATTCGCGAGTTCGGTCGCGCAAAACCCTCGAACTCTTGATCCACGTTGGTCTTACACTGGTTCAGAAGGCAAGGAGCACCTTCCCCCAAAAGCCCGGCAGACGGAATTGCTCATGTACTGCTGAGACACAGCCGCATATCCTCTGAGCAATTCTAAAGTAAATGTTTTTTTTACTTCGCACTTGTTGATCCAAGATTTGATTGCGGCAAGCCTGCTTTGGGCTTGTGGTGGAATGGCCGCGAGTACGGCGCCTTGCACTATCAGCCCCAAGAGCGCAAGCTGAAATTATGGGGCTTCGGAGGGCAAGTACTGGGAAATCCTATATACCTGTGCTCGGGCCTTGATTACGTCGAATGGGGCGAAGGCAGTTGGGGTCCTCGTTTAAAGGAGTTGAGCTTTGAAACATTACATGCTGATATCTCTCTCTCCGCGCTCTCGAGTCCGGGCATCCACCAGCATAACTACATGGTGCGCGCCCCATTGGCGCCCGTGTAACGGGAAGCACTTCCGGTAATGTTTACGTGCTGCAAACACTGGCAGGGGCGATACATTCGGAGTTCAGGGAGTTTCAAGGCTGCAAAAGGGCTCATCTGAATTCGCGAGTAGTTTGTGTCGCTCTCTCTCTTTGGCTGCGGCAGCAACTGCACACCCTCTTTTTTCGGACTGCGTCGCACCCCTCGACGCAGAAACTGCTGTTGCGAAAGCAAAGTTGAAGATTTGCATCTTCGCTGCGCACAATGGGCCCTTGTATTTAGAGAAGTACATATAGATATACATTATAGACATGCATAGAGATTAGCAAAAGGAAACATGGTTCGTACCATAAAAATGTTAGTCAAGATTTTAAGACAGCATTCCGAGTAAGATGCTGTAGAAGTGCAAGCCGAACAACTCAAGCAGCTGCTATTGGCAAAGTAGTCATTTCTCAGTAGCAAATGCGTATTGAGGAAAGGCATGGCACGCAAAAGGCGCCTCACACAACTTTGATTTGAGACGTATCAGCAGAAGCAACACTGCAACATGAACGTTGTCACCGCCCCCCCCCCCCCCCCCCCGCTCATCCCCGAAGCAACAAAGACTGAGCAAAACCTCCGAAGCAGAAAAGCACAACTTTGCGAGCCCCTGAAAAGGCCCCGAAAATCTGAAGTGCCCCAAACAACAGAAACTTCGCAAATACCAAGTCGAACGGCTGAAAAGTGAAGGAAATGACAGGGACGCGTATGGGTCACGGTCCAACTACATGCCCAGGACCCCCACTCAGCAGCACAATGCCAGTTCAAAGCAGCACACCGCATCACTAGGGCAGTCCCAAAATCAGGATCCAAATGACACTGTGGAAATCCAATTTACAGGAACATCACTGTACTGAAGAACGACACTCTAGCCCATAGCATCCTGGCTAAGGGCGGAAGTGGACGAACATCACAAGCATGCATTTCGCGGAAATACAACCTGACATGATATGTACCGTGTCGAATGGCATCCAAAATTAGGAGCTCCAACGACTGGAAGGTGTCTCCCGACACCGCGCTTTCATGGCCTTCTTCGCCTGCCAGAGCAATGCTACACCGATCTTACACAAGCAAGGCAAGCCATGGATCTCAGGTCATACTCGTCCCAGTAGTCCTACTAGTTGTCAGTTGTACTAATCATAGTGGTAGATCTAGAACTACTATAAGTAGCACTAGCAGTAGCAGTGGCAGCGGCAGTGGTAGTGGTGGTAGTAGTAGTAGTAGTAGTAGTAGTAGCAGCAGTAGGGGGAGGCGCTGGCTTTCGTGGAATGCCAAAAAGCTTTGTGCTTTCGTTATGCATGGGGGATGCCGGGAGAGGGCCTTGTGTGGGGTAGGGTGGGGAGTAGGGGGGCGGGGGGGATGGAGCGCAAAACCACTGGCAGTTACAGCATTTTGGGTGACACCGCTACCCTCTTCCTCTTAGGCTCTTAACAGCCCACCCCTGCGACTGCTGCTACTACTCCCAGGCATAGTTTATGTGATTGACGGCTCGTTTTCGTGGCTTCAAGCCTCTAAAATTCCTTGGCGGAGATTGCTGGTATTTACAGCACTTGCTGCTTCCGGTGGCTTCGTTTTGGATGCTTTCATGGCCTTCGAGATCAGGGTGGCATTTGGCTTGTTTTCTTTGATTTGTGGTTGGCAGGAGGCCGAAACACTGGCATTTGCAGGCTTTCCTACATGTGTGGGATCTTTTATATAAGGAGAAGGAGCATTTTAAGCGTGTTTGAGACATCCTCGATTTCTGCAGCCAGCCATGTTTGAATGCTATTTGCAGCATATTCTTAATTTTCTTTGCAATTTGCGCAATCGCTTTTGGATTTTCGTGTTTTTCTGTTTAGAGAACCCATTTTCAGGGCCGCCTCATTATTCCAAGGGTTTGCGGAATTCTGAACTTAACAAGTCCAAGGCTCGCCCCACTAGTCACTAGTCCAAGCTGGTGAAGAGTTCTGAACTTAATTTAATCCAATCTACGCCCCATTAGTCCTACGGCAAAGCTTATCCGTCAGTAACCTCAGTCCTCGGCAGCCCTCGTACAGGGGGCCTAAAGAACTGCTAGGTTGCTTTGGGGCATTAACTTATACGCTATGGCTTGTTTGACCCTCCTAGGGTCATTTTTTATCGGGGATAGACGGGGACTATACTGACAAAAAAAGCCTGAATGCCCTGCAATCTGGCAGCCATGGTCACGGACACAAAGACTTCTCGGGCTATAGACGCCTGCGAATCCAAAAACGCGTTTTGTGGGCAACTTGCATGTACTCGAAATCCTACAAGTTACAATACTTTCTGCATTCTCTATGCCTGACAGCATGCCGAAAACCGGTAACTACTTAAACGAAACGACGAAAGGACCTCGTACCCTGTAAACAAGGGGATATTCTACGCGCCCACAACTGCAAAAGGACCCAAAAACCACTACATTCCACCCTGGCGATTTTCGCCATCCGCATAGCCTGACCCTTTCTGAAATACTGCTGGTTACACCGTTTTCCTGCTTCTACTTCATGACGCCTGGCACAAACGTAGGTCGTCAAATGCCTGAGGCGCGCCTACTACGACTAGCACTACTGAATCATGACAACTGCTCACAGGCTAGCGTACGTGTGATGTGATCGAGGCCAAGAGGGAGTTTCAAGCCATCTGAATTTATCGCCCGCAAACGCCGGTTTAGCAAGCGAGCGACCTGGTCATCAATTGCGTAATAAACAAGAAGCATTCCCCGCACGCCGCAAAGGCCAACCCAGACCCCATTCTAGAGACCGTGGATTGCCTGAATCCCCTGTCATTTCCGGACCATAGTCTTAATGTTGGAGCTTGATTACGGTGGGGAATGTAAATATGCGAAGTTTCCGGGTTTTTGTTCACACCCCCCTAAACGATGTGAGAGGGTGAATGATGCGAAATTTCCAGGGACTAGAAATTTTGGGTGACTGGCTGTAGAATTAGTAAATACTTACCTCCTCCACAGCCTCCTCGCGATTGACTTCAATGCAAATCCTATCCCTAGATGCATTTGCGGGCGAAGCCCCCCCCCTGATACAGACCCTCCCTTTGTTTGTTTCGGGGTGTGGGGAGGTGCACGAGTCAAGACCCCACATTAGTGATTTTTAGATCTCTGATGTCTTGATGGCCTCCTGCTGTTTGCGATTTCTGCACAACACACGGCGCAGATGTTGGAAGGATTTACGGGTCGCAGGGACATCGCCTGACGAAACTTGAAACAGCTCTTGACAAAATGTGCCCCAAAGGTTGCCGATGCATAAGGAATTTATCATTTCACCCGGCCGGATGCGATACAAACATTCCACTGCAGCATGCTCGAGCAAATTGTGCCCCGGGACACAAGGTAAAGATCCTGGTAGTTTGAGAATCATGTTCAAAACTCTTAACAGGGATATCTGGTCAAACTTGTAATCAGGCTCTAATAGGGTTCTCAAAGGGAATAAACAAACAATGAATGAACTGATTACGAACATACATCGGGAAAGAGCCTGAGCGAAAAGGATTGGGGATTTCATAGGTTCAGTTTACTCATTTTGGATGTTGCTTCTTTGGTTGAGCTTGTGAAATACTATTTTTTATTTACATTCTAGTTTGCAGGCCCGTGAAAGCACTAGTTTTAAGGAAAAGCCCGAATTTAATTGGATTCATGTTGGATTACTTTCTATAATTCAATTTACTCCAAGTACAGATTCGCAGCGGAGCTTCCATTCAGGAGGTCTAACAAAGGTCCGGATCCGCAGCCGAAGTCCTGTTGGGTTCTGTATTAGGCATACGTTGAGTACCAAGAGAAGTTCTAGGAATTAATTTTACGGAAAGATTGTGGATTCTCATAGCAGTCCAATTGGGTATCCTTATCAGGAATATTGGAAAAGTGAGGGCATGAGGAGCTATAGGAAAGAATCTTAAAAGGCAAGGTTACGGATCTTCATAAGGGCCTTACTTGGGACCCGCATCAGGAGTATGGTGAATCGGGGCGACTCTCTACGAAGGGTATTCAATTCAGGCAGAGATTTCCTTGGCTTCCATGCTAATTATCAATAAGCTTTCAAACTCAACTTCAACAAGGAAATGTGAAGGGATTCTCTTTTGATCTTATCTCTTAATTTACTTTCACATGTAAGCTCGTGTCCTGCCATTTCCAGGCGCTTTGGCTGTGGGGCGAAGCAAGTGGCAGGTGACAGTGATGGTAATGTCCTCTACCATCCCTGTATATCATATATCCGAGGAAACATCTTCAAAAACCAATGAATATCACGCACAAGGCAATGTTTTGTTGCTGATAAATTGAGTTCAGTGGGAGGGGCAGGTATATATATATATGTATACATACATGATGTAGCTCCTGAGCCAAGTGCCTACCCAACGCGATGCAGGAACAATCACGGAGAATGCATCTTGCCTTCACGGCTTTCCGCACCTTCATTACTGGGGTGGCCTGCAAGCACACCATGCACATTCTCCGTCTGCCCTCGCTGCCCTGGACCCTGCAGCGTACGTGCATCAGGATGCGCATCCTCATGGCCCTGACAAAGAGGCCCGCAGAAGACCCTATAAGCACAATTAACAAGGTACCGTGTGACACAATCCAGAGCAGGCAACAGGCGACACAAGGGCTTGGCCTTCTTCGGCAAGCGAAGCCACCCCTGCCAACCATAATCAGCTTCAGGGTTTGGGCTACTGCACAAGCATCGGTAGCCATGCACGGCCATGTTAAACATCAGGCAAAATGCAGCCAAAGAGTTAAGAGATGCTGCACGGTCAGACTGTCAGACGGACTCCTTCACTCAGAACTTTGACTCTCAAATTATTGAAAACTATGAAGGCCCCTACTGTATACGGCTTCCTCGGAAACTTCGCTCGACTCTCAAAGTTGTAGGAATGTCCAGACTTGATCTAACATGATTGAGTCACCTTGACTTGAGGGAGCCGGGCGTAGAAGCATTTTAGCGAACACCAAGCTACACTTGACAGCTCCAAACCGGCTGCCATGACAACAGCAACCGCACAACTGTACAACAAGAAGAAGGTCCCACACGCACATGCACACACACACACACACAACGCGTGTGCACCGCACCGTTGCCCCTAATCCCTAAGGATAGGTTCCGGGCTTTATGATTTCAAGTCTGACACTGAGCTCTTGCGGATCTCTCCAGCCTTCTTGAAGTCGAAGGTTAGGTCTTTGCTGGCCGCGCCGTAGGCCGGAGCCTGACGGCACTATGAGAATGATTTGAGGGTCAGGTCCCGAACGCTGACGCTGTAAGCACGAATGTCCTCTTCAGGTTGCTGGACCCCTCTGAACTTATCCAACCTTCTTAGCGCCTGATTCGGGCACACTGCCCTTCTTCTTGCCCAAACAGTTTGCGAACCTTACCGTAACGTTTGAACCTCGACGCATTCCCACTACTTCACAATTTTGATGATCTTAATTGCAACAATATTTACAATACTCACATTATTGATAACACTGGTAGTGCTATTGTATTGGTAGCCTGTTCATACTAAAAATCACTTGGAGCAATGTCGGGTCACTTCTCGGGGCTCGCGGGGCTGGCAGAGCCTATACAGGTGCAGGCCTGCACAAACTAACAACAGAAAGAACAGTAGCAATAGCACCCATAAGAAAATGACAAATCCTAGTGATTGATCATAGTTACGGCTATATAGCAATACCAATTGGTGCCGACCGCAACCCCAAAGTATGTGGATGGAACCATGGGAATGAAGGTGATTGCCGGTTAGGGTGCCTCGTCTTTAGATCAAACCTACTGCAAGAGCCGCAATTACTTGCAATATCAAAGCCCGATCTCAAATTCGGGCATTGGATCGGAGACAAACTCGGGCCCCGAATTTAAGAGCATCCATGTCCAAACAATAATTCCGTTCGTGCTCCAAGAGCATACGCTCACCAGAGCATCCATGCCCAAACATTACTTCCGTCCGTGTTCCAAGAGCATACGCTCAGCAGAGCATCTATGCCAAAACCATGATTCCGTTCGTGTTCCAAGAGCATACGCTCACCAGAGCATCCATGCCAAAACCATAATTCCGTTCTCCAAAAGCATACGCTCAGCAGAGCATCCATGCCAAAACATAATGATATAGTCCCCTTGATTAGATACAATATGACTGATCTTGGGTCTCTGAGAATAAGATCCCCATATGACTCGGTTGCTGTTAAGGACCTTGACTTAAGTTACACTAAGTGTATATACATATATTTATACAGTAATCATAAGGGTTTCCCAATATGGTAGCTTAATTTGAGTTCCTTGATACCTTAACAGCAACCCAGATCCGTGAACCCTAAGCCCTTAACTCTAGGCAACGTAAATACTAAACCCCTAAACCCTAGACCCTAAACCTAAAACCTAAGCCCTAAACCTAATGACACGAAGAGCACGAGTCATGTCCGAAAAACAATCTTCTTTCAGGGGTACTCATCATACGGTCATACTGCTACCATCGTATGCTTATGCAGTCACACTCACATATATGAACGAAAAAAGAGCAAAAACATACAACAATTTTCCCGACTATGAAAAACGCACTTGTTGCCCGAAACCGCAGCAGGCATATGGAAAACTGCAAAAACGCAATGAAAACAACTCGGCGCGTTTTTCGTTCTGCAACTATGGACTTTTGCACATTGCCCAAAAAAACATTGATTTTCTACAGGCCCTCAAAAACAATCTAAAATCAGTCCGAAAAAACGTGCGTTTCGCTGGACGGAAAAGTCACCCGATGGCTACTACTACTACTACTACTACTACTACTACTACTACTACTACTACTACTACTAGGACTATTATTACTACTACCACCACCACCACCACCACCATCACCACCACCACCACCACCACCAGCACCACCATCACCACCTGCGATTGCTTGTATTGCTACTCTGACCAGAATAGCTTGCGTTGCCATGCTTACTATGACTGCAATTATTTTTGGTTACGATCACACGACTATCATTATCATCACTGTTGTTACTTTGGCACACCCACGGCAACTATGGATCGCGGTTCAGGGCCTCAGCTCCATCTTCAGAATGAAAAATTAAGATGCAGCTTTCGAGACCTTCGACTCTGACGTCTGTGTCACCCTTTTACATGCTAAAGCCAATGGCCCAGAAGAGCACATCCCAGGCAGAAAGTGCGCAGGGCTTATTCAAACTCAGCAAACCACAGCAAAAAAAAGCGCCACAAACCCTCAACCCATTTCAGCGTCATGATTTGACAATTCTTTTTAGCTTCCACATCTTCACACCCTCGACCCTGGAACCCGAGTGCCAAGCTCTGGGACCGTTCGGGTGGCCTCTCCAAGGGTTTTGGCCCTCTTGTAGAGCTCGTATCGGTTGAACGAGATGGTCCCAGGCCCATTCGGATTGTCCATGTGTTGCTTCGGGTGTTGGGTAGGCCGGGTAGGAGGTTCATGGCTTGGTAGCTGTCTGGTCTCGGCAAGCTAAGAAAAGCTTCAAGTTATGGATCTAGTTAAAAAGCTATCCCTCGAGTCCCTACGTGTACTTTGCGACTGCGCCCTGCCCACCTTTATATTGAGTGCTGTGCGTTTACCGCTTCGAGCTTCAATTTCGAGAGCCTGAGAACTGGGATGCGTGTGCTAGGTCCCGGCATTGTACTCAATGGGAGTACTCCTAGAAATGCTCAGTCTTTCCAACTAAATCCTGAACAACAACTGGCGGTGTTGACCTTAATTTTGAAGCTCGCCTCTTCTATGTTAAACGGAACAAATCTGGTGCCCAATAGCGCATCCTGCTGGTACAAGACTTTCGTCTCAGCTGACATCGATTGCCAGGCCATTGCCGTCAGGACAAGAGAGATGGAGAGAGGAAGGGAGTGGAAGAAAAAGAGCTTGAGCAATTTGCACATGCCGGGACGAAACAAGCAATATTTGTGGCTGGGAGGCCTGGACGGTTTAAATCCAGGTTCGCAGACTAAGTTAGGCCCAGCGAAACTCATAGCATGGTGATCGCGGGGGGGATGGCCGGGGGTATGGGGGAAAGGAAGCATGTTGTGTGGCGCTGAGTTAATCTATTTTGACCGAACACGGATCTGGCCCTCACATGTTCTGATAACATGTGGGGTATGTGTTTTACATGTGGATGGATGCAATTTTGCAAAAATGAGGTTGAACAACCTGAGCAACACATCAAGGAATGGTTGGCGCGTTATGACACATTGTTGCTGGCACCCCAAATTGATCGAAAGCTTCGTGTGATTTCAAATCTTGCGTGTGTAACGGGATCTGATCTAGAAAGGCGAGTCTTCATGGTGTTTAACATGTTCAGCTCTGACAACGAGTCTGCGAGTTTCTTCATCTGTGGTGGGAAACCACAATGACGACGACGACTACTACGATGACGACGGCGACAAGTACTACTATTACTACTACTACTACTGCTGCTGCTGCTGCTACTACTACTACTACTGCTACTACTACTACTACTACTGCTACTGCTACTGCTACTGTCACTGCTACTGCTACTGCTACTGTTACTGCGGCTGCTACTGCTGCTACTACTACTACTACTCCTGCTGCTGCTTCTACCATATTCATATATGTTTACTAATGCTGGCAGGAGTCTGAGTGATCGTTAGTATTGCGGTCGGAAAAGTTCCTCTTGGTACTTTTGTTTTCGTCCGACACACACTTTGTTTTCGACAGAGTCATGCCTCAACGGCTCAGGCCTTCCTTTCGTCCAACTCACCCGTCCGACTCATGCCGCAATACGGCTAGCTGGCTAATCACAAAGCCGTACTCCATTAGTCACCTAATTCAACTTCCGTTGCGGGACTGCCTCGGCAGAGGTAGAGGAGAGCTGCAGGCCCACCAACCCCCTTCCAAACCCATCCCCCCTGTTCGCACCGCAGGATCGCGGAGGATGTGAAAGACGCTGCCATTGCAATAACTGGCAAAAAGATATTTTTTAACGAATCTCGTTAATCACTGATCATCACAAGAATACCAAGCCAAGAGACATCATCATCTTTACTTAACAAAGACCGGCACACAACCAGCACAAACCGCAACAATCGTGACACGAACCACCCCGACTGTGGCACGATTCTCCAAGAGCTCGCCGAAAATGAGCGGGACAGCAACCGGGACACCAAAAGCCAACACCGACTTAGGTGAATTCTGGTCCCCAAACCTGGCGGCTGTCGGGACATAATCTGAGATCGGGAAATACTACCAAATCTACAGCGGTGGCGCAGCCGAGCCTAGACTATCCCCCTAAATACACTGGCGTGTTGGACAAGAAAACGTAAGAAAGGAAAGACAGACCCAAAAGCAGGGAAGCAGCAGGCAGAAAGCTGGAAGCAAACAACAAAAGCAGGGGGCAAAAGCCAGAAGCGAACTGCAGAAAACAGAAAGCAGAAAGCAAAAAGCAACAATCAGAAACGCAGGGAAAAAACAAACAACACCTCCCGAAAAAAAAGATCTTAAAACAAAACAGGCATCTGCTGAATATGCTCAAGTCTGGCTTTTGAGTGGCCCCGGGATACGAATCAAATTCTAATCACCAATCGCACTGCTTGCTATGCACGTGCTCTGGCTAGCTGCCATGCACCACAAAGCTCTTTCGGTGCTCATGCTTGCGCGTGCGCAACAACACAAAAAGCTTGCAAATCAAACGGTGTTGCATTCTGTGCCCTGGCCGCGGCCAAACAGCACGACCTGAACAAACATTTCAACTCTGGCCGTCTTCATGGATCCTATAAAATATATTTACGCTTACCGAACGTTGCTTCTTCGAACACAATCAACTATAAGACACTTCTTTGATCTTTGATTTCCATCGTCACACACAACAGCGTCTCGCATGATAACACGCAAGCTTCAATCGCTTGATTCTACATGTGCCGGTCACACATCTTAACTATGCTCCGGATACGAATCACATTCTAATCACTAATCGCAATGCTTGCTATGCACGTGCCCTGGCTAGCTGCCATGCAGCACAATTCTCTTTCGGTGCGCATGCTTGCGCGTGCGCAACAACACAAAAATCTGGCAAGTCAAACGGTGTTGCATTCTGTGCCCTGGCCGCGGCCAAACAGCACGACCTGAACAAACATTTCAACTTTGGCCGTCTTCATGGATCCTATCAAGTATATTTGCGCTTACCGAACGTTGCTTCTTACAATCACCTATAAGGCACTTCTTTGATCTTTGATTTCCATCTGCCACGCACACAAGCTTGAATCGCTTGATTCTACGAAGATCTTGATTGCGCTCCTTTATCGCTTTTGAATGTCCCAGGACACTAATCACATTCTACTCACTAATCGCACTGCTTGTTTTACACGTGACCATCTGCCATGCAGCACAAGGCTGCTTCGTTGCCCATGCTTGCATGTGCGCGACGACACAAAAATGTCGTATTAATCGCTTTTCATCCCTCGATTCTGCATGTGCCGGCCGAACATCTTGATCATGCTCCTTTGCTGCTCGTGATTAGCTCCGGGACACTAGTCAACTAGTCACATTCTAAGCACTAACCTCTCTCTCAGCGCTCTCGAGTCCGGGCATCCACTAGCGCAACTACATGCACAGGACACCCACTCAGCAGCACAATGCCACTTCACAGCAGCACAACGCCGCATCACTTAGGGTGTCGAAAATCAAGGTTCAAATGACACTATGGAAATCCGCTGCATGGGAACACCACACAGCATGCTAGCTGAGGACGGAAGCGGAAGAATGGCAACAGCAGACATCTCGCAAAAATATAGCCTAACATGAGATGTACCATATCACAGTGGCATGGAGCGTCCAAAATTAGGAGCTCCAACGACTGAAACTTGCTCTCCGAGATGGAGCTCAAAAATGAAACCCTCCCCTCACGCATGCGCAACTCACTCAACTGCAAACGTCCCGAAACTGCGCGGCAAAAAGGTGGGATCCCTGAAGCACACTTTTGTAAACAACGACATGTGCTCGACGGGAACAAGCTCCACATTGCAGGCCACATCACCTCTCAGCACACCGCAATAGTGCACCCATTGCGACTCCAAGGATGGCCACGAAACTCGGCTTTCGGCAGGCTCCCATCTGACGTGTAGTAAGTGCAAGAATTGAGACACTCGAGCTGCATTGGCTTTATCGGGACCGCGTCTGGACCGCCGCATGCCCTGATGCAAAGCTCCCATATGGACAGCTAAGTCAAAGCGGCACACGGTAACCTTGAGGCAGAAGAGCGAAACATATGCCCAACCAAACCCCAACACTGCACAGCACATAGACCATCCCAAAGATACCCATTACAGCATCGTCCCCGCAACTTCGCCGCATGACGCGTCGAGGCAAACTGGGAAAGATCGGCCCATGACTGATGCTGTCGAAAAAACCCGTAGCCAAGCCAGCAGCGTGCAATGCTGGACTCAGCGTAGCCGCAACACTGCAGAAGAGGGCGCCCACCCACCAAATCATTCATCGAATTCAAGCAACCACCGACACGTTGATCAAGAAAACCCTTTGGAAAATGTTGACCCTACGATCCAACACATAGTTGGCTAGACGCAAAAAACGCCCTAACAACTGGGTCACCTCCTCATCTGATGCAAACAGACAACACTACAGCCCAAGAATGTGACTTGAGAAACCACCTGCACACCAGGCAAAGCAGGCTGGCAACGGCCCTCGCCCGTGCCGGCCCAACAGCCGCGATGAATGCCAAGGCCAAGGTGATGCAGGGCTTGAATGATATCTGGCAGGAGCTGTCATATTTGGGCCATCCCCGTGAAACACAGCAGTCCATCATCCACAAAAATGAGCGCCCAAAGGGCCAAGGACAAAGCTGTGAAGGGCGGCACTTCTCCCCGAAGCATCCAAGCTTCACCCCAATCAGCGAACACCAAACACAAAATTCGGGCATAGCTTCGGGAAGTGCATTCCACCTTCGGCTGCGGCTGTGCCACGAAACATCTTCTGCGATCAATTTTCGCCCGACAAACTGAAATGCAAGGTTTGGTTGGTAAGAAGACGATTGAGGAAGCGCATGCCGGTAGCAACCTCAGGGTTGTTGAATCGGGCAACGAGCCACTGAACTGCCCCATGGTCAAGGCTATCAATTGCTGCCGAGATGTCAATTTGAGAAACACGTGGCCATCATCGTACATGGCACTCGTAGCCATCATGCTGTTTGCCAACCACACCACCTCAATCCACCTCAGCAACCTGAATCCCTGGCAACCCACCAAGTTGCTCAGGAGGCAGAGGCCAGATATCGGCAGTGCGAGCCGCTGCAAGTGTTGCGCTCGGTTTGCACACTGATTCGACCAAACCAATAGGAGACAGGTCCTTTAGCGAAGACACCGGCCTCACGTTCTCGAGCAGGACGACCATCCCTTCAAAAGGCGCTGCAGGCTGATGTTCAGGGCGAGCATTAATCTGGTTCACCACATCTTGGAAGAGCTCCACTCCGCCAGAAAAGTTTATCAACGCATAAGGCAAACCCGCTGAAACCGCAGATGGCCCTGATCACTAATGGCACTGCTTGCTTTGCACGTGCTCTGCAAATCGCCATGCAGCACAATGCTCTTTCGTTGCCATTTCTGGTAATAACACGGCGCTTCTCGGACACGGCAAGTGTGGATGGCGTTAAAACAAGGGGTGAGGGGCGGGGACAACTCCCTCCCATGCGCAAACAAAATGATCTGCAGAAGCATGCCTCATTGCAAACATGGTGATGACATGATGCTTCTTTGTTACAGCGTTGATGGCCTCAAAAAAGGCTTGCAAACAACAAGGATAAAGGCGATGAAAGATGATGGAAATTATCGAGAAAGCATGAAAACCCATGAAGAACATGGACAATAATTCGGAAGGATGGAGAATTATTAAACAATATGCAATTGATGCAAAAAAGTCATGAAAATTGCCAAGAATTATGGAAAATGATAAAAGATATTGTCACTGCCGACAGAAATTGAAAGAAATGGAAGATAAGGGAAATTCTGAATGTGATGCAGGATCTTGACACATGATGGAAAACGGCAAGTACTACAAAGCAGAAAAGTACTACCAGGAAAAAGAAGCAAGAAGAAAAAAAAGAACAATCGCAGATAGCAGCAATCAGGAAGCTGAGCGCAGTCAACGAGAGCCAGGAAGCTAACAGTACTCAGGAGATCGCGGGCAGCAACAAATAGCGAGCAAAAAGCTGACAGCAAAACGTAAGAAGCAAGAAAGGAAGGACAAAGCCAAAAGCAGGGGAAAAAAAAAAACAACAGCGAACTGCAGAAAGCAGAAAGCAGAAAGAAAGCAAAAAGCAACAAACAGAAACGCATGGGGAAAAAATCTCACCACCCCTTCCCCCCCCCCCAAAAAAAAAAACTTGTAAAACAAAATGCATCCGGTGAATATGCTCCATTCTCGCTTTTGAATGGCCCCGGGATACGAGTCAAAGTCTAATCACTAATCGCACTGCTGGGAATGCACGTGCTTTGGCTATCTGCCATGCAGCACAAGGCTCTTTCGGTGCTCATGCTTGCGCGTTCGCAACAACAAAAATCTTGCAAATTAAACTGTTGTGCATTCTGTGCCCTGGCCGCGGCCAAACAGCACGACCTGAACAAACATTTCAACTTTGGCCGTCTTCATGGATCCTATCAAATATATTTTCGCTTACCGAACGTTGCTTTTTCGAACACCATCAACTATAAGGCACTTCTTTGATCTTTGGTTTCCATCGCCACACACAACAGCGTCTCGCATGACAACACACACACACACAAAATTGAATCGCTTGATTCTACATGTGCCGGCCGCACATCTTGATTCTGCTCCATTCTCACTTTTGCATGGCCCCGGGTTACGAATCACATTCTAATCACTAATCGCACTGCTTGCTATGCACGTGCTCTGGCTAGTTGCCATGCAGCACAATTCTCTTTCGGTGCGCATGCTTGCGCGTGCGCAACAACACAAAAATCTGGCAAGTCAGTCGGTTTTGCATTCTGTGCCCTGGCCGCGGCCAAACAGCACGACCTGAAAAAACATTTCAACTTTGGCCGTCTTCATGGATCCTATCCAATCTAATTGCGCTTACCGAACTTTGCTTTTTACTATCAACTATAAGGCACTTCTTTGATCTTTGAGTTCCATCATGTTCCATCGCCACACACAACTGCGTCTTGCATGACAACACAACAGTTTGAATGGCTTGACGCTACATGTGCCGGCAGCACAGCTTGAGTATGCTCCGGATACGAATCACATTCTAATCACTGATCGCACTGCTTGCTATGCACGTGCCCTGGCTATCTGCCATGCAGCACAATTCTCTTTCGGTGCGCATGCTTGCGCGTGCGCAACAACACAAAAATCTGGCAAATCAAACTGCTGTGCATTCTGTGCCCTGGCCGCGGCCAAACAGCACGACCTGAACAAACAATTCAACTTTGGCCGTCTTCATGGATCCTATCAAATATATTTTCGCTTACGGAACTTGGCTTTTTCGAACACCATCAACGATAAGGCACTTCTTTGATCTTTGGTTTCCATCGCCACACACAACAGCGTCTCGCATGACAACACACACACACACAAAATTGAATCGCTTGATTCTGCATGTGCCGGCCGCACATCTTGATTCTGCTCCATTCTCACTTTTGCATGGCCCCGGGATACGAATCAAATTCTAATCACCAATCGCACTGCTTGCTATGCACGTGCTCCGGCTAGCTGCCATGCAGCACAATTCTCTTTCGGTGCGCATGCTTGCGCGTGCGCAACAACACAAAAATCTGGCAAGTCAGTCGGTTTTGCATTCTGTGCCCTGGCCGCGGCAAAACAGCACGACCTGAACAAACATTTCAACTTTGGCCGTCTTCATGGATCCTATCCAATCTATTTGCGCTTACCGAACTTTGTTTTTTACTATCAACTATAAGGCACTTCTTTGATCTTTGAGTTCCATCATGTTCCATCGCCACACACAACTGCGTCTTGCATGACAACACCAAAGTTTGAATGGCTTGAATCTACATGTGCCGGCCGCACAGCTTGAGTATGCTCCGGATACGAATCACATTCTAGTCACTAATCGCACAGCTTGCTATGCACGTGCCCTGGCTAGCTGCCATGCAGCACAATTCTCTTTCGGTGCGCATGCTTGCGCGTGCGCAACAACACAAAAATCTGGCAAGTCAGTCGGTTTTGCATTCTGTGCCCTGGCCGCGGCAAAACAGCACGACCTGAACAAACATTTCAACTTTGGCCGTCTTCGTGGATCCTATCCAATCTATTTGCGCTTACCGAACTTTGCTTTTAACAATCAACTATAAGGCACTTCTTTTATCTTTGTTTTCCATCGCCACACACACAAGCTTGAATCGCTTGATTCTACGAACATCTTGATTGCGCTCCTTTACCGCTTTTTGAATGTCCCAGGACACTAATCACATTCTACTCACTAATCGCACTGCTTGTTTTACACGTTCCCACCTGCCATGCAGCACAAGGCTGCTTCGTTGCCTTTGCTTGCATGTGCTCGACGACACGAAAATGTGGCATTAATCGCTTTTCATCCCTCGATTCTGCATGTGCCGGCCGAACATCTTGATCATGCTCCTTTGTCGCTCGTGATTAGCTCCGGGACGCTAGTCACATTCTAAGCACTAATCTCCCTCTCTGCGCTCTCGAGTCCCGGCATCCACTAGCGCAACTACATGCACAGGACACCCACTCAGCAGCACAATGCCACTTCACAGCAGCACAACGCCGCATCACTTAGGGTGTCCAAAATCAAGGTTCAAACGACACTATGGACATCCGCTGCACGGGAACACCACACAGCATGCTAGCTGAGGACGGAAGCGAAAGAATGGCAACAGCAGACATTTCGCAAAAATATAACCTAACATGAGATGTACCATATCACAGTGGCATGGAGCGTCCAAAACTAGGAGCTCCAACGACTGCAACTTGCTCTCCGAGATGGAGCTCAAAAAGGAAACCCTCCCCTCACGCATGCGCAACTCACTCGACTGCAAACGTCCCGAAACTGCGCGGCAAAAAGGGTGGGATCCCTGAAGCACACTTTTGTAAACAACGACATGTGCTCGACGGGAACAAGCTCCACATTGCAGGCCACATCACCTCTCAGCACACCGCAATAGTGCACCCATTGCGACTCCAAGGATGGCCACGAAACTCGGCTTTCGGCACACTCCCATCTCCTGTGTAGTAGGTGCAAGAATTGAAACACTCGAGCTGCATTGGCGTTATCGGGACCGCGTCTGTACCGCCGCATGCCCTGATGCAAAGCTCCCATATGGAACTTCTAAGTCAAAGCGGCACACGGCAACCTGGAGGAAGAAGAGCGAACCATATGCCCAACCAAACCCCAACACTGCACAGCACATAGACCATCCCAGAGATACCCATTACAGCATCGTCCCCGCAACTTCGCCGCATGACGCGTCGAGGCAAACTGGGAAAGATCGGCCCATGACTGATGCTGTCGAAAAAACCCGTAGCCAAGCCAGCAGCGTGCAATGCTGGACTCAGCGTAGCCGCAACACTGCAGAAGAGGGCGCCCACCCACCAAATCATTCATCGAATTCAAGCAACCACCGACACGTTGATCTAGAAAACCCTTTGGAAAATGTGACCCTACGATCCAACACATAGTTGGCTAAGCGCAAAGAAACGCCCCAACAACTGGGCCAGCTCCTCACCTGATGCAGTGACAGACAACGCTACAGCCCAAGAACGTGACTTGAGCAACCATCTGCGCACCAGGCAAAGCAGGCTGGCAACGGCCCTCGCCCGTGCCGGCCCAACAGCCGCGATGAATGCCAAGGCCAAGGTGATGCAGGGCTTGAATGATATCTGGCAGGAGCTGTCATATTTGGGCCATCCCCGTGAAACACAGCAGTCCATCATCCACAAAAATGAGCGCCCAAAGGGCCAAGGACAAAGCTGTGAAGGGCGGCACTTCTCCCCGAAGCATCCAAGCTTCACCCCAATCAGCGAACACCAAACACAAAATTCGGGCATAGCTTCGGGAAGTGCATTCCACCTTCGGCTGCGGCTGTGCCACGAAACATCTTCTGCGATCAATTTTCGCCCGACAAACTGAAATGCAAGGTTTGGTTGGTAAGAAGACGATTGAGGAAGCGCATGCCGGTAGCAACCTCAGGGTTGTTGAATCGGGCAACGAGCCACTGAACTGCCCCATGGTCAAGGCTATCAATTGCTGCCGAGATGTCAATTTGAGAAACACGTGGCCATCATCGTACATGGCACTCGTAGCCATCATGCTGTTTGCCAACCACACCACCTCAATCCACCTCAGCAACCTGAATCCCTGGCAACCCACCAAGTTGCTCAGGAGGCAGAGGCCAGATATCGGCAGTGCGAGCCGCTGCAAGTGTTGCGCTCGGTTTGCACACTGATTCGACCAAACCACTAGGAGACAGGTCCTTTAGCGAAGACACCGACCTCACGTTCTCGAGCAGGACGACCATCCCTTCAAAAGGCGCTGCAGGCTGATGTTCAGGGCGAGCATTAATCTGGTTCACCACATCTTGGAAGAGCTCCACTCCGCCAGAAAAGTTTATCAACGCATAAGGCAAACCCGCTGAAACCGCAGATGGCCCTGATCACTAATGGCACTGCTTGCTTTGCACGTGCTCTGCAAATCGCCATGCAGCACAATGCTCTTTCGTTGCCATTTCTGGTAATAACACGGCGCTTCTCGGACACGGCAAGTGTGGATGGCGTTAAAACAAGGGGCGAGGGGCGGGGACAACTCCCTCCCATGCGCAAACAAAATGATCTGCAGAAGCATGCCTCATTGCAAACATGGTGATGACATGATGCTTCTTTGTTACAGCGTTGATGGCCTCAAAAAAGGCTTGCAAACAACAAGGATAAAGGCGATGAAAGATGATGGAAACTATCGAGAAAGCATGAAAACCCATGAAGAACATGGACAATAATGCGGAAGGATGGAGAATTATTAAACAATATGCAATTGATGCAAAAGTCATGAAAATTGCCAAGAATTATGGAAAATGATAAAAGATATTGTCACTGCCGACAGAAATTGAAAGAAATGGAAGATAAGGGAAATTCTGAATGTGATGCAGGATCTTGACACATGATGAAAAACGGCAAGTACTACTAAGCAGAAAAGTACTACCAGGAAAAAGAAGCAAGAAGAAAAAAAAAAGAACAATCGCAGATAGCAGCAATCAGGAAGCTGAGCGCAGTCAACGAGAGCCAGGAAGCTAACAGTACTCAGGAGATCGCGGGCAGCAACAAATAGCGAGCAAAAAGCTGACAGCAAAACGTAAGAAGCAAGAAAGGAAGGACAAAGCCAAAAGCAGGGGCAAAAAGAAGCCAGCAGCGAACTGCAGAAAGCAGAAAGCAGAAAGAAAGCAAAAAGCAACAAACAGAAACGCATGGGGAAAAAATCTCACCACCCCTTCCCCCCCCCCCAAAAAAAAAAAACTTGTAAAACAAAATGCATCCGGTGAATATGCTCCATTCTCGCTTTTGAATGGCCCCGGGATACGAGTCAAAGTCTAATCACTAATCGCACTGCTGGGAATGCACGTGCTTTGGCAATCTGCCATGCAGCACAGGGCTCTTTCGGTGCTCATGCACAAAAATCTTGCAAATTAAACTGTTGTGCATTCTGTGCCCTGGCCGCGGCCAAACAGCACGACCTGAACAAACATTTCAACTTTGGCCGTCTTCATGGATCCTATCAAATATATTTTCGCTTACGGAACGTTGCTTTTTCGAACACCATCAACTATAAGGCACTTCTTTGATCTTTGGTTTCCATCGCCACACACAACAGCGTCTCGCATGACAACACACACACACACAAAATTGAATCGCTTGATTCTACATGTGCCGGCCGCACATCTTGATTCTGCTCCATTCTCACTTTTGCATGGCCCCGGGTTACGAATCACATTCTAATCACTAATCGCACTGCTTGCTATGCACGTGCTCTGGCTAGTTGCCATGCAGCACAAAGCTCTTTCGGTGCGCATGCTTGCGCGTGCGCAACAACACAAAAATCTGGCAAGTCAGTCGGTTTTGCATTCTGTGCCCTGGCCGCGGCCAAACAGCACGACCTGAACAAACATTTCAACTTTGGCCGTCTTCATGGATCCTATCCAATCTAATTGCGCTTACCGAACTTTGCTTTTTACTATCAACTATAAGGCACTTCTTTGATCTTTGAGTTCCATCATGTTCCATCGCCACACACAACTGCGTCTTGCATGACAACACAACAGTTTGAATGGCTTGACGCTACATGTGCCGGCAGCACAGCTTGAGTATGCTCCGGATACGAATCACATTCTAATCACTGATCGCACTGCTTGCTATGCACGTGCCCTGGCTATCTGCCATGCAGCACAATTCTCTTTCGGTGCGCATGCTTGCGCGTGCGCAACAACACAAAAATCTGGCAAATCAAACTGCTGTGCATTCTGTGCCCTGGCCGCGGCCAAACAGCACGACCTGAACAAACAATTCAACTTTGGCCGTCTTCATGGATCCTATCAAATATATTTTCGCTTACGGAACTTGGCTTTTTCGAACACCATCAACGATAAGGCACTTCTTTGATCTTTGGTTTCCATCGCCACACACAACAGCGTCTCGCATGACAACACACACACACACACAAAATTGAATCGCTTGATTCTGCATGTGCCGGCCGCACATCTTGATTCTGCTCCATTCTCACTTTTGCATGGCCCCGGGATACGAATCAAATTCTAATCACCAATCGCACTGCTTGCTATGCACGTGCTCCGGCTAGCTGCCATGCAGCACAAAGCTCTTTCGGTGCGCATGCTTGCGCGTGCGCAACAACACAAAAATCTGGCAAGTCAGTCGGTTTTGCATTCTGTGCCCTGGCCGCGGCAAAACAGCACGACCTGAACAAACATTTCAACTTTGGCCGTCTTCATGGATCCTATCCAATCTATTTGCGCTTACCGAACTTTGTTTTTTACTATCAACTATAAGGCACTTCTTTGATCTTTGAGTTCCATCATGTTCCATCGCCACACACAACTGCGTCTTGCATGACAACACAAAAGTTTGAATGGCTTGATTCTACATGTGCCGGCCGCACAGCTTGAGTATGCTCCGGATACGAATCACATTCTAATCACTAATCGCACAGCTTGCTATGCACGTGCCCTGGCTAGCTGCCATGCAGCACAATTCTCTTTCGGTGCGCATGCTTGCGCGTGCGCAACAACACAAAAATCTGCAAGTCAGTCGGTTTTGCATTCTGTGCCCTGGCCGCGGCAAAACAGCACGACCTGAACAAACATTTCAACTTTGGCCGTCTTCATGGATCCTATCCAATCTATTTGCGCTTACCGAACTTTGCTATTAACAATCAACTATAAGGCACTTCTTTGATCTTTGAATTCCATCGCCACACACACAAGCTTGAATCGCTTGATTCTACGAACATCTTGATTGCGCTCCTTTACCGCTTTTGAATGTCCCAGGACACTAATCACATTCTACTCACTAATCGCACTGCTTGTTTTACACGTTCCCACCTGCCATGCAGCACAAGGCTGCTTCGTTGCCTTTGCTTGCATGTGCTCGACGACACGAAAATGTGGCATTAATCGCTTTTCATCCCCCGATTCTGCATGTGCCGGCCGCACATCTTGATTCTGCTCCATTCTCACTTTTGCATGGCCCCGGGTTACGAATCACATTCTAATCACTAATCGCACTGCTTGCTATGCACGTGCTCTGGCTAGTTGCCATGCAGCACAATTCTCTTTCGGTGCGCATGCTTGCGCGTGCGCAACAACACAAAAATCTGGCAAATCAAACTGCTGTGCATTCTGTGCCCTGGCCGCGGCCAAACAGCACGACCTGAACAAACAATTCAACTTTGGCCGTCTTCATGGATCCTATCAAATATATTTTCGCTTACGGAACTTTGCTTTTTCGAACACCATCAACGATAAGGCACTTCTTTGATCTTTGATCCCCCCTGACTTAACCATGGGGGGGGAGGAAAATGCAGACTACATTTTCCACACCCCTCGGGCCATGTGATCTGTAAATGTAGGATTTTCACCTCTTGAGGAGTCTCCAGGTGATGCCGCGGCAACCGACGACATCGTCGTTGAGGTTCATTCATTCATTTTGCTGCTCTTGCTCGTCTCTGGCGGGTGCAGGTTGCTTACGCTCGTCCTCAACCCTGTAAACCCTAAACCCCGAAACTCTACACCCTGAACCCTAAATTTAAACTCCTCAACGCTAAACCCTAAGGCCCGGAACCCTACACCCTGAACCCTAAACTCATCAACCCTAAACCCTAAAGCCCGAAACCCTACACCCTGAACCCTAAACTCCTCAACGCTAAACCCTAAAGCCCGAAACCCTACACCCTGAACCCTAAACTCCTCAACGCTAAACCCTAAACCCCGAAACCCTACTTCTGGTGGGTTCAGAGTTCTTGCAGACCTACCTCGGGGGATCTCGGAACCCGTTCCCCCCCCGGCCCTGCTGGGGTGAGCTGCTAGGTGCTGCTACGGCTACGGCTGCTACGAGTGTGGGGTGTGCATGGGTGTGCAAAGTAGGTGCCATTCAGCTGCGCTGTCACGCTTTGTCTGGCATCGACACCGAGCCCATACATGTTGGGCCACTTGCCCCTGGAGCAACAGCGAGTGTGGCAGCCAGGAGCGATCACATCCACTGCTGAATGGCACTCCCTCTCTCTCTCTCTCTCTCTCTCTCTCTCTCTCTCTCTCTCTCTTCTCTCTCTCTCTCTCTCTCTCTCTCTCTCTCTCTCTCTCTCTCTCTCTCTCTCCTCTCGCTCTCTCTTTCCTTCTTCTCCTCTCTCTCTCTCTCTCTCTCTTTCTCTCTCACTCTCTCTGCTGTACCCTTTGCCTCTTGCATGCGTCTGCCCAAATTCCAACCGAACCCCCACCCGCCGGACCCTGCATGGCTTATCATGGCTTTCTGCTCCAATACCCTAAACCCCTTGACCCCCCCTGCCCAACCCCCACACCTGATAATGTAGAAAACACCTTCCTGCATTTATGTACCCCCCCCTATCCTGCATTTATTAAGACAGGGGGGATGATCTTTGGTTTCCATCGCCACACACAACAGCGTCTCGCATGACAACACACACACACAAAATTGAATCGCTTGATTCTGCATGTGCCGGCCGCACATCTTGATTCTGCTCCATTCTCACTTTTGCATGGCCCCGGGATACGAATCAAATTCTAATCACCAATCGCACTGCTTGCTATGCACGTGCTCCGGCTAGCTGCCATGCAGCACAAAGCTCTTTCGGTGCGCATGCTTGCGCGTGCGCAACAACACAAAAATCTGGCAAGTCAGTCGGTTTTGCATTCTGTGCCCTGGCCGCGGCAAAACAGCACGACCTGAACAAACATTTCAACTTTGGCCGTCTTCATGGATCCTATCCAATCTATTTGCGCTTACCGAACTTTGTTTTTTACTATCAACTTTAAGGCACTTCTTTGATCTTTGAGTTCCATCATGTTCCATCGCCACACACAACTGCGTCTTGCATGACAACACAAAAGTTTGAATGGCTTGAATCTACATGTGCCGGCCGCACAGCTTGAGTATGCTCCGGATACGAATCACATTCTAATCACTAATCGCACAGCTTGCTATGCACGTGCCCTGGCTAGCTGCCATGCAGCACAATTCTCTTTCGGTGCGCATGCTTGCGCGTGCGCAACAACACAAAAATCTGGCAAGTCAGTCGGTTTTGCATTCTGTGCCCTGGCCGCGGCAAAACAGCACGACCTGAACAAACATTTCAACTTTGGCCGTCTTCGTGGATCCTATCCAATCTATTTGCGCTTACCGAACTTTGCTTTTAACAATCAACTATAAGGCACTTCTTTGATCTTTGTTTTCCATCGCCACACACACAAGCTTGAATCGCTTGATTCTACGAACATCTTGATTGCGCTCCTTTACCGCTTTTTGAATGTCCCAGGACACTAATCACATTCTACTCACTAATCGCACTGCTTGTTTTACACGTTCCCACCTGCCATGCAGCACAAGGCTGCTTCGTTGCCTTTGCTTGCATGTGCTCGACGACACGAAAATGTGGCATTAATCGCTTTTCATCCCCCGATTCTGCATGTGCCGGCCGAACATCTTGATCATGCTCCTTTGTCGCTCGTGATTAGCTCCGGGACGCTAGTCACATTCTAAGCACTAATCTCCCTCTCTGCGCTCTCGAGTCCCGGCATCCACTAGCGCAACTACATGCACAGGACACCCACTCAGCAGCACAATGCCACTTCACAGCAGCACAACGCCGCATCACTTAGGGTGTCCAAAATCAAGGTTCAAACGACACTATGGACATCCGCTGCACGGGAACACCACACAGCATGCTAGCTGAGGACGGAAGCGAAAGAATGGCAACAGCAGACATTTCGCAAAAATATAACCTAACATGAGATGTACCATATCACAGTGGCATGGAGCGTCCAAAACTAGGAGCTCCAACGACTGCAACTTGCTCTCCGAGATGGAGCTCAAAAAGGAAACCCTCCCCTCACGCATGCGCAACTCACTCGACTGCAAACGTCCCGAAACTGCGCGGCAAAAAGGGTGGGATCCCTGAAGCACACTTTTGTAAACAACGACATGTGCTCGACGGGAACAAGCTCCACATTGCAGGCCACATCACCTCTCAGCACACCGCAATAGTGCACCCATTGCGACTCCAAGGATGGCCACGAAACTCGGCTTTCGGCACACTCCCATCTCCTGTGTAGTAGGTGCAAGAATTGAAACACTCGAGCTGCATTGGCGTTATCGGGACCGCGTCTGTACCGCCGCATGCCCTGATGCAAAGCTCCCATATGGAACTCCTAAGTCAAAGCGGCACACGGCAACCTGGAGGAAGAAGAGCGAACCATATGCCCAACCAAACCCCAACACTGCACAGCACATAGACCATCCCAAAGATACCCATTACAGCATCGTCCCCGCAACTTCGCCGCATGACGCGTCGAGGCAAACTGGGAAAGATCGGCCCGTGACTGATGCTGTCGAAAAAACCCGTAGCCAAGCCAGCAGCGTGCAATGCTGGACTCAGCGTAGCCGCAACACTGCAGAAGAGGGCGCCCACCCACCAAATCATTCATCGAATTCAAGCAACCACCGACACGTTGATCTAGAAAACCCTTTGGAAAATGTGACCCTACGATCCAACACATAGTTGGCTAAGCGCAAAGAAACGCCCCAACAACTGGGCCACCTCCTCATCTGATGCAGTAACAGACAACGCTACAGCCCAAGAATGTGACTTGAGAAACCACCTGCACACCAGGCAAAGCAGGCTGGCAACGGCCCTCGCCCGTGCCGGCCCAACAGCCGCGATGAATGCCAAGGCCAAGGTGATGCAGGGCTTGAATGATATCTGGCAGGAGCTGTCATATTTGGGCCATCCCCGTGAAACACAGCAGTCCATCATCCACAAAAATGAGCGCCCAAAGGGCCAAGGACAAAGCTGTGAAGGGCGGCACTTCTCCCCGAAGCATCCAAGCTTCACCCCAATCAGCGAACACCAAACACAAAATTCGGGCATAGCTTCGGGAAGTGCATTCCACCTTCGGCTGCGGCTGTGCCACGAAACATCTTCTGCGATCAATTTTCGCCCGACAAACTGAAATGCAAGGTTTGGTTGGTAAGAAGACGATTGAGGAAGCGCATGCCGGTAGCAACCTCAGGGTTGTTGAATCGGGCAACGAGCCACTGAACTGCCCCATGGTCAAGGCTATCAATTGCTGCCGAGATGTCAATTTGAGAAACACGTGGCCATCATCGTACATGGCACTCCTAGCCATCATGCTGTTTGCCAACCACACCACCTCAATCCACCTTAGCAACCTGAATCCCTGGCAACCCACCAAGTTGCTCAGGAGGCAGAGGCCAGATATCGGCAGTGCGAGCCGCTGCAAGTGTTGCGCTCGGTTTGCACACTGATTCGACCAAACCACTAGGAGACAGGTCCTTTAGCGAAGACACCGGCCTCACGTTCTCGAGCAGGACGACCATCCCTTCAAAAGGCGCTGCAGGCTGATGTTCAGGGCGATCATTAATCTGGTTCACCACATCTTGGAAGAGCTCCACTCCGCCAGAAAAGTTTATCAACGCATAAGGCAAACCCGCTGAAACCGCAGATGGCCCTGATCACTAATGGCACTGCTTGCTTTGCACGTGCTCTGCAATTCGCCATGCAGCACAATTCTCTTTCGTTGCCATTTCTGGTAATAACACGGCGCTTCTCGGACACGGCAAGTGTGGATGGCGTTAAAACAAGGGGTGAGGGGCGGGGACAACTCCCTCCCATGCGCAAACAAAATGATCTGCAGAAGCATGCCTCATTGCAAACATTGATACTTCTTTGTTACAGCATTGATGGCCTCAAAAAAGGCTTGCAAACAACAAGGATAAAGGCGAGAAAGCATGAAAACCCATGAAGAACATGGACAATAATGCGGAAGGATGGAGAATTATTAAACAATATGCAATTGATGAAAAAGTCATGAAAATTGCCAAGAATTATGGAAAATGATAAAGGATATGGCAACTGCTGAAAGAAATTGGAAGAAATGGAAGGTAAGGGAAATTCTGAATATGACGCAGGATCTTGACACATGATGAAAAACGGCAAGTACTACTAAGCAGAAAAGTACTACCAGGAAAAAGAAGCAAGAAGAAAAAAAACAAACAATCGCAGATAGCAGCAATCAGGAAGCTGAGCGCAGTCAACGAGAGCCAGGAAACAGCAAAACGTAAGAAAGGAAAGACTGACAGACCCAAAAGCAGGGAAGCAGCAGGCAGAAAGCTGGAAGCAAACAACAAAAGCAGGGGGCAAAAGCCAGAAGCGAACTGCAGAAAACAGAAAGCAGAAAGCAAAAAGCAAGAAACAGAAACGCAGGAAAAAAAAAAAAAAAACTCCCCCCAAAAAAAAGTCTTAAAACAAAATAGGCATCTGCTGAATATGCACCAGTCTGGCTTTTGAGCGGCCCCGGGATACGAATCACATTCAAATCGCACTGCTTGCTATGCACGTGCTCTGGCTATCTGCCATGCAGCACAAAGCTCTTTCGGTGCTCATGCTTGCGCGTGCGCAACAAGACAAACATCCTGCAAATCAAACGGTGGTGCATTCTGTGCCCTGGCCGCGGCCAAACAGCACGACCTGAACAAACATTTCAATTCTTGGCCGTCTTCATGGTTCCTATCAAATATATTTTCGATTACCGAACGTTGCTTCTTCGAACACAATCAACTATAAGACACTTCTTTGATTTCTGATTTCCATCGTCACACACAACAGCGTCTCGCATGACAACACGCAATTAAGTTTCAATCGCTTGATTCTACATGTGCCGGCCGCACATCTTGATTCTGCTCCCTTGCCGCTTGTGAATGGCCCCGGGATGCGAGTCAAATTCTAATCACTAATCGCACCGCTCGTTTTGCACGTACCCTGGCTATCTGCCATGCAGCCCAAGGCTCTTTCGGTGCTCATGCTTGCGCGTGCGCAACAAGACAAACATCCTGCAAATCAAACGGTGGTGCATTCTGTGCCCTGGCCGCGGCCAAACAGCACGACCTGAACAAACATTTCAATTCTTGGCCGTCTTCATGGATCCTATCAAATATATTTTCGATTACCGAACGTTGCTTCTTCGAACACAATCAACTATAAGACACTTCTTTGATCTTTGAGTTCCATCGCCACACATAACAGCGTCTCGCATGACAACACACAAGTTTCAATCGCTTAATTCTACATGTACCGGCCGCACATCTTAATCAATTATGCTCCGGATACGAATCACATTCTAATCACTAATCGCAATGCTTGCTATGCATGTGCCCTGGCTAGCTGCCATGCAGCACAATTCTCTTTCGGTGCGCATGCTTGCGCGTGCGCAACAACACAAAAATCTTGCAAATCAAACGGTGTTGCATTCTGTGCCCTGGCCGCGGCCAAACAGCACGACCTGAACAAACATTTCAACTTTGGCCGTCTTCATGGATCCTATCCAATCTATTTGCGCTTACCGAACGTTGCTTCTTACAATCACCTATAAGGCACTTCTTTGATCTTTGATTTCCATCGCCACACACACAAGCTTGAATCGCTTGATTCTACGAACATCTTGATTGCGCTCCTTTATCGCTTTTGAATGTCCCAGGACACTAATCACATTCTACTCACTAATCGCACTGCTTGTTTTACACGTGACCATCTGCCATGCAGCACAAGGCTGCTTCGTTGCCCATGCTTGCATGTGCGCGACGACACAAAAATGTCGTATTAATCGCTTTTCATCCCTCGATTCTGCATGTGCCGGCCGAACATCTTGATCATGCTCCTTTGTTGCTCGTGATTAGCTCCGGGACACTAGTCAACTAGTCACATTCTAAGCACTAACCTCTCTCTCAGCGCTCTCGAGTCCGGGCATCCACTAGCGCAACTACATGCACAGGACACCCACTCAGCAGCACAATGCCACTTCACAGCAGCACAACGCCGCATCACTTAGGGTGTCGAAAATCAAGGTTCAAATGACACTATGGAAATCCGCTGCATGGGAACACCACACAGCATGCTAGCTGAGGACGGAAGCGGAAGAATGGCAACAGCAGACATTTCGCAAAAATATAGCCTAACATGAGATGTACCATATCACAGTGGCATGGAGCGTCCAAAATTAGGAGCTCCAACGACTGAAACTTGCTCTCCGAGATGGAGCTCAAAAATGAAACCCTCCCCTCACGCATGCGCAACTCACTCGACTGCAAACGTCCCGAAACTGCGCGGCAAAAAGGGTGGGATCCCTGAAGCACATTTTTGTAAACAACGACAACTGAACGACATGTGCTCGACGGGAACAAGCTCCACATTGCAGGCCACATCACCTTTCAGCACACCGCAATAGTGCACCCATTGCGACTGCACCCACGGCGACGATTGTGCGAGCCATGCAAGCCAAGGTGGACGCGGAGGAGGTTCTGCGCATCCACATCCGCGACCTCCAGGCGAACTACACGGACCTTCCGAACTACCCCAACCAGCTGGAGATCCAGAAGGGCAACACTCCGAAGACCACGAGGTTTGCGACACCATCATCGACCAGCAGTTGGCAGGTGACGGCCACTACCGCGATGCACCCCGACAATCTGGCGAGTGGCTACGAGCAAATGGACAATCAGCTTCAGCAGTAAAACTGCGAACCACTTCAAGGACCACTCGGCCTCTGAGCGTGGGACTCGGCAACAAGGTGATGAATGCCATCACCCTTATGGCAACAGTGGCTTCATACATGCTGGTCGGACTACATGTTGGAACAAGATGCGCTTTGGGAGGTGACTGGTGCACCGCATTCATGGCTAAGCCAATCGGCACAACAACATGAACTACGAGCTCGCGTGATCAACCTCCACAATGGCTACGATCTCTACAAATCAGAAACCTGGGAACATCTACGCGATCTGCGTCAACGACACAAGCCCTTGAAGATTTGGTTCAGCCTTCCATGCACAAAATGGTGTCCCTGGAACTACATGAACTACAAGCATAGGGGACGTGAAGAACAACTAGAAACGGCTAAGCGCAGAGAGCGTCGAATGTTGTGGCATGTCAATCAGTTCATCAAGGAGACGATGATTGCCGACCCCCAGGTGATGATCTACTTCGAATGGCCAACTCAATGTTTGGGATGGAAACAATGGCCCATGGAAGATCTTCGAGAATTCATGGAGGCACGAGGTCAACCACGGGCAACATGTCGAATGGATGGTTGTCGTTACGGACTGCGTGAACTGAAGGTGAAGATGGTGGATTTATACACAAGCGGTGGACCATCAGGACCAACGACGAAAACTTTCACAGGGTATTTCGGACCAAGGTTTGCACAGGCGGACACTTCCATGCGCATCAAGGAGAATCAGAGTGGTCCGCCGCGTCGTACTATCCCTGGAAATTTGTGCAATCTGCGTGTCGGTTCTGGCACGATGGTCTAGCGCCAAATCGACATCTGCGTCTACTACAACGACGAGACGATCTACCTGTGGAAGTGGATCGACCTGGAAGTGATGAAGTGGACAATGATGGCATAGTCTACGCCAATCTGGTGGAAGATCAATTGTCCGACATCGAGGATGATGTGGACTCCCAACCGCTCGAGATCTACTTGAAGAAGATGGACAGGCTGACTCTGAAGTCAATCTTCGATGAGGCCACTGCCAAAGAGGAGTACACCTTCGAAGCCCTGGAAACACTTCTGGAGTTTTTCAATGTCTACTACAAGGCAATCCACGAACACTCCCGATGGAACCCCGGGCAAGGATGCTCAATTGCATTTGGTGGATACTCACATGGAGCTTTTTCAGGTGTCAGCAAGGCAACCGAGCAGTTCGACTTCCTCGTCAGATATGTGAACACATTCTTCAAATGCCACCAACCACAAGCTTTCTGGTCAAGCCTTATGGTTGGCTAGACTTGCAGAAGCATTCCACACAAGGACCATCACAACCACAAGCTCACTGACAATATCGTGTGTGGATTTGGCAAGTATGATGGTCGAGGACTGTGGCTATGTCGACCCCTTCAAGGTGATGATGTGGTCCGAAGGCGACGTCTACCCAATGGGACCATTGTCAAGGGTGTGGTTCTAAACACCTACCACAAGTTCGTCCAATTTCAACCGCACGAATACCATGCGACCGAACGTTGGAAGGGTACCAGAATGGTCATTTCCTTCTACACGACCCGGATGACACCTTGGATGTCCCAGACGGATCGTCATCGACTACAATCACTTGGTTTTCGACGCTTACCGGCGCCAAACGACAGTCAGACACATTCGCCACTACCATCACAATCCTAGGGTTGTCAGGAACTGCAGAATGTTCAATTGCCAGACGACAGTCAAACACATTCGGCACTACCATCACAATCCTGGGGTATTACATGTTTTCCAGCTACGCGCGAGCACAACACAGGTCCTACAGTCGAAGATGCTGTACCAGAAGGCATCGACAAGTCCGAGTACCAGAAGTGGCAAGCCCAGGTCGCCAAGTTCCACAAGGCAGCAGGACATCCTACCAATCGAAATCTGGCTCGCATCATCAAGGAAGCAGGTCATCCCGAATGGAAAATACAAGTGGCTAAGGAGTTCTACTGTCCCGGCTGTGAAAGCTTTCGACCTGGTGGCATGAGCTCTGGTCAAGTTCCTCCAGCGAGCACTCACTCTCAGTTTCAAGCTTGGGAAGCCATAGCTGTGGACTCTGCCGAGTGGATACCACCAGGCAAAAAGAAGAAGGTGAAGTCTTGCTGCTCATGGACGTGGCCACGAAACTCAGGGCGGCTCATGTGCTGTATCTGTGCGACTTCCTGGAGATGCGAGCTGAGTCTGGTCGTCACTTCATTGAGGCGATTTCGGAGAGATGGCTGAGTGTTTTTCCCAGGCGCAAGGTTGTCATCCTTGACTCTGCCAAAAGCTTCATGTCAGAGCAGGCCAGCGACTTTCTGAGGGACCTGCAGGTGCTTGTACACTACCTGGCCGAGAAGGAACCGTGGGCCAATGGTGTGATAGAGGCCGCCATACAAGATGTCAGACACACGGCCTCAGCGATCTACCTCGAGGCCATGGATGTGGACCTTTCTGCCACGCTACACATGGCGGTGTCGGCGCTGAATGCCACAGAGTTGACGGCGGGCTACTCAGCCCACCAATCGGCAGTTGGAGCGTCACATCAACCTACGGATGAAGATCGACTGGCTTTTGAGCTTGTGGAACCCAAGAGTGACTTTGCAAGATTGGTGGTTTGTCGTCAACGTGCTGAAGAAATCGCTCGACAAGCCAAGGCAAAGAGGGTGCTCGTGAAGTTACACAACACCAGTGTGCGGCAGCCCCTTCGACAGTTCTCGCCTCTGGACTTGGTCAAGGTGTGGCGCAAGGTTTGGCCCAAAGAGCAGCACTCCGGACCACGCGGAGGCTTCAAGAAGTCTGGACGACCGCACTGGATTGGTCCTGGACGAATACTCTTCCAAGAAGCACTCCCACATCAACAACGAGGCGAAGAAAGGATACATGTTGTATGGGTGTTAGTTGGAAGCCAACTTCTACGGTGTTCTGTCCACTCTGTGAGACCTGTCACGGAAACCGAGCGACTCCAGCACGAGATCACCACTGAGGAGGACTTCACTCGTTGGCGCTCGTTGGCCGATGTTCTACCTCGACGAAAGTACACGGACCTGATGGACCAGGCCCCAAATGAGGATGAGACTGAGCTACCAAACCTTCCTGAACGGCCAGATCCCTCTTGGTCATTCCACATCGGGGACTACGACAGAAGGTGACCTGCAAACCTGGTGAGTACCAACAACCGCCTGTCAATGAACGACTACAGCAACAGACATGAACGACGACCCAGGACCACAGCCGGCAACTTCATCCACTGCCCCAATGATTCCTGCTGAACCACAACCTACTGAAAACGTCAATGAGTACCTCGAGCCGGACTTGCAGCGGGCGCGATTGGACGAGGATGGCAACGTTGTGGACTGCGACCTACATTGGGTCCAGGAGCTAGAAAACAGCGAACCCCATCCTGAACCAACCATGGACATGTATGCCGCAATGTCTGAGGTGGATGAATTCTTCAAGATCGAGATCGATATGCCGACGACATGGTCCAATCGACAGCGCAAGATGTTCGAGCGCAACCCGGTGGCGTTCATGGTGAAGAAGAGGAGGGATTCTGAAGTCAGCCTGGCTCGGCTGTCTCCAGCAGAACGTGAACTGTTCGTGCGGGCGAAAGCCAAGGAGGTGGAGTCCTTCATCAAGAACGAGGCGGTCCGCAAATGCGTGGACAGTCAAGAAGTTCGCGAGGCCTACGACTCCCAGCGGATAGTCAAGGCGAGATGGGTGTTGACCTGGAAGCTGGTTCCTCCTGAAGATCGGGAAGCTGCTGTCAAGGATGCCATGGAAAATACGGAAACAACTCTCCATGACAAGCAAGGTCGTCGCAAGGCGAAGGCAAGGATCGTAATGCTCGGCTTCCAGCACCCAAGCCTTCTTGACCCCAGCTTCAAAACCGCTAGTCCTGTGCAATCAATGCTGGGGAGAAACTTGCTGTACTTGATGGCAGCACAGCATGGCTGGGAACTGGAGGGATTAAACCTTGCGACAGCGTTCCTGCAGACGATGCCCACTGAAGCAGATGCGCCACTGTGGACAACAAGAGTTGAAGAGCGACGACAAGCTCTTGGGGTTGACTCCGAAAGCAGTCTCCGCATCCTTCGGAACATCTACGGAAGTACCACGGCACCCCGTGGACTGCGGCTGGACCTTCGCAAGACTGTGACAAACCTTGGGGCAATAGCCATAGTGGGCGAGCGCTGTTTGTGGATTTGGTTGTCTCAACATGAATGCGATGGAGACCACCCTCGCACCATAGGAGCCATGGGAGGACATGTTGATGATTTCCACCGGATCGGCGATAACAACAGCGCTGAATGGCAAGCCATTAAGGAGAAGGTCAACAAGGCCTACAAGTGGGCAATGACAAAGTTCAAGAACTATCGTCATGCAGGGACGGACGTCAGCACATCCCTCGACGCCCACGGGAACACGAAAATCACCGTGGACCACGACTACTGCATCGAGAGCCTCATGGATGTGGATGTCAAGCCAGACCGTCTGGCTTCCGATGGGACTATGAACCCCTCGGAAATAGCTGTGTGCCGCACGGCTCTTGGAGCACTGCAGTGGCTAGCAGTGCAGACTCAACCACAGCTTTGCAGCCGTTGCAATTTACTTCTGACTGAAGTGGTGACAAAGGCCCAGCTTCAGACTGCCCGAGAAATGCAGCAAATGATTGCTGAAGTCAGAAACGAGAGCTACCGCCTGGAGTTCTTCAAGCTTCGCACAGTGCGCCACTGGTCCGGAATGGTCTTTGTTTCCATGGGAGATCAGGCACATGCCAACAGGGACAACGGCGACTCAACTGGAGGACTTCTTACCTTGGCCTGAAGTCTGCCCCATGTGCCTTATCGCCCGGCGGACTTGGAAGTTGAAGCGCAAGGCCATGGAAGCAACGATGCAAAAGTTCAAGCGATCCTGGAGGCCGAGGACCAGAACTTCCGCATTAAACTTCTCTGGACAAAGCTTCATGGACGTGGCGTTCCTCGACAACTTCGTGATGATCTAATTGATCTAGTCACCACTGCAGAAGGCCAGGCAAGCACAGTGAAAGGAGTCTTATGCACAGATTCTAGCGGCGGCTACGATGCTGTGGAGCGGAATGAGTCTCCGCTCTTGGGCTTGCGCAACATGCGAGCTGCCCTCCAAGCCCTCCAGCTTCGAGATAATCTTCGACGCGTCGGATGCGAGCCGCGATGGCTAGCCTCCGATTACGACTTGGCTGATGCTATGACAAAGAAGAAAGCTGAGAGTCGTGTTGGGCTTTTAACCTTCTTGAAGACTTGGTTGTGGTCAGTGGCTTTTGATCCAACCTTTACCTCCGCGAAGCGAGTAAGCAAAAAGGCCGCTCAGCAGTTGGTAAAGTTACCAAGCATTTGAAGCATCCATACGATTGATGACTCATCTTTGTCTGGTGCAACTTGTACCGATCAGGTGAGCATCAATCGTTCATGCCGGTCCCTCGCTTGACCTCTCAAGTACGGGGCCCCTTTTCTGGAGCCAACAGACGGCTCGGATCCGACCCTGGTGGTCGCACGGAAAACCGGTGCTGAGTGCACCTCGTGAGTGTTTCGAGGCCTTCGTTAAAGCCTCCCTGCGCAACTCGCTGCACAAACCAATAGGAGACAGGTCCTTTAGCGAAGACACCAGCCCCACGTTCGCGAGCAGGACGACCATCCCTTCAACAGGCGCTGTAGGCTGATGTTCAGGGCGAGCCTTAATCTGGTTCACCACATCTTGGACGAGCTCCACTCCCGCCAGAAGCGTTTATCAACGCATAAGGCAAAGCCGCTGAAACCGCAGATAGCCCTGATCACTAATGGCACTGCTTGCTTTGCACGTGCTTTGCAATTTGCCATGCAGCACAACGCTCTTTTATTGCCATTTCTGGCAATAACACGGCGCTTCTCGGACACGGCGAGTGTGGACGGCATTAAAACAAGGGATGAAGGGCCGGGACAACTCCCGCCCATCCGCAAACAAAATGATCTGCAGAAGCATTCCTCATGGCAAACATGGTGATGACATAATGCTTCTTTATTACAGCATTGATGGCCTCAAAAAAAGCTTGCAAACAACATGGATAAAGGCGATGAAAAATGATGGAAACTATCGAGAAAGCATGAAAACCCATGAAGAACATGGACAATAATGCGGAAGGACGGAAAATTATTAAACAGTATGCAACTGATGAAAAGTTATGAAAATTGCCAAGAACTATGGAAAATGATACAGGATATGGCAACTGCCGAAAGAAATTGAAAGAAATGGAAACGGCAAGTACTAGTGAGCAGAAAAGTACTACCAGGAAAAAAAAGCAAGAAGCAAAAGAAAACAATCGCAGATAGCAGCAATCGGGAACCTGAGCACAGTCAACGAGAGCCAGGAAGCTAAAACAGCGAGCAAAAAGTACTCAGGAGATCGCGGGAAGCAACAAATAGCTAGCAATAGCTGACAGAGAAAGGAAAAGCCAAAGCCAAAAGCAGGTGGCAACAAGAAGCCAGCAGCGAACTGCAGAAAACAGGAAGCAGAACGCAAAAAGCAACAAACAGAAACGCATGAGTAAAAAAAACTCACCAGCCCTTCCCCCCCCAAAAAAAAAACTTTAAAAATGGGCATCCGCTGAATGTCCTCCATTATCGCTTTTGAATGGCCCCGGGGTACGAATCACATTCTAATCACCAATCGCACTGCTGGCTATGCACGTTCTGTGGCTATCTGCCATGCAACACAAAGCTATTTCGGTGCTCATGCTTGCGCGTGTGCAACGACACAAAAATCTGGCAAGTCAGTCGGTTTTGCATTCTGTACCCTGGCCGCGGCCAAACAGCACGACCTGAACAAACATTTCAAGTTTGGCCGTCTTCATGGATCCTATCAAATATATTTGCGCTTACCGAACTTTGCTTTTTCGAACACCGTCAACTATAAGGCACTTCTTTGATCTTTGGTTTCCATCGCCACACACAACAGCGTCTCGCATGACAACACAAAAGTTTGAATGGCTTGATTCTACATGTGCCGGCCGCACATCTTGATTCTGCTCCATTCTCACTTTTGAATGGCCCCGGGATACGAACTAATCACTAATCGCACTGCTTGCTTTGCACGTGCCCTGGCTATCTGCCATGCAGCACAAGGCTCTTTCGGTGCTCATGCTTGCGCGTGCGCAACAACACAAAAATCTGGCAAATCAAACTGTTGTGCATTCTGTGCCCTGGCCGCGGCCAAACAGCACGACCTGAACAAACATTTCAACTTTGGCCGTCTTCATGGACCCTATCAAATATATTTGCGCTTACTGAACGTTGCTTCTTCCAACACCATCACCTATAAGGCACTTCTTTGATCTTTGATTCCCTTCGCCACACACAACAGCGTCTCGCATGACAACACAAAAGTTTGAATGGCTTGATTCTACATGTGCCGGCCGCACATCTTGATTATGCTCCGGATACGAATCACATTCTAATCAGTAATCGCACTGCTTGCTATGCCCGTGCCCTAGCTATCTGCCATGCAGCACAAGGCTATTTCGGTGCTCATGCTTGCGAGTGCGCAACAACACAAAAATCTAGCAAATCAAACCGTTGTGCATTCTGTGCCCTGGCCGGGGCCAAACAGCATGACCTGAACAAACCATTCAACTTTGGCCGTCTTCATGAATCCTATCGAATATATTTGTGCTTACCGAACTTATCGAACTTTGCTTTTTCGAACACCATCAACTATAAGGCACTTCTTTGATGTTTGGTTTCCATCGCCACACACAACAGCGTCTCGCATGACAACACACACAAATTTGAATCGCTTGATTCTACATGTGCCGGCCGCACATCTTGATTCTGCTCCATTCTCACTTTTGAATGGCCCCGGGATACGAACTAATCACTAATCGCACTGCTTGCTTTGCACGTGCCCTGGCTATCTGCCATGCAGCACAAAGCTCTTTCGGTGCTCATGCTTGCGCATGCGCAACAACACAAAAATCTGGCAAATCAAACTGTTGTGCATTCTGTGCCCTGGCCGCGGCCAAACAGCACGACCTGAACAAACATTTCAACTTTGGTCGTCTTCATGGATCCTATCACATATACTTGCGCTTGCCGAACATTGCCTCTTACAATCAACTATAAGGCACTTCTGTGATCTTTGGTTTTCATCGCCACACACAACAGCGTCTCGCATGACAACACACACAAATTTGAATCGCTTGATTCTACATGTGCCGGCCGCACATCTTGATTCTGCTCCATTCTCACTTTTGAATGGCCCCGGGATACGAACTAATCACTAATCGCACTGCTTGCTTTGCACGTGCCCTGGCTATCTGCCATGCAGCACAAGGCTCTTTCGGTGCTCATGCTTGCGCATGCGCAACAACACAAAAATCTGGCAAATCAAACTGTTGTGCATTCTGTGCCCTGGCCGCGGCCAAACAGCACGACCTGAACAAACATTTCAACTTTGGTCGTCTTCATGGATCCTATCACATATACTTGCGCTTGCCGAACATTGCTTCTTACAATCAACTATAAGGCACTTCTGTGATCTTTGGTTTCCATCGCCACACACAACAGCGTCTCGCATGACAACACACACACAACAAGCCTATGGCAACGTAGCCTTGTCCAACGAGATCCTTGCGCTCGCCGAGGTGTACCGCCTTGGCGGCGCCCCGCATCTCTCGCGCGCCCCCGTCATTACAATGTTCCGGCACTAGAAACAGACGCCGACGAGTTAGTTCTAACGGCGGCCCCCTGGAAACAGACGCCGACGAGGATGTTTTGGCGGCAGCAGCAGAGGCCGCGGTGGGCCGAGCCACGGGCCGGTGCAGGCG
The DNA here is from genome assembly GCA_905221615.1 of Symbiodinium sp. CCMP2592. Taxonomy (NCBI): domain Eukaryota; class Dinophyceae; order Suessiales; family Symbiodiniaceae; genus Symbiodinium; species Symbiodinium sp. CCMP2592. The sequence continues at coordinate 196,724 of CAJNDT010000477.1, forward strand.
GGGCCGTGGAAATGGGAGGGGGCGCCGCCGCACGCGCCTGCAATCCGGCGCGGAGGCAGCAACTTGTGTTGACGCGGCGGACGTAGGGCACTGCATTCCCGCTCCGCCGACCCAAATGTGACCCGCGGCGAGCGCAGGCGCCTTTGCGTCGGACCTTGGTGCCGAGTTGAAACGACGAGCATACATGTTACAAAGCCCGCCGCCACAGATCCGGGGAGCCCTACGCCAAGTGCTACGTGCGGGGCTTGAGCTGGTGCGGGAGGCACCGGATCAAGAAGCTGGATGGAAGTTGTTCCTGCTGGCGCCACGGATGTTATTGTACCGTGAAAGAGGTCAAACGCGGGTCCCGCCCCAAGAGTTAACTAGGCGGGTTGACCTGTTGTCGCGGGACCGCCGGGATGAGCTACTTTTGCCGGCCGCCCAAGCGGAGCCCAGCAACAACGCCGCCGCGTGCCATCACCACCTCGACCGGCCGGGCCCGCCGCCGCCTCCACCACTCCTCCACCGCTTTGGACACACAGCGGCGGGCCGAGCGTGCTGTCGCGCCGGCGCATCTGGGTGAACTGTCTGCCGCACGAGGCCTCCCCGCTCGCCCCTGCCACCGACCAGTTGTCCCCAGAGAACGGACATATGGCACTCGATGCAGGTAAGTTCTTTGGTAACCTGCGGAGGACCCGGCGGGGAGCAGCCGCCGAGCCATCCGGTTGCGCCGCTCAACATCTGCATACACTGCTTCACGACGAAACCTGCTCCGAGCTGCTCCTCCATGCCGCCCAACTCCTCGCCGCAGGCGGTCTGCCGGCAAAGGTCGTCGACGGCCTCCGTCTTGGGCGACTGTTGCGCTACAGAAACCGAACGGGGGCATACGTCCTAGTTATGGGCGACGTTTTCCGTCGCCTGGTAGCTCGGACCCTTGCCCAACAGGCATCTGACGCTTTCATGGAAGTGTGCAGCCCGTTCCAATACGCGCTTTCCACGCTCGTAGGGACCGAGGCGCTCGCCCGCGCCCTCGCGGTCACTTGCGAGCTGAGTCCGAGTAATGTGGTGGCCCTTTTAATAAGTACTGCCTCTTTAATGCGTTTTTTTTGCTACTTCAAGCCAGTGACCAAAAAAGTCGGGTGTCCTAATTAATGCGTTGTTTTTTGGCCGGTGGATTTTTTGGGCTTGGTTTGCTCCTGTCTACTAATGGTCAATCTTAAGGGAGCACCCCCGGGCCCCCAACCCCCAGTAGCCCCAAACTTGTGGAGGGGGGGTGTAGGTTGGAGACAAAAGTCTTCAAAATGAAGGGTTTTTAGTCTAGGTAATTGTCTTGGAGTGATCGGGGCTTTGTTTTCCAGATTTTTGTGATCCCCAAACCCCCCTAAAGAGCTCCAGGTGCTCATAAACCTTCGTACTGTACTATTACTGTACTACTACTGTACTACTACTGTACTGCTACTGTACTACTACTGTACTACTATTGTACTACTGTACTACTATTGTACTACTGTACTGCTACTGTACTACTATTGTACTACTGTACTACTACTGTACTACTATTGTACTACTACTACTACTACTACTACTACTACTACTACTACTACTACTACTACTACTACTACTACTACTACTACTACTACTAGCGTGAGGCTCTGATATCGTTGATACCCAAGTTTGCCCTCCTCACCTCACCTTGATGTTGTAGTTGTATGTGGTTGCCCACCAAGATATAGTGTATGTCCTCTCTGATCTCCAGAAGTTACCCTTG
>CAJNDT010000478.1:0-2500 GCA_905221615.1 Symbiodinium sp. CCMP2592
GCACCTTGTGAGCTGCAGTGCCTGAAAGGCAAGCATTGGCGAGGTGAGACATCAAGCCCATAAAGGATTCGGAACCATACGTCCAAAAAAACCTGGGGGCCAAGTGCTGCGAAACTTCTGGCAAGTGTGCCGTCATGTGAAACTTGGAAACTTGGCTATATCGACACTGCTGGGCATCAAAAGCAAGCTTGGCAAGATGGCCGTAGTGCTTGGTCAAGCACTGGACTTGGTCGGCGAATTTTCGCCTGACGTCCTGGGGCCACTTGAAGTCTTGCCTGTCCAGCCAGTCGTAGATGTCCCGCAGCGACTCAAGGACACGAAGTCGGTGCAGGCTTCGGCGATCATCTTGGGAGCCTGAAATTGCTGTAGAACTTTAAACAAGAATAAGGTCGTGTTCACATTTATAGATATAATGCAGCTTAGACACTGTACCTCCTGGCGAGCTCCACAGCAAAAGGCATGAAATGCCTGATTCGCCTGCCCTTCTGGTGCTTGAGGCAAGGGTACTCATTGGCACTGCTGGCAATGTCAGACTTCCATTTCAGGTTCGGCAACCTGGTGCCTGAAGGAATGCCTAGCTCCTGGTAGATTTCCTGGATTTCGGCATTCAGGCAACTCATGTTGGTGTCCCTGGAACCTGGCTTGGAGTCTTCGATGATCTCCCAAAGCAGATTCCCCACCACATGGCAGGACACACCGAGGTCCAGGACGTGGAGGCCGTCAAGCTTCAAAGCCTGAGCATTGACGCCTTGGACCTGGAAAAGCGGGTGCTCCAGCCTGGCTTCCAGCTGCCTTGGCCTGAGTGTTGTCCTTCTCCAGCCTGCTTCCTGGCGAAAGTCGTTCCAGCAGTTCTCGCCCTCTTGGGTGCAAGCGCACCAAAGGCAAGGGTTGGCTTGGTTCGGCCTGGGGGACTTGAATTCCTGGTAGAAGAACTCCATGTCCCCTGTGATGCAGTAGATCACTCCTGGCCTGAACCGCCTGGAGGTCGTTGGGCACCTTCCTGAGGCCATGGCTTGGAGGGACTCGCAGAGCTTGGTCCAAAGATCTTCCATGAGCTTGGGCGTGATGCACGACTTGGGAATGCAGGCCAGCAACAATTGGCTGCTTGCCTGGACTGCGAAAGCAAAAATTAGAGCCACCAAGACCTAAATGGTGATTTTGCGGTCGTACTGCCGAAAGAATACTAGACAAGCCAAGCGTCAATCGAACGTCGTGACGTTATCGCTCTCAGGGATATCACAAGCAGACTGTCCACCTTGGAGTGGGGAGCTGCGTCGCCGTGCAAAGCGAAAGGGACCAAGGCTTGGGTGTCCTGGAAAACTTGGTCAAAGTAGTCCTGGCTTTGCGACACCCTGGAGTTAGCGTCTTTTTGGCTGTCCCAAAACTTGGCAATGTCCTGGATACCCAGGATGTCATCGTCCATGCCATCCAGGCTTAGCATCCAGTTGTGCGGAAGCATGACTGGAAGCTTGCAGTCTACCTGGATTTTTTTGCCTGTGGCGCTTTTCCCCCATGCCTTGGTCTGCACGACCGTTGGGTCTGGAGCAGCCATGTCCTTGAAGACCCTGGAAAGCAGCTGGTGGTGCGTGTGGTTCGGGTTAACACCATGCGAACACAAGCTGGCAAGTCCCACAAGGTCGGCCTGGGAGCAGCCTGACTTGACAGCTGCCTGGGACAGCTCCTGGACGACCTTGGCGCTCAGGTCTCCCAAACACCACAGACTTAAAAGGGCCACCGCAAGTGGAGATTCTGGCTTTATCTCGCGACAGGAGGAAGAGGAAGCTTGGTCCTCCGTCTTCCTTTTCCTCCCTGACATGGCTTCGCCTGGACATCTAAACCTAAACCTGGCTTGGTCCTCGAAGCTTCCAAGCGGGGAATTTGCAACTTGAACACGAGAACAAAGGCAGTTTGCAGCAGTCCCTGGCAGCAAAACGCTTCTTTTTGGCGCTTGAAACTCCAGCTTTAGGTTTCAGTAGGCTCTCTCCCTTGAACTGCCTTTGCTCTTGGAGCCTAAGAGGCTGGAGGGTTCAAAACATCCCGACTGCGTGGCCTGGACTTAAGGCCGTTCACAGCTTGGAAAACCCTGCCTGCCTGGACTTCATGAAAACTATAAGCTAAAATCTCATCAGGAATAGCTGCCGGGTCAAGACTCAAGACTTCTAGCTTTTGCTGGACTCTGCAGGGCCGTGGTACCAAAGACTGTTGCGTGTTACACGTTGCTTGAGCTTGGGCCTCTATGCAGCCATCCTGAAAAAAAAACTGCTCAGGCGGCCTTAAGGGCCTTAGTGAGTTCCACCTTAAGCTTCTTGGAAGCTTGGAGGGTGGTCACCGCGTCAAGCAAAACGGGCTTCATGTCCTCCATCTTGCAAGCCTTCTTGCCAGCCAGGGTCGTGCGTATCCGCTCCAAAGCCTGCAGCTGCTTGGTGAGGGACTTCAAGAAGGTGGCCTTGTCGTCCAAGCCGCTGCCTTGGATCTGGAGCTTCAAGCCCTGCAAGAGACC
>CAJNDT010000478.1:7500-198287 GCA_905221615.1 Symbiodinium sp. CCMP2592
CTGGGCCTGGGGGCTGCTCCGTGGTCTGCTCCGGGTTGTGTTGGTGGCTGCTGGTGGGCTTTTGGTGGCTTCCCTGGGGCGGGTCGACTTGGTCCGGGCCAAGACCCAAAAGATCATGGCTCTGGGGACCTTGGGACCGGTCGGACTTGGGAAGACCGGCTTGAGACCTGAGGTTGTCCATAGCTTGCAGCATGTCTTCAGTGCGTGGACGAAGCTTGAGGATCTTCTCGGTCTCCATCTCCAGCCTGGTCGTGAAGTCCTGGTCCTTGGACTTGAAGACTTCCAACTTCAACCTGGACAACTGGTCCCTCACGTCCCGGTCGTACCTGGAGATGTGTGCTTCCTGGAGCTTGGAGAGCTCTCTGTCGAGGTCTTGGCGCTTGACGACCAGCGTTCTGCTTAGGTCGTCACTCCTCGTCTTCGACCTCTTGGCCCTCCTCTCCTCCACCTCCTTTATCAATTTTTCCTCCCATTCGGCATCAGAGTTCGCCTTGACTTCTTCCATTGACTCTTGGAATTCTTGGAATTCCGTCTCTGTGGCCTGCCTTTCGTTTTCCTGCTCGTCCTGGAGCTGGGCCTTGGAAATCGTATATTCCTAGAATTCAGAATAGAAGGAAACAGTATAATAGGTTTTTTTACAATAAAATCTTTGCTTAAAGAGTAGATGATAATTATGTTTTAAAGATCCGACCTCGCGGTTGCGCCTGTAGATCTCGTGGGCCACCTCGAGCCTGGTCTCCTGGAGCTTGGCAAGTTCGGCTTCCAAGAACTCGAGGGCAGCGGGATCCTCCGTCTCAGCTTGACCTCCTGCAAGCTGCCGAGATTTCAAAGAAAGCTTACGGGTTTTCAAAAATCGTTTTACATGTGGCTTATACATGACTTTGGATAATTCAAGCCTGGAAGGTCGCCTTCTGCTGTGGTGGCTGGGACTGAGGTCGCCGGGGTAGCGGGCGGAGCGGGCCTGAGATCATGACTCAAACTTAAGGGCTAATTTTGGGTGTTTCCACTGCTACTTGGGGGTGCTTCCAGCTAAAAGGGCTTCCAGCCCCTGACAGCTTCAATAGGGCTTCCAGCCCCTGACAGCTTCAATAGGGCTTCCAGCTCTTGACGGCTTCAATAGGGCTTCCAGCCCTTGACGGCTTCAATAGGGCTTCCAGCCCTTGACGGCTTCAATAGGGCTTCCAGCCCTTGACGGCTTCAATAGGCTTCCAGCCCTTGACGGCTTGAAGACAGCTAAAGGTTTTGAAGATTAAAAGGTCAAGTAAATTCAGTCAAGCTGCTCCTGGGCAGGTGCTTTCGCCGGCGGCTGCTTGGGAGGTGGCGACGTCTTGCCCTGGAGCTGGAGGCCCTTAGGAGGTGCAGGCAGTGGCTGTGGCCGCCTCCAGGGTGACAAGGGTCGACCCTGCTCATCCTGCCCATTGGAGGTCCAATTAATGTGGAGCTCCTGGGATTGCTGGCTCCTGGATGAGCGGGGATCCTGGGGCTCCTGGCTGCTCCTTTTTATGCTCATTTCATCCAACTGTACCTCCAGCCAGTCGTCGATCGACTCGATTGTTCCTGATTGCTCAAATACCCGGTTAATGAACAACCTGATCGACTGGTCCTGGGGCATCTGGGTGTCGAACTTGAGGCTAAGGTGTCGCACCACATCGTTTTGCCAGTGGCCGAAGGTCTCGCCCTGGCCGCAGGGGTTTTCATTAAGTATATAGTTTTAGGGGATGGGGGCTTAGATAGGGACCGCAACAAGGGACACAAACATATAAAAAACAAATATATATATATATATATATATGTACATATTTTTATGTATATTTTTTGATATATATATATATATATATATATATATATAATGTATGTATAAACTTTTGCTTGTTACTCCAAGGCCGGCCTCGTCCTTGTACTGGCTGTAAAGCGCCCTCCAGTTCTCTCGCCAGGCGCTTGAGTCTGAGTGCTTTCAAACATAGACATCAACGGTTTCGTTAAATCCTTAAAACAAATGCAAAACTTTGTTACATGCGTGCAAGTGTCCGGTGCCGCCTGGCTGACTGTTTCGCTGGGGGCCCTTTCCCATCGCGGGGATGGGTCCTCCTGGGCGCCCTCGAGGCTGCTGGCCGGCCATGGCTTGGACCGGCTTGACTTGGCAGCTCCTTGGCTGCCTGACTAAGTAACTCCTAAAGCTGCTTCTTGAGCTTGGGAGCTGCAGCGGCCGAAGATCGATCTCGCTTGGGAGCATTTGCCGCCGAAAAGGGCTGTCCAGCCCTTGAAACTTTACTTGCAGGCTCATGCAGCTGGAGGGTCGATGTGTTTTTCACTCATGCATACTGGCTTATGCAGTCGAGGCCACCGGGCTTCCAGCCCTGGCTTGGAACACTAAAAGACTTGAAACTAGGACTCCAAAAACTTAGCCTTCTCCTTGAAGGCCTCTGCCAAAGAGCCGCCCTCGGCGAGCTTCTTCTTCATCTTGGCAACCTGAAGCTTGGTCTTATCCCGACCATGCTTCCTGCACACGATCTGGAAAAGCTGCCTAGAACCGTCGACTCTCAATGCGACACTGTCGTGGTAGTGCATGATCTGCAGCTTGCCCCTTTCAGCCTCCGTCAACTCGGGCTTGTCCTTGTCCTTGGGGGCCTGATGATGGAGATTAAACATTCAGGGCTTCACTTAAATACATCTTCCTAGATAGAAATATATGCTTACGAACAACAAAAATTTTTTTCTAATGTTAAGATTAGAGGCCGGCTTCTTCTTCGGCTTGTCACTGTCCTTTTTCACAGGCTTAGCGGCTGCAGCTGGTTTCTTCAAAACCTCGCCCTCCCAAGACTTCCTGATTCGAGCCTTGCTGCCTGGCACGGGACTGCCTTCGGCTTCCTGGCTCAAACTCGTCTTGGCGGTCTTGGGAGTGTCTGGAAGCTCCAGATCCCTGGTCCGAATCTTTCGAAGCGGACTGCTCGCAGGGGCTAACGACCGTAGCTTTGGCGGCTTGGTCGCAGGGCTTGGCGTCCCTGTGCTCGGCCGCTTGGTGTTGTGGGTCTCCGCCTGCTGGAGCTTGGCTGGTGAGGCCGACACTTCTGGAAGAAGCAGCGCCCTGAGTTCCTCGAGATCCTTGATCTCGAACTGGGTCGCCTTGCTGCAAGCCTCCTTGAACCTGGTGTCGTTGCACAAGCGGCGAGCATGAGCCATGACGGTCAGCAGCATCTCGGCCGTGTCCCCAGCCCAAGCAGTTTGCTTGCTCAGCGGGGCCTGGTGGATGAGGTCCGGGTAGTCTTTGCTGACCTTGGCCAAGCACTCCTTCAAGTCCTTGTACTTGAAAGCCAAGCCGCTCTCCACCTCCTGGAGTTTCTTGAGCAAAACCGTCGCCTTTGAAAGCCCTTTGGCCTGGACAGCACTCGTCTTGGCTAGGTTGCCGTAGGGGTCGAAGTTGAAGGCGGCCTGGACACCTAGGAGCTTGACGTGTTTCTTGAACACGTCCAGCAAGTGCTCCTGGTCCACCTCCGGCTTGGCGAAGTTGCGTTCGCCGCCGCGGCCAGCAGCTGCGGGGCTGCCCATGGCTCTAAGAACCTGAGGACTTGCCTGGCGGCCTGCAGCACTTAAACCCGACAGACCTGCCTGGAGCTTGAAGCCCAGGACCTGGCTAGGCCTGCCTGAAGCATGCAGCGTACTATGAAAAAAAACTTCAGCTCAGGTCCTCTTCTCGCCAAGACAATTTTGCATGTCAAGCAGGGCTTGATCGATCTCGGCTTGAATTATACCCTGGCAGTAGCCTGCCCTGGATTAGCACTTGAATTAAGCCGCTTCTAACAAACGACCCCTTGAATCTTGGAAACTTGAGGCTTGTCCTGGAGCTCACCTCCCAGCCGCCTGGCACTGGTCAGATCCTCGGACCTGGCGCACGGGCGGCTCAATTTCAAAAAAATGTAGCGTCCACGTGCTCCATGATCCTCGCCCGCAACTCCTGGTCGCTCCAGGACTGGTGTACCTTAAGCCCCACCCGCACTGCTTCCGAAAGTAGTTGAGGCTTCGTCATTCCGCTCAAGGGGCCTGGGTTTGCTTGGAGAGCGATCAATGAAGCATCGTTGAGCAACAAGCGGATGTACCCGTGCTCCTTCATCTTCATGTGCTTCGTCGCCTCCGGCCAGCGCTCGGGGTCGATGTCCATATCATTCTCGATCTTGTACATGAGGTACTCCAAAAAGTTCAGGAAGCCCACTTCCTTGTCGACATCCCTTAGCTCTATATAAGTAAAAAATTAAATACATAGTCTATATACGGCATATGTATAAGTATATATATGTAGATATATATGTATATGTATATGTGTTCATGCCAAGAATCTCCAGCTGGTCTAGGTAACCTCTCCGCCACATCACGACCAAGGACCTCGCGACTTTGCCTGGAACCTTGGCGTGAAGCAGCTTGGCATAGGCCTGGACGACAATTTCATCATCGCCCTGCATCTTGACCTAGCCCAAAGTTCCTGGCAGCTTGGCTTGAAGACGGCTGCCATGCACGAGATTTGAAGCATGATTCCCCCCCTTCTTCCTTCTTAGGGCCGTCCGGCCCCTGGAAGCTTTGGTTGCAAGACGGCTGCCATGCACGAACCTGCCAAAAATGATTCCCCCGCCTTCTCCCTTCGTGGGGCCGTCCGGCCCACATCCCATCTCTTCTGTCTGTCTCCTCCGTCTTTCTGTATCTCTGTCTCTCTGTCTCTCTCTCTCTCTCTCTCTCTCTCTCTCTCTCTCTCTCTCTCTCTCTCTCTCTCTCTCTCTCTCTCTCTCTCTCTCTATTTGGTTAGCAAACTGGGGCCGCCCGGGCCGTCGTTTCAGCAAGCTGAAATCAATAGAAACATCCACCTCAAAATCAATAGAAAATCTCCATAAAATCAATAGAAACATCCACCTCAAAATCAATAGAAAATCTCCATAAAATCAATAGAAATTTTCCATAAAATCAATAGAAAATTTCCATAAAATCAATAGAAATTTTCCATAAAATCAATAGAAAGACCACGATTAAAATCAATAGAAGTCAACACTCAAAATCAATAGAAACACGTACCAACAAAAGTTCCAAACGATTGAAATTTCCTCAAATTCAATAGAAGTTTCGTGTGCCTCCAAAATCAAGCGGCCGATTGAAAAAAATCAAGCGGGCGTCCTCTGGGGAGCTGTGCGGGATCGCGTTCAGGCCCTTCCGCCTTCTGGATGACCGCGAGCAAGGGGTCTCTACCTCTCCGCACTACGTCATCCATGGTCATCGATTCCTCAGTGCCGACGGGACAAAAGCCGTGGCCTGGCACCCATGGATGGAGGCGAGCCCGATCGATCCTCGCATTCTGAAGCTGCTGGGAGAAAGCGTCGCTCGCGACAGTGTCGAGTTTGCCGACCTCACGATTCAGGGGGGCAACGCTACTCAACAGGTTGCTTCTACCGAGACAGAACAATCTGGGGCGACCGCGGCTGACGATCAGGCCGCGGCGGGTGGCAGTGAGGCGACGGAGCGAGTCACTGTCCACCCAGCAGTGCTTCGCCGCAATCACTGGATGCCTGACTCTCACGGGACCAGTGAGCACGCCACTGTCGGTGGCAGGTATGCCTTGCTATCCGAACTTCAGTCCTCCAGCTACCGATTCGAGCTTGCTCCATTCTTTCAGCTTCGAGCACCCATCCTGGGAGAGGAAGGAAGCCAAGGTTTGCCAAAGCCTGCAAGGCTCGAGACAATTGTCGGAGGACCCTCCAAGGAATGGGAGGCATGGTGCAGACACTACCGAAAGGCATACGGTGTCATGCTCGGAAACTTCGGCTACACGCCCGCCAAGAGCCTCAAGAGTATCCCGTACAGCGAAGAAGGAACAACGGATATCGTTAGCGCGCCGATTTGGAGCCCGGCCGATGCACTTGTGGCCGTATCGATCCATGGAGTCAGAACGGTCACGACCATGGCCTCCACGATCGCATTTGGGGGTGCTCCGCCAACGATCAAGCCGGCGGTGCCCAGCAAACCGCAGAGGTTCGTTGTCATGCACGATGGCCTGCTGTCCTTCAAGTCTGCCAAGTCCTGGCACGATGGTGAGATGAACGCCCATCTGAAAAACGCACTGACAAACTTTGGGTTTCCCGATTCCGAGGTGCGCGTGCAGGCGTTTGGTGAGGACAACAAGCTCAAGGATATGGTCGACACTCTCGCGATGATGCAGAGCGAGACCTCCATCCCGCCATCGAATGTGCACATCCTCATCCTTTGGAGAGGAGAAGATCTGTGGAAGATAGACCAGGGCTGGAACAAGCTAACTGGTGACATCGACATGGCACGATCTCAATATGCCAAGACGACCGCCCGGGATGCTCTCGAGAAATATAACACGATCTACGGATCGGTGTCCCTTTGCGGACCGGTGTCACCGAGCATGGTGTTTCTTCCGACTCTCCCTGGCCCTCTCTTCGAGAAATACAGAGAGGAGATGAGATCGATCTGGGACGAGATCAGGAGATCCAACTTCCTTACCCTGTCGTTTGACGCTATCCTGGAAGGTCTGCCGTACCTGAAGGGATATCACATCATGCATGAGTCCAAAACGATTGGGGTCCTGTGTACTCGTATCTGCTCGATGTTCACTCTTGCGGCTCTCGCACGGTTTCCGTCTTACGGGACCCGCCGGGAGTATCAGATCGCTGCCGATAAAATTTGGGCACGCACCCCAGTCCCGGAAGAGAATTCGACGGGCTCGGTGAAGGCCATTGTGCACTCCACTGTGCAGGACCTCATCGATGGTGCAGATCGCGGCGCCGATCATCAAGCCGCAGAGACTGTTGATATGACTCGGCTTGGTTTCGATGATGACGACGATGACGATATGCCTGACGACGTAGGTCCGACAGCTCCCGGGAATCCGATCAAACAGGAACAGGGAACATTGGCGGATCTACCGGGTGTTCGTCATCCGGATCCGATTGAGTTGCCAGCTACTCCTGTGCCTGGCGAGGCAATGCCAGTATCACCCGGCCTTGCTCCGGCTGCTATGGACGATGGAGAATCTAGCAGCAGTTCCGATGAGGACGAACAGCAAGGGGATGGTGACGCGGCGATGCCCGCAGTCAAAAAGGAGGAGTCCGATGAGGAGTTCAATGGGCTTCTCGAAGGAATGACTGAGGCATTCGGGAAAATGCCCACTCCTCGGGATGCCGAGCGAACTGTCGCTGCCAATCGGGACGCTGCGCGACCACCTGCCGTGCCCTCGATCCCTCTCTCTACGATGAAGAAGCCAAAGCCAATTGGTGGCGAGGAAGCCGCGGGGCCCACCGCCGAGAATCGACAAGTTTATGCGCACTTCGAAAGCCAAGTCAGTGAAGCTGAGGCTCGCCGCGAGCAAGCTGCGGCAATGAAAGCGCATATCGCTGAAGTGGCGAAGGGCGCCGCCGGTGTTGAAAATGCCGAACATCTTCGATCCATTGCCGATGGGCTAGCCAAGGTCTTGGACCCGAACATGAGCGATGACAATGTGTTTCAGGGTGCCTTGTATCCTCCGGGTGACTATGCGCTTGACGCTGTCACGAACCGACTAGCTCAAGGCAGACGTCGTGTTGAATCGAACAGCAATCTCATCAGGGAGATGGCCAGCGACCGATTCACGCCTGTGCTCATCAACCGAGACACTGGTGAGACTGTGTCTGCCATCGATGCACGATGGACCCCAGAGTATGGAAACAGGGGGGAGCTTGAAGCTAAGGTTGGTGCGATCATTTCCAACCTGGATGCAGTGGTCGCAAGCATGTCAACCCTCCCTGTGTTCCATCCGCACATTCCCTCGACGTATGGTATGGCTCGATCGCTTCTCAACACATACCAGTCGTTGCAGATTGCCATCCGACACCGTGGCATGGGTGCGATGTCCTTTGAACAGATGGTGTTCAAACCAGAGGACCTTGAGGTTCCGACTTCCGATGATTGGCCGGACCTCATTGCGCCTACCCCCGGGAAAGTGATTCAGTCCATGCGAGTTGCCCTGGTGAATAACACAGCGGCGAGGTTGACGAGAGAGGACCTCAAGCTGCCGCCGGGCTTCGCCATGCAACGGCGAGTGACTGAATTCCGCAAGCCGGAAGAAGATCCGGTGCAGAGCCTAATGGGGCTCACCGATGATTTGAGCTACGGCACTATTGGCCGAACTGGGGATGACAGATTGTCCCAGCTCCAGCGCAGTGTTGCGGTACAGCTGCGAAACACTGCAGGTTTCATTGCGAACGAGTTCCAGAGGCATGCCCGATCTATTGCTGCTTCCTCCTCGCGTCGCAGTGACGCCTCGGGCGCCCTGAGTAGTCAGGGCGAAGGCGCGGCGGACAACGATCTGCTGTCCACCGAGCAGGCCAGTGCCGCCTCTGTGCGTACGGCACCACCGCCCCCGCCGAACATGGCTCCTCCTCCTCCGCCTACAGCGGCAGCACCTCCAAGGGCGTCCGAAGAGAGTGCAAAGGCGGATGACGATGACACCAACATATGTGATGACACGGCCGATCAGTTGCCTGAGCAGAAACCTGAGGAGGACGCTGATATGGGTGGCGGAGAGGAGCTGCATGACGAGGTCCCCGGCAAGGCCCCGCCACCAGCTGCCCGAGCCGCTGAGAACCCTCCGGAAACCGGCGTGCGTTCCAGTCCTCCGAATGTCATGCCTGCTCAGGGTGCCGTGCTTTCTGGTGCTCGGGGACCGGAAGTCGATATTGACCCGGCCAGCACCACAGCCGATCAGGCGGCAAATGATCCGAGAAACTGCCGGATCGAGGGCCCTGGCATCAAGGCGACAACGATCCATCGTCCTGATCAGCTGCCCGAAAGGGGTATTGACTCCATTGCGCCGATCGTGCAATATGAAATGACGTCTGTCCCGATTGCGCTGCCAGATTTCGTCGTCCCGGGACTCGACATGGGCATCGATGACTCCGTCCATGGTCGATTGGTCTCCGCGACCTGTCTCCCACCGACCGACGAACAGCGCAAGTATTCGAGGCGCCGATTCGCCATGCTGTCCTCGAATCAGACAACGTACTTGAACGTGGCACTTCACAAGAAACCGGTCAAAGGAGAATACGACTCTTTCCTCCGACCGGAATCTTATGAGGACTGCCGCGAGATTCATGAAGCTGTCCGGGCCTACAATGCCAAAGAGGCGAAATACCGATCTATCGGCGGAACATCTGTGTCATGCAGCCGATTGCTCATTGACGACGCACAAAACATCCCTGCTGCCAGAATTCCGGACGCAGGCATGATCAGTTTGGTGCGTAAGCTGCTGTTCCGAGTGCTGACGCAAACAAAGGAGTATCCGTCCGCGACTGCCGTCAGAACACAGAATCGCCCCCAGGATCAAGAGAGGGGCGTCCCATTGTATTCATTCCTCGACCAGAGTGGCATCATCGCTTTCGATGTCATTCCGATGTACATGGAACGCGAGAGGGAATACATGAAGGCCAATGCTGGCGAATTCAGCGGCCGGACGCTTCTCCAGACTAGCGTTCTGGACGATGACGACAAACCGAGTGAGCTCACCATCCAGTGCATCACGGAGATTGCTCGGACGGACAACAACCGGATGTTTGAGTTCTTCTTTTCGACGATCAACAACGATGGAAGTCCTCAATTTGTTGGCATCCGAGCAACCTATGGTTTCGGTCCCGATAATTTCAACCGATTCCGACTGCTGATCAAGTGTCAGCACGGGCCATTCACTCAGCTCGCTCAAGATCATTATGTCAATGGCGAGAGGAGACGAAATGTGGCCCGATTCCATCCTCAGTACGGTTGGGGATGCGCAACGATTCGCGAGTTCTTCGGATACATGAACGATTGCAAGCTAAATCCCCCAAAGGGGCAGCTCTTCCTCACATTGCTCCCGCATGCCCCTGGATCTGGGAAGAACAATGAGTGGGAAGAGGTGTACATGAACGTCCGAATGAACCCGGGACGTGAGACGCTCTCGAACACCGCGTCATCGCAAAGCATGCTCCCCGAAGGAATGGGATCCAACCGCATGATTGTGTTTGCGATTGATTTGCACATGATTGCGGCGGGTATCAACCCGATTACATTCCATCCGAGAGGGTACTATGCGATCAAGGACAGTATCCCTCTCGCATGTATGCCGATCGCATACTTCATGGATACGGGATCTCTAGTGTTCAATACGGCCTTCAAATACATCGGAGGCCCGAAGTTTGGCACTGGCCCTAAGAGAGGAGACCACAAACGAGAAACGTGGCCACTCGCTAGCTTCGACTGCCCCATGTGCGGAGCTTCATTCCCGGTTGGTCTCCACATGTGTCACTCTTGCACTAAGCCGATTCACTATCCTGATGGGATGTTCTACGCCGATCCTGTGAACCCCTTCCAGGTTGAATATTACGGAAGTCATGCTGAGTGGCTCAACGATCTGATCGAGCGAAACGAGCTTACCGAATTCCAGCTCCATGAGTTTCCTGCGATCAAGCAGCTGAGGAATTTCCCGGTGTCTAGGTCTCTCGCTGAGGACCATAGGCAAACCGCATTCTTCGGAGTGCCACCGATCAAATGCACCGCAGCTGACACATCGCCGATGGAAGTGGAACTGTTCAAGAGAAGCGTGCGCGGTACGATTCAAGGCGCCATTCGCTTAGACATTTCCATTGAGAGGCTTGTTGCCGGTATCACTGGCAAGGAAGCTCGATGTGGAGTGGAGGACTTCTTCAACTCACAGTCGATCGCATGTGCTGCCACACTCGTCAAGCACTTTGGAGCGGTCTTCGCCACATGTCGCGAAAAGCCGTTGTGCTACTATGCACGTTGGTCGATTCACTGCCAGCGCGCATACCGAGTCTGCCTGTCGCGAGGATATCTCTCCCCCTTTTACACAGGTGTGACGGTCGATTACACCATCGACCCAGAGATGGCAGAAAGGATCCGACTTGCACATCTGCCCTTGCAGAACGCCAATCTGGCAATGAGGCGGCACATTCGACTCTCCACAGAGTTTGGAACGTTGGATGAATTCCGTGCCACTATCACGGATACGCAAAAGTATCAGCGTTACATGCGTGTCGATAGTGAGAGCCTTTCCGCGCTCCTGGCCAAGGTTACCCTTACCACATGCTACGGCATTCCGACAAAAGGTGAGCCTGGCTATATCTCTGACGATGAAGCAGAAGAGATCGAAGGAGCCGCCGCGGCAAGTGAGAAGCCCAAAGGGAAAGGCAAAGGGGAAGACGAGTCCAACGTCCAAGCCATCAACTGGCGTGAGTTGGATCCCTTAGGACGGAAACTTATTCCGCATCACTCTGATCCTCGATTCACGATTATTGCTGAGGGGAATACGGCACTCCTTGATGCAGCCGAAACGCCGGAAGAGACGCGTAAGGAATTCAAGGAGTTCATTCGCGACACCCTATCAAGATAAAAGAATGCTTCGACGATGATCGTGCGACAGAGAAGACATTCTTCAATCTTGTTGAAGGAGTAAAAGATCAGCTTCCCGATGCTAAGAGCACTGACCCGCTTCTGATGAAAAGGGCTGAGGATGTCTTCGAGGCTCTACCCGATGAACTGGATGATCCTCCGAGAGTGTTTGATGTTGCGGCTCGACAGGCACGACGGCGAGACTCTACGCCTCAGCGCAGAGTGCAGGTCACCGAACAAAGACAAGCGCCGATTCCCGAGGCTCATGCCGTTCCCATTCCTCCAGATGACGAGGATGAGGATGATACTGAGCTCGATCGAGCGGTACGACCCGATTCAACATCACAACGCACCGGACGAGAGCATCTCGGAGGCGTCGCTCCCGAGACGACTCCGCCACCGCCTCGTAACATGCCGCCGCCATCAAATTTGCCGACTCGAAAATCACATCGGCAAACGGGCTACAGCGTCGCTCATCCTGATGGAGAACCGCTAAGGGTGTCGGGGAGGGCAGCATACTCCGATCAAATGCAGTTGCCCTCGGTGCTGCGAATGAAGACTCGGGTTCCGGAGCCGGATCTGGATAACCCAACGATTGAGGACATCATTCGCATGTATCATGCGCCGAGCACGCTTTCCATCATCAGGAAGAAGGCCGCGGGCGTCATCATCGCGATGGGCGCGAATCCCGATGACGATATCAATATGAGAGCGGCTGGCGTTACTGTTCCCCATACCGAGAATACGGGGACGGGGCGAGCAGCATCGCCCGGAAGTACGTCTGCTGCTACACAGGAGCGGATTAACCCCCAGTTCCCTGCACCTAGCGTTCGCACTGCGTCGAATCCGCCATCGAAGTTGCCGCGCGATGAAAAGTGGGCTCCCTCGATTGCGCGACCAGCGCCGGCTCAGGTGATCAAAAGTGCAGAAGCACGGGGACGCACGCAACAGCGTGCTGCTGAAGCAACGGATGTTGCTCCGCCAGCTCCTTCCGATACTGCCTCTTCGGAGCCGCGATCTCGAACGATGGGCCCAGCCAAAGAGACTACGGCTAAGGGCAAGTCCCGAACCGGATCCAACGTAGGCCTCATCGATGAAGCTGATGACGTGAGGCAGCCGACGAAGGGCAAAGGAAAAGGGAAAGCCGAGAAAGGAAAAGGAAAGCAGGAGAAAGGCCGAGGAAAGGGCGATAAGGGAAACAAAGGAAGGGGCGGTCCTGGACGAGGAAATAAGGACCGCACCCGTAGCCCCACAAGTCGTAGATAACGACCGTCAACCTACGTGGCGACGTATTGTGTCACTGCAAGGTGAATCCGGTTGAGTCTTTCTGACCCATGCTTCACGCATTTACGGGGTCAGGCGGATTCTGATGGTGAAACCCGGCTATGACACAATTTCCGCTACTTCCTCAGCCTTCCTTGCCTGCGCCGCGCTGAGAAGACCCACAGGGGTACAATGGCTAGCCATGGTATTTTCCTCGTGTGTCCTTCTCTTTTCACGGACACTCGATGCTGCCGAGTTTACACTCTGAGCGCGTTGAGTCTAGTGTGTTACCCCCGCATAGATCCGATGGAACATCCGATTGCCAACGATCACACGGCAATTCGCTATGCGCCTGACGATCACAAAAGGCTGCGTCTGTACAGAAGTGAAACATAGGTTTGATCCGGATGCAGAGACCGACCCACATCTAATGGTTCTTATCGCTTTAAGCTTTGCTGACCGGAAGAGGTGTGGCTCGGTGCACAACCAGTGTACGTGACTCTCCTAAACTCCGCTCTTCTCACGCGTGAGCTCGCGTCGAGGGGGGTGTGATTTGTCACGGACATGTGTACATGTGCTTCTGTGTCTTGGTTAGGATTCACGCCAACTTTGTCTCACTACGCAGCTTGACTGCTCAAGGACCGCTCTAGCGAGTCCCAGGAAAAGGCCGCTTACAGCTTGGGGGTTGTAGGACCTGCCTTCTTACCTGAGCGTCAACCTTACGGTTTTAATCTCTGATCTTCCTTGCTTTGCCTGCTGCCTTGCTTCTATCTACGATTGGTTGCCTTGGGCTTTGTGACCGAGAGTTGAGTGGAATCCTCCGCTTTTCATAACTTCGTTTCGTCGATAGGTTTCTCTGATTTGCCCGAAATCAGTGGCAACATGCACGATTGCGTAACCTCGGCCAGTGAGGCCGATTGCATTCCCGAACATGTCGGACGAGTGGCGTTCGCCTGCGATGGGAGGACGCGACCACCACCGATGGGAAACAGTCGGTCCTCCCCGAAATGACGGATCACATTCCTGTAAGGAATGCTGAACTCCGAATCGACTTCGACGAAGATCGATCGATACGCAGACCTACGCCACCGTTGCGGAAGCAGGTGGAAAAGAGTCAGGGTGCACCAGGGATTGATGGTCAACTGTGTGAGATCTCTGTTGTCGTGTAGCAGCAGTGTAGCACACACTTGTTTGTGCAAAATGACAAGTCTTCATCTCCCACTCACACCGAATCGACTTGTGGATCTACTTGGTCGATTCGTGCGAACTTGTTCATGTACCGTTGCCATTTTGGCATCAGCTTCGAAAGCTTGAGCTTTGTTTCACCCGCCCTCCTCACCCTCTTTTATTTGTTTTCATTTTCCTATGCTTGCAATCTGCGAGAGTCCGACTGGGAAACAGGCGGCCCGGCGGTCCTCCCCGAAATGATGGATCACATTCCCCTAAGGAATGCTGAACTCCGAATCGACGTCGAAGAAGATCGATCGATATGCAGACCTACGCACCATTGCGGAAGCGGGTGGAAAAGAGTTTGCGTGCACCAGGGATTTATGGTCAACTACGTGAGATCTCTGTTGTCGCCCAACGTTTGCTGCAAAGTCTGACCCGTGAAGGAACGACTTGCATTGATCATTTCCGACAATCGCCAGGGCATGTGGGCCCTTTACATTCTTGCACGCGTAAAAGAAGCGTGCAAAAACAAACGCTAAACCTACCCTACACCCTTAATCGGTCAAATTTAGGTTTTGCAGGCCCTACTACAACCCCTCAGCCCTGATCCGTTTAAACTTTAAGCCCTAAACCCTATGTCTTCTCGAAGACAGTCTTCCACAGTCTGCCTGTGGGGTTTGGGGCCTTTGTTTTGGGTTTAGTGTTCTATGTTCAGGGCTTAGTAGGGGTTCTTGCATTAGGTTTGAGGCTGGGGGTTGTCGGTCTATAGACGTCACCTTGAGAAACTGCCACATGATGGCTGTGAGGTTTGTATCTGCCTCACCTAGTCGCTCAGATCTTTGCTTGTTTATGGCTTTCGAAATCCACAGATTCCAAAATAGCAAGCACAAAGTTTAACCTGCAGACCCCCGCCTTTGCCCACAGAGCTGCGATTGCACATTCCCTAAACCGTCAACCCCTAAAACCCCGAAACTCCTTCACAAAGCATCCGACCAAGACAGGCAGAAGGCACCGTCGCAGTCACCCATGAGCCGCCGCATGTTGGGTTACAGAATTTCAACAACACATGCTCCTTGGAATCATGTTTTGGGGTGTAGGGTCCAGGCTTCGTGTTCAGTCCTGCACGCTCATTAGACCTTGAGCACTAAAGGTCTTTTTGGGGGAGGGGGTAGTTTTGAGGTGTGCGACGGGGTTTCTAGACTTGACATGGACTGAACGTTTGTGAAGTTGCGAGGCTACCTCAACTCCTTCATCCAAGCGCTGCACACAACAGATGCCTTCATTTGGAGGCTCTTCTCGTTCAAGCTTCGCGTGAAGGAGGCTTCTGCTGCAAGCTATGGTAGTAGAGTACTGCTACAGTAAAAGAATACCAATACAGTACTATAGTATCATTACAGTACTACAGTACTGTACAGTACTGTAGGATTGTGTCAGCGTCGCGTCTTTGGGGCTTCGTGCATAGAGCTTCGGGGCCGAACCTGGAGTTTGCATCCCCGGAAGCCCCCTCGTGCTCTATGCGATAGTATCTGTCTCTGCCGAACGCTACAGTAGAGCAGCATGGTACAGTATGTTAGATTAAACATGTAGCCCCTAAACCCTAACATCGAAAGCCAAAATCTTTTAACTCTATAGCACTATATGACCCCGCAGCATATACTACCTCGAATAAGTTGCTCGGCCAAGGAGAACCCGTCCATCGACCAGGACCGCTCGCCCCACATGAGCAGACTTTCTTTGTCTTTCGGTTCTGGTGCGGGAGGGCCCCTAAACCCAAAGCCCTAAAACAAGGGGGCTTGGGTTTTGGGGGGCACGCATCCAAGTGTCGCTGCCTTTGATTCAAGCAGTATACCATAGAGTATAATTATGTGATATGCTATATAGGGTGCTTGGTATCGTATACTACAGTATACTATAGTCTAGTTATTCTAGTATACTATATTTTCCACAGGATAGTACAGCAAGCCTATAACCCTTTAAAGGTTGTGTTGGCAACCGTTGGTTCCTTAGACCACGCAGTCCACTTTTCGGCCGCCTGAAGCATTGCAACCTCTCAGCCCGCGGCCAAACCCTAAGCCCAAACCCTCATGGTTTAGATTCATCACAGCTTTGGGTTTATTGGATTTTTCCATGTCTTAATTCTGTAATGGTCCCGTACATTCCTATCAGGCAATCATGACCAAACCCCCTTAGAAATCCCTTAGACTCAAACCTAACTCCCGGAGTAGATGAGGAGCTTCTACATGGACTCCGGCGGCAGGTGGGGCATGTGAAATACGGTTCTTAGGGTTAAGGGATTGGAAATTCTCTTAGGGTCTCTTGCGGGTGAAGGTGTGATTGGGTCTCACAGGGCTTCTGCTTCAGGACCCTGCAGAAGTTACAGGGCGCTGGGCTGAAAGAACACTTCCGCCAAGAGCGGCACTAGCGTATATCTCATAGTCCATAGATCGCTATAGTGTTTTCCAGCATACTCTAAGACTCTAGTATAGCGTAGACGACGCACACTCTCCATCTAGCTAACGCGTTGCTGCTGTGGACAAGACTTACGCCGCAATGTTCCATCTCGCACTCCAGAGTGTATGGGAGCAGCTCCTGTCCTTGTCACATCAATTATGTCCATCTGTGATGGCCGTTCTTTTCAGGTTAAGGACCCCTACAGTCTCTCGCCATTTCCTCTGAACCAAGGCATCCACCAAGGGTGCCCGCTCTCCCCTCTCTGTTCGCTTCCAGGACTAGGAGGCTTTGTGCAGATGTCCCCAGAAACATTAGGAACGAAACCCTAACTCGAACTCGAACTGGAACTCTTCCAGTTCGAGTTCGAGTCACTCCACCCGCACGACCCATCCCTCCGGGCCTTGGACCCCTTGCTAACCCTGAACTCGAACTCGAACTGGAACTCGAACTCGAACTGGAACAGTTCCAGTTCCACTTCGAGTTCGAGTTCGACACCCCCCCCCCCCCCCGCCGCCGAAATTTTGCTGCTGCTGCACTTCGAACTCGAACTCGAACTGGAACTCAACCCCCCCCCGGGCTGCGCTCGCCCGGCCGGTGGTCGAACTCGAACCTTCTTTTTTTGTCTGAGATTTTGTACAGTACTACGTCTAACTCGAACTCCCCCCCCCCTCCGCCGAAATTACCACGTCGAACTCAAACCCGAGCTCGAACTGGAACTCGAACTCCCTGAGGCCCGCTGCTACGACTGCAACTACTAGTCTACTACTACTACTACTACTACTACTACTACTACTACTACTACTACTACTACTACTACTCGAACTGGAACTCGAACTCGAACACTTCCCCCTCCCCTGGGGTACGCTCTGCATTAGGAACGAATTTCGTTCACGCGAAATGCCAACGCTCTGTCCGCATACAGGCCCCGAGCATCGCCCTTACAGAGGTGGAAGTGAACAGCTCTCCTGCAGGAGGTTCCACACCCTCATCAATCCACCATTAAAGGTATCCATCTGAAGCGGAAGCCAGTGGCCGTTCCTGAACACGGAGACCTCCAGGCCACTCCCCAGGCAGGTAGACTCCATCAGGGCTCGTTGGGACACCCATGGCCTTGGCAGCCTCAGAGCCAGGGCCTATCTACAACAAAGAGCTTTTCACTTGAGTCAAAAAAAGCTCTGCGGTGGTGCTGCCTAAAGTCTGCTGTGGCGCATGCTCATGGCTTGCGCTGCTTTGCTTTGGCCAAAACCCTAAACCCTAAACCCGAAACTTTAAAGCCTTGACAGACCTGAGCCCAGGTGACGAAAATGTCCACGACGACCCACAGCTACACGGAAGCTTGGCTGGCTGCGCTCAGGGCATTTTATGGGGCCTTTACAGTAAGGCCTCTTGGTTTCTGACGAATCTAGATGAGCCTGCAGTAGGTCGCCAAGATGCTGACACTAACGCTTCCCATACGGCAGCACGGCAACCGTCTCGTTTCGATTCAAACGATTCAGCTTCGGGACTAAGCACTTTGGGGTGCAGGATTTAGGTTTGAAGGCTGTTTGCTCGTCAGGGGTTTCAACACACGGAGTTCTCAATGGAGGGATTTTGTTAGGAAGGACGCTGTGAAGGAGTCTTGTCTCGGACGGTTGTTTTGTCAGAGGCTCGAGTTTATGCGTGTGCACAGATCCGTGTGTCTCTCTGTCCGTCCGTGTGTGTGTGTGTGTGTGTGTCCAACCCTGTTTCGAAGGGAGAGAAGTAGGCAGGGGGTGCCAGGGGATTGCAGAAGGCTGGCACCAACGAAGACCTTTCTGCTTTCCTGTGAAATCGACTTGGGACGCCAAGTCGACGTACCTGCAGCTTGTGACGTCCTCGATCCTGTAAGCCGTGCAATGTTTTTACAATTCTAATAACTTCAAGAAGCTGACTCTTCTGACTTTGAGAGTGTGATTCGAGACCTGCGACACGATGCTTCAAGTGTGCTTCACAACGGCATTCCCTATGGGCGCCGTGTCTCCCAGAGGTAGCTCTGGCGTTGACTTTCCCGATTGACTGTATAAGCATTGGATGACTTTCCCTGATTCTATATCCGTGCTTGCAAGCTGACTTTCTCAGTGAGTCTTCACCGAATGCTTATACCGAAATCTGAATGCTGACTTTCCCACTGACTGTCTATGATCAGATTGACTTTCCCGATTCTGACTTTTTCGCTGACTTGTCGCAGGTCTTTGGCTACAGATTGAGTACTTGAGCTGTTCCTTTGGGTAGTTGCTGATCAGTCTGCCATGGATGCTTCAGGAAAGAGACGCAGTACCCGCACATCAACCCCCCCCCTCCTCCCCCACCTCCCCCTCCACCCTCCTCTTCCCCCCTTCCCCTTTTGCCTCCACCTCCCCTCCCCGCTTCTGCCCCTCCCCCCTTCCCACCCCCCCCTCCCCTTCCCCCTCCCGCCTTCCCCCCCCCGCCCCCCACTCCTGCAGTTTGCCCGGCGCCTGCTTCGTCTTCTTCTTTGCCGGTCCCTTCTGCATCCAATATCGGTACGAGTACTACAGATGCAACTCCGACCTTGATTACTGCTCGTGCTGTGAATGATCGGCAGGTTCCACAGCAAGAGATTCCCCCTGCAATCACTCTTCATGCAGACGGCACAGGTTTCCGGTTGTCGTTTCGCTCGGTGGCTGATTTCGCTGAATACTCAGCGATCATGTCGGCAAACTTGACACATGTCCGAGGCCACAGAGATGTGCATGCTGGCCTCAACAATTTGCTTGACATTCAGCAGTCTGTTGTTTCTCAACAGAATCAGTCAACAGCATCTGTTCAGAGCCAGCAGTCAGCCATCACGTACCAAACGGATGATTCATCCCAGCCAACAAAGCGACTTCGGCAAGTTCATGGAAGCAGTGTTTCTCTCGTGGCAGATCCTAACAGCATTCGACTTCGTGCAATTTGTGATCAGATTCCTGGTACTCATGCAGATCGCGTAGGGTGGCAGCTCAGTGCGGACCAGACTTACGTCTTTCGAGTTAGACCCTTGCAAGACTCGTATGAGCATTTTGAGAATCGATCTCTTCTCAAAGGGCATGTGGAAGTTGAGTGGGAGCAAGATTCAAACTTCTTCGTGATTCCTGAACTTCGTGGGTTGGAAGTGCGCGATGAAGAAGCAAAGCTGATACGTGTGTACTCAGCTAGCTTCAATTGGGTCGCATTATACCCCATGTTTGCTGCTCTACGTCACTTGATCAGTTCCAGCCCTGGCCGTATGAAATCGGCATGTGAGATCTCGATGAAGATACAGGCCAATCTTGAGTTGCAGGTCCCCAGCTCTTTGATGCAAAGCACTGCGGACTATCTGATCAGCCTGTTAGGTCTTCCACCCCACTCTGTCAATTCGACGGCACTGAAGTATGTCTCTCAGGCAATTGCAGCAGCTGACCAAGCCGCAAACGCTTCGTTCTTTGTCGAGTTCGTGCAAGTGCTTGAGCATCCACTTCACCCACTTTGAGAGGACCATGATCAGGTCGCATACTTCTGCAGCAGGGATTACTCGTTCTCCTGTTGCACACAACACAACAGTGGCAGCGGCAGCATCAATCCTCCTTGAGGGAACGATCCGACCATCGTGGTGGGATGCTAGTGACAGCAAGTGGTCCCCACCAATTTCCTTCTATGCTAGGGCTCACACTTCAGATGCAGAACAAGCACAAGAGGCAGCGACCAAGTACGGTGGCATTCTGAGTGAGCGTCCGGTGTGCATTTTCGGACATGCATTTAATCGTCAAGGATCCCTCACGCCTCCCCACTCAAGAATCCCCATGGGAGGGGTTGAAGGTGACCATTCCTGCAGCTACATTCG
Source organism: Symbiodinium sp. CCMP2592 (assembly GCA_905221615.1). Classification (NCBI taxonomy): domain Eukaryota; class Dinophyceae; order Suessiales; family Symbiodiniaceae; genus Symbiodinium; species Symbiodinium sp. CCMP2592. The sequence goes on from CAJNDT010000478.1 coordinate 27,638, forward strand.
TGATGTTGCCCGTGCCAAAGATGGCAGATGGGTCTTTCGCTCTTCATGTTTCATCCCGGAAGCGCTTCTTGTTTTTTGGAGGGTCTGAGTGCAACATGCTGCTTTGACCGGCCACGTTCTCAAGTCTCTTCCGGTGTCAACTGCTTCGCACGTATACATGTGTCGAAAACATGCCAGTTAAGAGTGCGAGCTGTACCAGCAAGGGACGTGCAAGTGTGTTGCAAGGGACGTGCAAGTGACGAGCAAGTGTGATGCAAGAGTTGTGCAAGCGATGTGCAAGTGTTGCAGTTTGGTAGCAACTTGAGCAGGTTTGTTTTCCTACGGAGCCTTTTGATTCGAAGTGTCGTCAGCGATTCCGCACACTCAGACTTGTCGATAGATCCGAAACCATGGCATGGAATGGACAGTGGGACACCAACACAGGGTACGGGAGGTCCCAACAATCGTGGGGTCAGCACCGCTATCAGCCGTATAGCTCGGGAAGTTGGACTGATCCCAACCTCTCCAAGTCTGCCCCTGCTTGTCAGCCACCTCCACTACCTCCGCCTCCACTTTCTTCGGCACCTTCATCATCGCCGTCTACTCCCATGCCATGTCACCAAGGTCCTGGTCTTGTTCCTGCACTACCGAATGGATGGGCGTCAGATCGTGATCATTATGATTCAACGGTGCTTCATGGCTTGTCCTTTCGTAAGTCCATCGAAGCCACCCCGTGGTCGCGGAAGAAAGGGATCGCAGGAAAAGACCCACTCAGCATTCCTGTTCAGGAATTCCTGTTTCATGGAGTTTCGGATTGGCGCCTTCGAGCATTGAGTCATGGCAAGTTTTTCAGTGTTGTGCCAGTTGCTACGGTTGCCGAAGCAGTGTTCATGTCGCAAGTGACGAAGAGCCTTCGAGATCGCAAAGTTGACATCGATGCAGTTGCTACGCATCTCTTTCAGGCCGCTAATCCATCTACAATTATTCCCAACAAGAACACGGATTGTGCAGCGCTGTTTCAGCCGATGGTTGACAAGATCGTTCAGCTCATGTTTGACAACATGCCGGTGTCTGCAGGCGTCGATCAATCTCAGAAGTTTCTTCAAGTTACGGAAGAGCTCAATCGCCGCCGTGAACAGTTACAAGCCGCAGGACTTCCCGTTACCCCCACGAAACCCGCTTTGAAAACACAGCTCCCGGTTGCCTCGCAATCTAGTGCTCCGTGTCCACAATCCGGGACACCACCGCAGACTTGGGAGAGTGACCTCAAGCGTAAGATCGACAGTGTTCCTGCCGAAGCCCTGAACGATCACAAAGCCCGACTAAAGGGATCAGGAGAGGGGGACGTCGACAAGTGGATCCAGAGCTTCAAACGACCCCTAGGAAAGCGCTTTGTCGATTTTCAAGAACACATTGTGTCTGTCTCCAAGCTTGTGCAGATCAACTATGGAGGCAAGGAGAAAGCAAAACTGCAAGAACTTGCAGTAAAATTCGGGATCTCGGCGACTTTTGCATCTAGGATGGGCATCAAGAGTCTCTCTACGTGCATTGCAGCGGCAGCCTTTCAGGTTGTCTGAATTGCACACAGCCTTGCTTCCAATCAACTCTCCGTAAAGGAGATTCGGTCAGCACATGTTCTTATTACAGAGGTTGGCAAGTTCATGTCGTTTGTGCTTCAATTCATTCCGCATGTGGACAAAGTGATGGCCATTTGGTTGCAAGGTTTTTGTCATCTGATTCTACTGTTCCATTACTCCAGGGGTACTTCGCCAGAACAACGGCTGCTTGAAAAATTGCGCAAAGCTGGAGTCACGCCGTCTGATTACACGTTCACACGGTTCCAGAGTCCTTGTGCAGTTTATTTGAAAGCCCCCGTGTCCTGGAGTACGTGTTCTTCGTTCAAGCAAAGAGACCGATGGATGTATGTGGGAAGCACTTCAATTACTATTTCGAAGCGTGAATTCAACCGACAATCCAAACTCAAGCAAGTTCTCCGTGAGCAATATGTTCAAGTTGAACCGGCCATTCGTATTTGGGCTTCGCTGGGCAGATATTTCGACTTTTCTACGCTTTGTCTGTCTGTTCATGATGACTACAAACAAGCGTGGGTGCAAGAGCATGTCCTTATTGATCGATGGCAGCCCAGATTGAATTCACCGTTCATTGACCGTTTCTTCATTAAGTCTGCATTGGGATTCAAGAGACTCAGGCCACGTCCATCTCTTAAGAATGTTTCATTGTTTTCCAGACTTTGGGTCAAAGTTCGAAGACGTGCTGCTTCAACAAGTACTCCGATTCGATGTTTGATGGACAAAAGCCAAGCGTGGTCGCTCTTGTACGATTTGGCATCGTTGACCTCGGCATCTTTCTCTGCTGCGAAAATTGTCAGATCTGCCAAAGTTTCGACGTTAGAGTTGTACGCGATGTTCCGCATGGCCAAGATCATGGAGCAACCTTTCAGATCTAGAGTGGTACAGCTGCTCAAGTCTGCGTTGAAGTTTCGCAACTGCTCTGTACCCCGACACAACAAGTCAGTCACTTTACCATTTCTGTCTCACCCCTCTTTCGCTGCCCATGTCTCTTCTTTTCTGTCTCATACCATTCAGCAGTTCAAAGGCATTTGCATCCCGTTTCACCTCCCCTCTAAGACGCCGAGAGAGTCTGCTCCCCAATCGTTGGGCTCCATTCTTCACAATCACTTTGAGTGGGAGAAGAAGCTTGCTGATACAGCAGTTGATCACCTTCCATGCAGATGCCAACAATTTCAGCAGCAACACCCCAATGTGGACTTGGTGGATGGACATGTGGCTACTGGACTTGAGACGTTGTCATTTCGCCAACCCGTTCTTAGAGAACTTGCTCAGGCCAACTCTAAATCCCTTATCTTCCCATCAAAAGCCAAGTACATCAAGGAGGCGACCTCTTCGTACAAGAGTTGGTGCAAGACACATTTTATTCCCTTGCATACTCTTTCCATGTGGTTGCAGTTCATTCATTCTGAGTGGCAGCTTCACCTTCGCCATATGTGCTTATGCCCGAAATTCCGGGAGTGTCATGCGTTGCAGCTCAAAGACATCGTTTGTACAGACTGGGTAATTCACCTTGCTGATCACGAATCCACTCATCTCATGGTTTTTTGCCCCAGATTCTATTTCCAATCCTGCCATCGAGTATGGTCAGATGTCAAGGTGTTCAGCCCTATGCCGATGTCTGTTTCGTCAGCGAAGCTTTTTCTTTGTGCGCACGTCCCGTCTCCACTGGTTCGCAAGTACCCTTGGGGATTCAAGTTGGATGCCAATCTGCCTGTGGGACAGATTTTTCTCAAACGCAAAAAGGCCTTCAAATCAGGACGAACCATCATCAGCTACAAGAACACAGCCTTGGGCCCTATTCTTAGGGCAGCAGCGATTTGCATTGACCAAATGGTCAACACAGTATGGCCTGGTTCTTCGTCACGCAGTGTCCCACAGATTTGGCATCATATTCACCAGGTCTTCAGGCAGTGTCCGTTGGAAGTTGAACTTGAACTGCTCAATGACGATCTGGTCGGGTTCTTTAACTCAGTGCCACAAAGCCGTATTCTGGAAGCAGTGGAGATGTTGGTTCGTATGTTCACCGCAAGGCACCCTGATGTCAAATTGTCAGTGTGCATCAACGAGAAGAGCAAACACTTTCGTTCAATTCATGGGAAGATCTCTAATATTCGTCGACACTTCGATTGGAAGACCATCGATCCATTCGACTTGGTTACCATTGTTCGTCTCAGCTTCGAATGCGGCTTGTTTGTGGCGTTGAATCAAATCAGCCCTGTCCTCTCTTCCCTTCCAGTGGTGATGACTGAGCTTGGTTGGGCAGCAATGTTTCCGCAGATCTCGAGCTTCCCTTCTACGTTCCTTGCAAGATACGTGGACAATCGTTTGGTGATCGCACCCACCGAGGTGCATAAAACAGTGCCTTTTCAAGTCTTCAGCCAAGAAACCTTTTATGGTTCTCCGATTGTTCTTGAAGCTGTCGGTGATGGTCACTTTTTGGGATTTGATATTGATGTGGCAAGTTCGACATCCCATGAGTGCAGGCAGCGAACGATTGCTGGTGTCAGGTGCGAAGTCGAGAATCTCTCTTATCCGTAAGTACACTTGGCCAACGTGCCAAGCGGAAGTCGCCGTTCATACTTTTGTACGGTGGTTAGCCAACCTTGGATATCCATTTCGCCTGTGTGAAGCTTTGATGAAACGGTAAAAGCGGTCTGCAATCAGTTGACAGTTGACAGCAGACGTGTATGCAACATGTCTTGATCTGACCCTGTCATGAGTGAGAGATGTGCAAATGTTAGCGAAGCTGATACGTGTGTACTCACCTAGCTTCAATTGGGTCGACCGAAAGTGAGAGATTACAGTGACGAGCAAGGGATGTGCAAGCAGATTGCAAGGGATGTGCAAGCGGATTGCAAGTGATGTGCAAGCGGATTGCAAGTGATATGCAAGGGTGTGCGAGGTTTGTGCAAGTGCAGTGCAAGGAATGTGATTCTTGGCAGTGGCTTGCATACAATGTGTCTGCTTAGGATCTTTAAATTGCGTTGTTCAGTTTCAGCATTCGGCTTTCAGCGGTACACGCCATGTCGGATCGATCCCGATCGCGTTCTCCGACTGTTTCGTGGCGATTTTATTGGGTGAAAAATCAAGGACCCAATGGCAATGAAACGTGGTGGAAATCTTGGTTTCCCGCCACCTCTCGCTGGATTTCGGATCGTCTGGCTGCTGACAATCAGTGGCATCAAGCTTCTCAGACCACTTCTTCGGTGGACTTGAACCTCCCTACTGAGAGCGCTAATTCTTTGTCACCCCGAAAACGCAAGCGAGATGCATCACCGTGAGAGCTTCTGTCATGCTGGAACAGCAGACGACTTGTCTGCTTAATTCGTTTTCCCAATTGACATTTTTGGGACAATCATCATTACTGGATTAGAGCGCCTGCACCACTGAAGTGGAACCGTCTTTGCGCATTGCAAAACAGCACGTAGGAGCGTTTCGCTTAGTTTTATGTCTCTTTCGCCCTTTCTCTCTCCCCTCTCTCTCTCTGTCTCTAGTGAAGCCGAAGGCGCTTTTCTTTTTTACTCATGTGGTGCCGCCAGCCGTTTCCGTCTTGATTTTCTCAGCACACCGGCATGGCTTCCCGTCAAGACAAAGGGGTACCATATGACGATCTTCCTGATGATGCCAGCTCCTGGTCTTCGGCTTTCGATCCTCCCAAAGACTCGGCACCCACAGAGGTGGCGTCTTGGGTTAAGAAGTCCTCCAACAAGTGCAAGAAGACCAAGAAGTCCAAGAAGTCAAAAAGGCTGAAAAAGGACCAGTCACCAAATAAGTCTCCGAAGTCCATGAAGTCTAAGAAGGACAAACGTGAGCGTTCACCTGTTCCCTCTGAAGCAAGTGATATCACGCTTGGGGATCCGATGCAGTTTCACCGAAATCCTGCAGCATGGTCAAAGGCTTGTGCAAAAATGCTGGTCAGAGCTAACCTTCGCTGTGCTTGCCATTTTTGGTATGGTGCACAGTGTCCCAACCGAAACGTTTGATTCTTATTTTGATTTGGACACCGGAGGTGTACAGGATTACATGTCACTTGCTGAAAAACTACTAGAGCAAGAGTTGTGCCCCTGTGTCCTGGAGTACGCGTTCTTCGTTCAAGCAGAGTGAAACGTGAGCAGTTGCGTCTGTGTGCCAGTGTCACTGCAAGGGTGTTGCAAGGGATGCGCAAGGGACGTGCAAGTGACGTGCAAGGGATGTGCAAGGGATGTGCAAGTGACGTGCAAGTGATGTGCAAGCAAGTGTTGAGCATCGCAGTGTTTTCGGCCAAGAGACGAGATCATCTGTGTAAGCAAGCATGCCGACGGTGCCACCTTCGGATCCTAACATCGATGAGTTTCTGAGAGCGCTCACTCATTCAGCGCGTGTGAGATTGCTCAACTTTGCATCGCGACCTCAACTTCGTCAAGCTCTCGTACTTCAGTTGACAGCTTTTGTGCGTGACGGGACAGAAAGAATGCTGCAGCAAGAGTTGCGTCGCTTGGATGAGAGGGATAGAGCAAACCTGCGTGAAGAACGTCCTAGCAGTAGCGGAGCCTCTGGATCACGTTCGTCCAGATCCCACCCCTATGCACCTCCATCCTCTATGCCAACAACGAGGAGTACACCGAGTGCAGGGAGCGACAACCCTTCGTCCAGTTCTGCACCTCCCCCCCTACCTCCCCCTGGCCCTCCCCCTCTTCCCCCTCCTCCCCTCCCTCCCCCTCTTCCCCCTCCCTTTTTCCCCCCGACCAGTACCAGTGCTCCTGTCTTTCCACCCCCGGTACCACTAGCAAGCTTGGAGCATCGTGTGTCTGAACCTCCTTTGGTGTCCAGTGCTGCTTCGTCGTCGGCCGCACCTACATCTTCAGCTGCGTCAGGTACTCCGATTAGATCCAAACCTATGCCTACCAGAAGACGTGTATCACGCCGATCGCGACGCAGTCAATCGTCTGATCTTAGCTGAGTATGCCCGATGTGACAGGATTTCACTTGTATCTGTAACGCATGCGAGTGCTGAAGTGAGGAAAGACTGTGCAGTGGACGCCAGTGCTGAGAGTACTTGTTCATTCGTGTTGTGGTACACACCAGAACAGTGTTGCAGCACCCTGCTCAAGTCTCGTTCCATTGCGCTAATGTCGAACAACTCAGCGTGCGATCCGTTGGCGCCTCTTCAACGCTGGATTTCCTACACACAACAGGAGCTGATCACAATCAGAGGTGAATTCCGTCATTTTCGCGAAGAAGCATTGTCCGTCCAGAAGATCCAACAAGCCCAACTCGACGTGCTCACCACACAAATCAGGGACACTGAGGCTCAGGTGGCGGAAGTCATGTCCGCCACCACAGAACTGTTTCAGAAACTTCAGAAGACCAACGAAGTGGTGGGGAACTTGCTGACAGATTTGCATTCTCTTCAATCTGTGACTACTCATTGCGTTAATTCTCTTCAACTTCAAGAAACAACAGAGTTGCCCCCAACACTTCCAGCAGAAATTGAAGTCTCAGAGTGAAACGTGAGCAGTTGCAAACAAGCGTTTGTGTGCCAGTGTCATTGCAAGGGTGTTGCAAGGGATGTGCAAGGGACTCGCAAGTGACGTGCAAGGGATGTGCAAGGGATGTGCAAGTGACGTGCAAGTGATGTGCAAGCTCCTGCTTAAGGTAAAAGAAACTAAAGAGTGCGCGTGTGCAGTACTGTGCATCTTCAGGTTTCTGCATGAGCCGTCTTGAGTTGCAGCATTTGACATCCAGCGAAACTGTGTAGGTTGTCCAACATGAAGCGCAAGGCTCGCGAAGCCAATTTGCCCTGGAGTACGAGCCGCGACTACAATTTTCGGATGTGGGTTCGTGTATGCAGTCGGGCAACTGGACACGAGACTATTATTCTCCACATCCAGTTATCAATCAACGATTCCATCAACGTTGCCAAATACCTTGTCGCGATGCAGCTCTGGGAGAAGTTCGGCTGGTGGCCTAGGTTGCACACCTTCCAGCTTGTACAAAACTTTCGTCATCTTCGGTTTACAGAACCTGTTACGACTGCTCAAACCCTCGAACCAGTCGATTTCGTCGTTACGGTATAAAAAGAGCCCACCTCTGTGTCAATTCAAGAGCAGTGACGAGCAAGGGATGTGCAAACGGATTGCAAGTGATGTGCAAGCGGATTGCAAGTGATGTGCAAGCGGATTGCAAGTGATATGCAAGGGTGTGCATGAGTTTTGTTTCAAGCACTCGGAAAATTGTGTAGACCCCGAACATCATGGATTGGGCTGCTTCTGACGTGCTCGACAACATCTTGATGTACGTGTTGCCGATCAGAACCAGAATCACATTCATTACCCGTCTTGATCCAAATGATGACCCAGAAGAGGCACAACCCATTACCGACACCATGGTGGCGTACACCTTTCTGCGACGTGGGATACAGGAGTTTCGACTGTCCTCTTCGGTTGAGTGGACCATGGGCTTTCAGTCTTTGCATACCACCATCCGTTTTGCACAAATCAATGCCGCGGCATGCACCATGTTGAGCAGCCCGTCAAAAAGGTGGATGAGAGCTGTCGTAGACCTAGTACAGGAGCGTTTGCGAGTGAGTATTGTGTCGCTGGCCAGCGTTGCGTACCAAACTGCAACTCAGTGTTGTATGTACTTCGATGCCGATGCGGAAGAAGCAGAAGTTGAATTGCACTTAGTGCATAGACTGCGCTTCCTGAGGTTTCGCAGCCCACTCTCCTAGGTTTCTTGAGCATAAGACTCTCCCATGAAATTCAGTGAAAAAGCAGCAAAGGATGTGCAAGGGACGTGCAAGTGACGTGCGAGGGATGTGCAAGGGACGTGCAAGTGACGTGCAAGTGATGTGCAAGCTCCTGCAATGAGCCCGGTCGGGCTTGTGTGTGTCCAACCCTGTTTCGAAGGGAGAGAAGTAGGCAGGGGGTGCCAGGGGATTGCAGAAGGCTGGCACCAACGAAGACCTTTCTGCTTTCCTGTGAAATCGACTTGGGACGCCAAGTCGACGTACCTGCAGCTTGTGACGTCCTCGATCCTGTAAGCCGTGCAATGTTTTTACAATTCTAATAACTTCAAGAAGCTGACTCTTCTGACTTTGAGAGTGTGATTCGAGACCTGCGACACGATGCTTCAAGTGTGTGTGGGTGTGTGTGTGGGTGTGTGTGTGTGTGTGTGGGTGTGCGGGTGTGCGGGTGTGCGGGTGTGCGGGTGTGCGGGTGTGCGGGTGTGCGGGTGGGCGCGTGGGCGCGTGGGCGCGTGGGCGCGTGCATGGGCGCGTGCATGGGCGCGTGGGCGCGTGGGCGCGTGGGCGCGCGTGTGGGCGCGTGGGGTGCGTGGTGTGTGGGTGGGTGGTGGTGGGTGGTGGTGGGGTGGGGTGGGGGGTGCGTGGTGGGTGCGTGGGTGGTGGTGGTGGGTGGGTGGGTGCGTGGTGTGCGCGTGGGTGCGTGGGTGCGTGGTGCGTGGGTGGTGGGTGCGTGGGTGGGGCGTGGGTGCGGGGTGGGTGGGGTGGGTGGGGGTGGGGGGTGGGTGGTGGGTGTGTGTGGGTGCGTGGGTGGGTGGGTGGGTGGGGGGGTGGGTGGGTGGGGGTGGGTGGGTGGGTGTGTGGGTGGGGTGGGTGGGTGGGTGTGGGTGGGTGCGTGGGTGCGTGGTGGGTGGGTGCGTGGGTGCGTGGGTGCGTGGTGCGTGGGTGCGTGGGTGCGTGGGTGCGTGGGTGGGTGGGTGGGTGGGTGGGGGGGTGGGTGGGTGGGGGTGGGTGGGTGGGTGGGTGGGTGGGTGGGTGTGGGTGTGGGTGGGTGGGGGTGGGTGGGTGGGTGGGTGGGTGGGTGTGGGTGTGGGTGGGTGTGGGTGGGTGGGTGGGTGGGTGGGTGGGTGGGTGGGTGGGTGTGTGTGTTTGTGTTTGCGTGCGTGCGTGCGTGCGTGCGTGCGTGCGTGCATGTATAAGCATTTCATGGATAGAGAGCGAGAGTCAGATGCTGCGCGATGAAGATTATGGCTGGCTCCGAAGGTACTTAAAGCAGTGAGGTTCAACGTCATGATGTCCTGGCTGGCCATCCAGACCCCCATGACCCTGCTGCTATCATGTGCCAAGGCCATGTTTCGAAATGCTCAAACCTTCTTGCGGGCGGTACATGTATCTGCATAAATAGACGCGTACTTGGGGTTCGTACTTTATGGCTTCTCTGATCATGGCTGTGTGCTGGCTGTGTGCTGAGGACCTGGACGACCTCCTCAACATTCTTCCCGACACGTACAGCTGCTCGACCACAGAGACGAGATTTTCGTGATTGGTGCGTCGCATTTCGACATCTGTGTCCGGTTTGCGTTTAGGGTTTCGGGGTTCGCAATCCGAGGGTTCGCTCTTGCTGCTGCTGGTGGTAGCAAGTTTGCTGGTTTGACAGCGGGGTGGATTTGGGTTGCAAGTTTACGGCCTGGTGGTCAGAGTTCAATCTCAGGGCCGTTGGGCTTCAAGGCTACAGATTTGAGGATGAGAATAGGCTGGCTCGCGGCGTGCATCCGCAAACTCTCGTGATACACAGTTTTCAATTCAAAGCAACCATCGAGATTGAGCTTCCGGCAGAAACTTGCACCGACTTTTGTACAGCGAACGGGAAGACTCCCATGCTGTTGCGTGCAAGGTGACGACGATGCTTGTGATTCGTGATCACGACTGGGATGAAGATGATTATCAAGATTCTGACATGGTGGTGCTGATGTGGTTGGTGTTGACGACGGTCAGCCTGAACTCAAACCCCCAATCCCCTCTTCTTGGGAGTTACCCTGCAACGCGGGCTCGTCCTTGCTAGGTGCCAGTAGGAGAAAAAATCTTTCGATATGTGTGTTTATTGCCTTGCGCTCCAAAGCTTCGAGGATCCGGCCTCCAACAAGACGTGTCTTGGCTTTGCATTGCGTCTAAAGCAGGTTTTGAGTTCAAGGCTTACAGTGGCGGAACTTTTCTGGCTTCGAACGTTTGTGTTGGATCGATCTGGAGCTTTATCTTCTTATAGGAGCAAAGGAACTTCTGAGGTCTTTGCCTAGGGCTTAGGGCCGATTCCCACAACTACAAGTCCTTGATGGGGGTTTAGGGATTTGGGGCCTGAGGCTGAGCCTTTGTTTTTTCGGGACGCGAGTTTCTGATTTCAGGGCACGTCGAGCTTCCACAAATCCTGACCCTAAACCTGAGTCCTTGAGCATTCCGGGACCCAAAACCTGAAACGCCAGATCCTAAACCTTGAAATCCTGCAACATTTCCTAAACCTTGAATCCTAAACCAACCCCCCAACCTAAAACCCTAAACCTTAAAATGTTAAACCTTGCAGTTTGCAGCCGCCTCAGAGGTGACCGAAGCAATGCGGGAGGTATTCCAGAGGTCGGCTTGGCTTGTTTGCCTGTTTGCTGCTGAGGGGGTCGACGTTCAGGGCGCTTTGGGGGGCTTCGGTTGCAGGGATTTGGGTTTCGTCTGCTTGGTCATTGCTTTGACCCAGACCTGAGACTATCAATCCATGAACTCCCCGAAGCCGACTGAAGCCCGTGGCCTAAGCTGCAAGATGTTGAAGATGTCGGGTCTGGTGCGAAGGAGCGGATGACGGACGATCGGTGTATCAACTGTGGTCTTGTGGGTTGCAGATAAGTTGGATTTTTTGGGGGATGCTGAGAGTTGAGAGAGGCACTTAATCGCAAGCCTGAGCATCTAAAGACCCTTACGGTCATAGTCCCATGGGCGAAGTAACTCCCCCGGCGTCAACGTCAAGAATCGTCAAGATAAGTCCCGAAGCCTCAGAGCCTCAAGGCACTTACGCTCCAAACCCTGAACCCTGAACCCTAAGCTTGAGACTCTGAATCCTAAGCCTGACATCTTACGCCCTAACACTCTACGCTCTCGAATCGAACCCTAAACCCAAATCCTGGACTCAGTGCAGGCTGGGAGGCCTCGAGCAACCTCTCATTGGCGAGGTTTTTGGCGGCCAGTGGGTCGAACACCTTCGCTGCAAAGCGTTGTTCTTCTGCTGGTTGTGCACAGTTCCTTCTGGGCCTCGGGGATTATGCACTTCCTCTTATTGGCTATCGTGTGGGTTTCACGGCTTAAGGTTGGGTGTTGGGGGTTCTAGCAAGCCTAGTCACGCAGTCTACTTCGAAGGGTTCGCGTGCGTGTCGAAGCCTGATCCTTCTCGTCTAGCTCGTGCCTTCAGTGTTGAGATTTTGGAATTCAGCTTTGGGCTTCAGGATACTGCATTACGCGAGCCCGACACTCCGATCCCAAACTCCGAAGCCCTCAACACGCTTCGCGCGACCACCTTTAAACCTGACCCGAGACCCGAAACCTTGAACTTGGTAGGCCACTGGTGATTCCGCGTTCGGCCCCCTTCCGAGGATCTGATTCACAAAATGGGAAAATGCGAGTCCTAAACTCCCAAACTCCACAGCCGTAAACCTGAAACCCTGAACCTGTGATGAGCCAGCCTGACTAGCGTGAGGTCTGCGGCCACACCAAAGCGAAACCGGAGATGTTCACAGAGCCTCGTTGTCGGATGAGGGTCTACTGTAGACGTCTGAATAACTCGCTACATGTGTTCCTTAAGCTTCCCTTAAGCAAGCCTACCGCGGTATTCCCGCCAATCCGATTCTAGACCCCGTTATTCTGAGGGAGGGCTTTGGGGTTCAGTGTTTCGGGTACATGTAGCCTCTCGAGGTTTGAGGATACCTTGGCAGGGTTTGGGGTGGGTGGCTCATCGTTTGGACTTAGGGTTTAGGGTGTTGGGGTCAGGTTTGTTATTGTGTTTTATGGCTCGCCCGATCTTCACACCAGCTTTTGGTCCCCCACCTGTGGGGCCCTGGATGTTTTGTGGGAAGAGCCCCATGCAGATCTCAGCTTTAGGCGCTTTGGGTTCGCATTTTAGCGTTGCGACGCGGGCTGGGTACCCTGTCCAGTCGAAGTCACCCAAAGATTCTAAGATTGCAAGTCTGGAGTCGGGTTCTGCAACAAATGTTTTGTGTGCCCTAGTCTCGTTCAGACATCTGTAGTATAGGATCGTAAAGTAAAGGTGGGATCTGCGGGTTTCTGAAAGTCAACCTTCGATGCTAGACTGCCAAACCCTGCATCGTCTTTCACAACGTCCTTGCAAAGCCGCAGATCACAGCCTTCAAGCATTTGCAGCCCAGAGTATTGCTTTCGTTGTCTGTCATCGCTGCTCATAGCTGCGAACATGTTTGACTCTTTGCATGCCATACAACCCCCCCATGCTGTCCGAAGGCCAGCCCACGCAACCAGTATTCAAGAGATCATGTGACTAGGTTAACGGTTAAGCCCCACAGCAGAAAGCTCTCGAAGGTCAAGGCGGCCCGCAGCACTCCCACCATCCAGACACTTCTGAAGGCACCGCGACATGGGGCTTGCAATGGGTTCTTAAGGATCCGCTGGGCGCAAGAAGGGATAGACATACACCTTTTTGAAGCCATTGGGCATATTGGCGCATGCAAGGGCGAAGGAAATAAAGCGTCAGTGCGGCAGAAAGGGAACTCCAGTGTAGAATCTTGCAGCTGCTCCTGTACTACCGGACGTACCGAAACTCGGAGCCGTGTAGCCCTCGACATGTCAAGTTGTTTGTGACAGCCGCGTACATCCGCGTAGGCAGATAATCGATGCAACAACGCGGATAAGAAAGTGCCCAAACGGGAGCCTGAGAAAACTAAGGGACACCAAGCCTGAGTGCTAGGATCGGCAATCGACTGCCCTTCTCTTGTGACTCAGACTTCTGGAATTCACTAGATCCGGTACTGCAGGATCGACTCAAATTTGAGGAGCTGCCCGGCTGTTATGATTACGGTTGAGGGGCTTTGGAGGATGAGAGCCGAGTGTTGATAAAGGTACGCTTTAACGGAAGAAGGCTTTGATGATGGTGTTCGGGGTAAGGATGTAATGCAAGGGTTGGTCCCTGTGGTTCAACTGCACATGCAATGCCGTCGCAGCCATCATCACCATCAGGTCCCCAAAAAATACTCATAGCCCGTCGCCCAGTCTCTTTGCATCATCCAAGAATAGCTTCACTGTGCTACCACTCTCATGGGTAGTACCGACACGGCAAGATGTGTTCCTACCCCGGCATTTGTGCTTTCCACTGCGGTCCTGATGAGAAAGTTGTGTTTCCATACTAGCGTTTTGACACGTACCCTTCCATGCGGCAGGCGTGGCTTAATCATTTAAGTACGCAGGCCCCTCTGCAGTGTGTCTAGGGCCGAAAGTAGGAACACAAACAAGCCAACGGAGCAGGGTTCAGCGTCCTTGGGTTTAGGATGGTTCAGGCGTGAGGGTTATATGCTGTGGGAACTGCATCGCACCAGCTCTGACACCTTTTGCGCCCCAGACGTGACCCAAACCTTAGCGCCCAAAGCTGCTGGCACAAACGCCCTGCAAACCGAAACCCTCAAGCTTGAGGTGGTCCGTGTCCAGGGTTGTCCTGGCGTGACGTTGCAAGCCAGTTGCAAAAGGGCTCCGGGTTTGTGGCAAACACTCCCGCCCATGCTGAAACGGGTTCAGGGTTTAGGGTTTCGGGTTGACAAAGGTTCGTCGAGCAAAAGAATCCAAGGAGACCTAAGGAGAACCCCAAAAGCAATTGAGGCTGGATACGGATGTGTTGGTGGACTGTGAGTGCTGCAAGGCGCCGTTGGCAGTGACGATGTTGAGTTTTCCTGGGGTTGGTTTGGAAAGGAAGAGGACAGTTTTGGATTTTAGAATCCCCAAACCACCGACGAAACACCCTTCGCCACAAGTTTCGAGCTTGAGGCGCCCTAAACCCGACAGCATGACATCTACGTACTGAGACCTTTACGCTTCTGTCTTTCTAGGCCACAGGGCTTCTTAGAGAGTGCCGCCGCCCATCCTTTCTTGTTTGGCCTTACCAGTTTTACGGTGCAGGGCTTGTTGTGGAACAAGACAGCACCGAAGAAAGATCCTCACTACGTGGGCCCCGAACTCATGTATCCCCATGATTAAGAAGGCCCCAGAAACAACTCAAAACGCCAAAGAGGTCAAATCCCAGTTACAAATCGGCCTGCAAAGGCGAAACGACAGATGGGAAAATGGTGCGAGATGCCTGCCTGCACCTCATCTAGGGTACACGTTTTAGCTTGCCCGCACCCCATCTTTCACCTCCAAGCCGAAAACCCTGCACATAAACCAATGCAACAGAAACTGAATGGGTACAAAGTTTTCTTGAACTCCTTCCTCTTGTCAAGACGATTGTACGTGATGGCCGCGTAAAACTCGACAGAGGTCTTTGCCTAGGACCTAAGGCCGTTCCAACAACTACAAGTCCTTGATGTTGATTTAGGGATGGTTTTGGGGCCTGAGGCTGAGGCTTTGTTTTTTCGGGACGCGAGTATCTGGTTTCGGGCCACCCTAAGCCTGAGTCCTTGAACATTCCGGGACCCAAAACCTTAAACCCTCTTGTCTGACAGCACCCTGTGAGCTAATGGGCTTGCGGGCAGTTAATGATCATCGTCGTACCTACTTCTGCAGACCTTGCCAGGCTAGTCCGAGAGTGAGTGTCAAAAAACCCCAGATCCGGAACTTTGAAACCAAATCCTAAACCAACCCCTAAAGCTAAAACCCTAAACCTTTACATCCTGAATTTTGCAGTTTTGCAGTCGCTTCCGAGGTCACGGAAACCATCCGCTTCGTGTTTGAGAGGTCGGCTTGGCTTGTTTGCCTGTTTGCTGCTAACTGGGTTTGCGTATAGGGCGCTTTTGACGGCTTCGGTTGCATGGATCTGGGGATCGTAGACGTGTGAGTTGAGGCCTATAGGCTGTGGGTATTTGACCAACCTAGCGGACCAAGCGCGTATGCCCCTTCATAGAGCCCCCACACACAAACGGCATCAAGCCCGCGTGAGACCCCTTAAGTCGAACCCTGAACCAGGCTGCAAACTGCCTTCCCAAAGTCGGCTAAACCCTAAACCTCGCCCCGCAAACCCTGTCATCACCTGAAGGTTCAAAGCCCTCATGAAGGCTTATGTTTTGAACACCAGAATCACCAGAAGAACCCACAAAACTCTCAAGCGAAACGCCCCCTCCGATGGACTCAGATCTACAACTCACGCCAGCCCCTAACAGCCGCCAGAGTTTGGAATTGGAATTGGGAGTAGGTTTGAGCGGGCTGATGTGATGCGTTGGAAGTTCTAAGGCTTGGGGTTCTAGAGTTTAGGGGTCTAGGGTTTGACATCCTTCAGTGATTTATTGCGGGCCCCCCACAATGAAAACCTACTCAGAAATTTGATCCGGGACGGCGGATTCGTCATTGTGCATGCCAGGCTGGTTGCTGCCTTTCTGGTGAAGCTGGCCCGACACACGCCAGAGCGAACATGGTCAGAAAAGTCGACGAAGCCCACGGCATGAGACTTGCCGTGCATCGTATCCAGTAACCA
The DNA here is from genome assembly GCA_905221615.1 of Symbiodinium sp. CCMP2592. Taxonomy (NCBI): domain Eukaryota; class Dinophyceae; order Suessiales; family Symbiodiniaceae; genus Symbiodinium; species Symbiodinium sp. CCMP2592. The sequence continues at coordinate 43,605 of CAJNDT010000478.1, forward strand.
GTACACCTTGAACCCGAAGCCCTCATCAATATCGATAGAAGTATAGGTGATTATAGGTGGTTTGATCTTGGGATAGGGCAGACAAACCTAACCTTCATTCCGTGTTATCAATGCTTCAGGCAGGCCCTACGGTCGCTCACAAGGTATTCCCAAACTGTACGGGATTCAAATCCCACCTCCGAGTTCAGTCCGGGCTTGTTCCCTAGCGCATCGAAGCTAGAGAGTCCGCCAAGAGTAGGCACGAAACGCAACTGTTGCTGGCCTGGTTGGGTAGAAACTCGATAGGAAGGCATCGCATCCCGTCCCGGTTGAAAACATGATGTCGCAGAGATCTGCCACGACCACAATACCGCATGACAGATGGAATCCTGTGATAGCGGCACTTTCACACCGCCTCACAAACGAGAAAGTCGAAGTTTGAGCGCGTACGGCACACGGTCGTTGCCAGCCTGTTTGCCTTTAGCCTGACGACCACCTGATTGCCGCGAGGTGGTGTTAGAAATTGGCTGCAACTAGAAATCGCCGCGATAGCATAACAACGGCCATATGCAGTCGTGAACAAGCCGTAGAAGATGGCTTCCAAGAGCAGCGTGCCCGCCCATTGCCCTCGTAAGCCCTGGTAGAGTGTCTACTTCGGACGCCTTCGAAACTTTTTGGCGCGAGGATCAGGCGACTTCGGCAGGAAGTGCGCATTCATGCATATTGCACGCAGGTCACAACATCCAGCGGTAGCATTGGGCGCAAGTCCTGATTCCTATAGGAATCAGGGCTTTCACCCAAGGTCTAATGTCACCAGCCATCTGTGGGTATCACCGGGTAGTTACGACAAAACGTGTGGAAGCTTGTAGCGAAATCATGTGGGTGAGATTCGAAGTTGCATTCACTCACTCCGCCAAATCTCGTAGGCTGTTTGGCCTGCCATGTCTAAGCCGATGGATGTGGCCTTGGATGCCAGCTTTGCCGATCGTCTTCGTCTCAGTTGGCAGCCAATAGACCCGTTTGCGGACCTCGATTCAGGTGGCCCTCCTATGCCCCTCATGCCACATGCATCCTTTTTGAAACATCGTGGAAGGATAGTACAAGTTGTAGCTGCCTCGGTGGCCAAGGCGCAAGCATCGAGGCCATCTTGATCCCGGTGGTTTGCTATGGTTTTGCGAGGAGACGGCAGGCGAAATGTAGAGGCAGCACACGGGTATTTCGGAACAGATAACTCGTCGCTGCAGCAGCCCGATGCACTGACACTGCATCTTGCTACCACAGAGCAGTAGGCACTGCGCACACAACTGAATCGAACGGGGAACGGGCATACGCGAAAATCCGCACGGAACGGAACGCCACAGACAGTGGGCCCAAAGACTTCAGCCAAACGAAGGTACCGCTGGCACTAAAATTTCGTTCAGCTGAAGTGCTTCATGGCACAGGCTCAGATATGAGCTGTTGGCACGGTACTGCAAGCCTGCAAGCTTTTCAACCGCATGTTCTGGCCACGATCAGCTGTGTCGGAAGTTCGAGTTTAGGGTTGGCTTGAAGCCTTGACGCATCCTGGAATGGCCGAGGCCGTTTCCCCAAGTTAGTGTGTCCAAGAGCTGCCCAAATCACAAACTCGAGGTTCTTGTAGATGCAACTTTCAGGTAAAACAAAAGAAACGAGAAGGCTGATCCTAAATCCCGGACATGAACGCAACAGCACCTTGTTACTGTCCGATAGACGGTTTGGAGGAGATCTCGAAAGCGACCTGCGTTGTGGCCAGTTCTTTCTACACAGTTTTGCAGGAAAGTAGGTATGTACAGGTAGAAGCAGTGAAAAATGAATGCGAATTTCTGTCCGTAAAAGTACTTATATCTGTCTGTACTGTGTACGATGTGTAGAAAGATAGGTAGATGGATAGACAGACAGTTTCATTATACAAGCACGCACGCACACACACACACACACACACACGCACATACATACATGCATACATACATATGGCTCGCTGGCAGACATGGGTATATACACACACTGCAGTTTGTTTTGGGTTTTTCATGTCTCATAGACTGTTGAGGTTACATACATACATATCTAGATGTGTGTATATATATATACTATGTACGCATGTGCATGTGTGTATGCATACGCATTTTGTTTTACTTCAACGTTTATGTAAGTGTATGTTTATATGTCTATGTTCAAAAAGTATGAGTGCAAGTTTATGTAAATGTATGTGTATATGTACACGTATAAGTGCATGTGTATGTGCATGTGCATGTGTATGTATGTGCAATATGTACATGATATGTATTACATGCATGCGTACATGGGCCCGCTTTTATGCCTAAGTATTTATATGTGTGTAGATATTTGCAAATTTAGAAACTTGCGTGTATGTGTATATGATTACGCGTATGCATATACATATACCTCTCATTTTGCACTTCCCATGTGTATATATGTTTTAGTTGTCAAAGCTGCCTGGGTTTTCGAAGTTTGCTGCCGCCAGGGTGGACACCAGTAGCCGGCGTTGGTACGGCTCTTACCAACCAGCCCGCAGTAATTTGTCTTGATGGGGGAATTTCCCCATCCCCCATGTGCTTGCAGGTATTCAATCAAGCTGGCGCGAAAACTAGCTTCCGCACAAATGTGACATGTCCTTGAAACTGAAAGTCTGAAAGCTGGGGTCCGAACAGGATCTGATCCCTGTTCACATTTTTGCCCAGCTTGCGAAGAGGCAGTGCGGGGCATGGTCTGCGTAATACTTCGTATGAAGGGTGAATGGAACGATGACAACGATCTGCCATGTTCATGCTGCAACTTCCTCGGCCTTTAGCGCCTCCGAGCATTTTTCAAGCGGTTGTGTTGAAAGCGCTGGGTGCTACAAACAGCGATGTGAAAGCCTGCTGTAGACTGGGATGCAGCTGCTCAAAGCCGCCATCTCAGGTCCTGCTCTTTCTGTTGTGAAGATGGCGATGAGACACTCCCAGATTCCACTGGATGCGACCTGCTCAGACGTGAGGAGCTCAAAGCTACTTATCTAAACCACATTGCAGCGACATTGCGGATCGACAGAGGTGGCTAAGCTGGCAGGAGAGCATGCAGAACGCCCCCCAAGATGTAGGTTCTGTCGGATCCCTGAGCAAACTGTGTGAAGCACAACTTGTCAAAGCGGCTCTTGACAGATAGCATTTCGTTATAGATTAATCCTCCGACCTCCGAATGGACGAGAGAGGCAGGCATCCAGGCGTTTAGGTTTTGCAGTGGTTAAGGTCATCCAACCTGACACCGGAAGAGGCACAGGGCTGCTGAGAGCAAGGTCTTTGGCTTGGCTTTCAGCTGTGTCTTTGCCGTCGGGCTTATTTCCGATGTCCGTGCAGCACGAGTGAAGATTTTTGCTGGCGGTAAGTGCGTGGGAGTTCGCCTGGTATACCATGCCCATAAAGAGCACGAAGGTTTAAGGGAAGACTTCGGGTGGGTCTTGATCCCGAAACCCTAACTAAGCCGCAGTTTAGGGTTTCAGGTTTTGGGTTTCCGCCTCGTGCCAGGCTGCAGCAGGCATTGCTCGAGCAGCACCGCCACTGTTTCTACGAATGGAGGGCATAGGGCTGTTACGGCTTATTGGTTTTGAGCTGTGTTTGTGTGTTGAGGGGTTTACGGTTTTAGGCTTGTGGGTTTGGGGGTCGGTTTGAGCTCTGATTGTTGAGCCCAGGCTTCTGTGTTTACAGTTTAGGATCTGCGTTGAGCCCAGTGTACGAGGTTCACGGTTTTGGGGCTTACGGAATTTAGGCTTTGCAGTACTAAGGGCATTTCAGAAACCTGAGATTGCAAGCATCGACCGGAAATAATCGGATCCTCATCATCAGGACCGTTCTCGTGGTCATCGCTTTCAAAACCCCGAAGATCCAGCATCCTCAACCGTACGTCCCACACTCGAACATCGACTTTGCCTCCGTGGATCTCTTGAATCGCCTTTAAACTAGCTGCCAACCCTCATGTCTACTCCCTAAGCATTATGTAGGGGTGCGCCCCCTTATGGCCGTTGCGTTTATGAGTATGCTCCAGCAAACCCAAGACTCAGACTGTGTTCAAACAAGACCGCTGTTCGAAAACCTTACAGCACTCTTTGGAGGCCGCGCAGCACGCTATTCCAATCATGACGGCCCTGAAACTACTTCAGCTACAAGGGCACTACCAGCACAGGAGTACAATCCTATCAGAAACCTCGGGCCAAAGCCCGAGATACTACCTAAACCACGCCCTACAAACCCTAAACTTCCCTAAACCCCTAGACCTTTTTCCACAAGAGAACCGAGGGCCCACCAAAGTCCGTAAACGCACACCCCTAAGAGTTCAGGATTCTGTGTTAGCCTACAAGGCTCTATGTAATTCCAACGGACTAGAAGCTAAAACACCAAACTCTTCAGCTCCAACACTCCGAACGCGCAAGCATGAAGCATTCCGAATGGAAAACCTAAGCCCGAAACCATAAACTCTAAAGTCGAAAGCTTAAGACCCTAATTAAACCCTCAGCCCCGAAATCCAGAATTCCAAGCGAACTTCAGTCTCTCTCCTCGGCGATCTGTGTCGTAAGGGTCGGGATTTGGGCTTCAAGGTTGCAGGGCTGTGCGATTTGGAGTTTCGAGGTTTCTTGAGGTTGTGGTTTAGGTCCGTTGAGTTCAAGGCCAGGGTTCTGCAATGACTTCGGGATACTTACACTATTTCAACTCCTGGTTACTATAATCCCTAAGAAACAGCCAGAATTGTAATTTTTGCTCGGGTGCCAGGTTCGGCATAGATTAGGGTTTAGGGAAAAAGGTTTAGGGTTCTAGAGGTTCCACAGTTGAAGCTTTGTGAAGCAACGGAGCAACTGGGCACCTTAAGACTTGAGATCATGGCGTTGCTCCAGTCTTGGTAGACAAGGGCCCAACCCTCACTGCTCAAGAGTCGACAAAGTCACAATCCCGAAGCTTCCTCGCCAGCCTCCCAAGGATTTTTTGAACGTGGCACCGCCACGAAGCGTCCCGGCACCGCTGGCTTGCTCAATTTGGGCAACACGTCTCCGGGCCGCATCGATCGAAGCTTGAGAGTTGCATGGCTCGGAGCCTCCCGCCTGCAGGTGCTACCTGAACAGTATCTTGCAAGCCCTCTCCAACACGGTGCCGTTGCGCCGGTATTACGAGGCTGGTCACTACACTTCGGACACCATTGGAGGCCTGCATCTCGACAGCTTCCGTGAGTCTCAGAGTCTAGGTGCAGTCTGAGTTGGTTTGAACCTTTCAGATGTTTTGGTTTTATGATGCTCAGACCGGGGTTCTTTGGATTTTGCCTGGCTCGCCGACCCGTGCGCAGCAAATGCTGTCGCCTCGCAGCCCCGAGTGCGAAATCCGATAATCGAGTCTGCCACCAACGATGGCTACTAACTTGTTCGGCCGCCATGGTTTTTGTTGATCCCAATCCGGCCTGATGTTGCTTTTTGCCCACTTGCCCGACCACCCGATTTCCCCTCCCCAGAGGTTGTCGTTCTGACCCCCTGCAGCACGTTTTCCGACCCCCGGAACTGTTTTTCGGCCCCTGACGACTACCCCCCGTGAAGGCCGGAAAAATCATGAGTGCGGAGGACAGACCATTTGGAATCTTCTAGAATCTAGAAGCGACCTGATTTCAAGGTAGCCCCATTCTTGAAGAAGTGCATAGTTTAGATAAGGGATACAAATGCTTGTTAGTAGGCGATTAAGCACCACACTCCTTCCCGAGTGGCCGGATATGGTGGGGATTCTGCATGCGACAGTGAGCCAGGATGGGGTCAGAAAACCTCGACCCTTCGTTGAACCCTAACCGCTGCGGCGTTTTACCCCTAGACCCTTAGGCTGTGGAGGCTCGTGAGACAGGCCTTGAGTAGGCTAGGTGAACGAACATGAGAGGCAAGTCCTATGCTGGAACTTGCCTTTCCTTCGGCACCTGAGACGCATGGCACTCTGCCAGGAGATCTCATATGTCAATCCCTGATGCCCACTTGTGTTTGGACCCTGTGGAAACACCGCCCCGAGAATTCATGGATTCATGAGTCGTTCTCATCCTCGAGGCGGAATGAGTACAAGGTTTATAATGTTACAAATGCCCAGCCCCAAGCCCGGAAACCAGACGCCAGATAACACCCCTACCCACGTCCTGCAGTCTAAACCCTAGCTCCATCAACACCATTTCCCGAAGACCGACATCTTCTGTCCAGCCTTACACCCCAAACCTAATAGCACCCGTTCGCTGTGGAGAAAGGCCCATTACACATTAACAAAAAAACTTAATAGTAGGGGCTCAGGGTTTGGGTTTCGGGAAGGATCTAAGGGTCCAGGCAGTGCGTGCCCCGTCGTACAGTAGACCCAGACGAACAACCGACACAACAACGAAAGGACCCCCGAGGAGCCCTAGCGTTCTAGCCGCCGAAAGCTCCGCGCTCAGGCGGCTGCAGTGAGGGAGGAGGTTTGGGCAGTGCCGGGGCTGCATATGAAGCATTCCACTCAAGCGGAAGGGATGAGGGTCCAATCCGTGTTTAGCGTAGTTGCCAATGATGATACGAAGGGTGCTGCTATAAGCTAGGCTTGCAACATGATGGGTGTCATCTTATCTACGCCGTATAAACCCGCTCCTCACCTGATGAACATTACATGGAAGAGGAGGCAGTTCTCCAGGTGTAAATCGGAGGCATCCCACAGCACCATTGAGGCAGCCGTAGCAGCTGTGACGGCGCTCAATGGGACGTACCACAAGGATTCCGCCAGCTCGCACGGTTCTTGAGCTTGGGATTTCGTTCGGTAACATTATGCAATCCCTGCGACATGATCACAGTCTGATGAAAAGGCTTAAGCATCGAGCTTTGCATAGGCACTTTGGGACTTCGGATGGTGAGATTCGTTGCGCAAGACGCGGGATAGCACAACCGTGTTTTATGATTCATGGTATTAGGAGGATGGTGTGTTGTGGTTTTCTGATCATATAGGAGCCGCATAGGTTTATATGCACTTCTATCTATGCATGATTCAGATTTTCCAGGACGCTGCCAGGTATACCACAAGAAGGTGCCATGACATGGTCCTTTGCAGCGGCCGTTTCGGGTATAACAGAGGCATTCCAGGGGTTTCGGGCTTCCGCCGTACATGTTGTAGATTGCTTGACAGGGCTTCCATTACTATAGGGGTCCTACAGGCTGTTCAGTTCCGAAATTAAGGGGTTTGGGCCTTGAGGCCGGATGTAAGGGACCCGAAACCTGCTTTTTTATTGAACATGCATAGGAAACTGTGTTGAAAAGCTGATCATAGAAGACCTGCAAGGAACGACGAGTTACAAATCGAGATCTGCATAGGCACTTGGGGAGTTCCCCGAGAGATATTTTGCGCAGAGTCACGCAAGATCAGCATTGTACAGCTTGTCGGCCTGCTGCCAGGGCCTGCAGCTGCTGTGCCAAGCGGTGGTGCAGGCAGCAACGAGCTTGTTGGGCTGTTGAGTGTACGGATGTTCAGATACGGCTTGGACACATAAAGCAGGACAAACGCTCTGAAATCATCGGATGAGAAAGTTGTGTTTCCATACTAGCGTTTTGACACGTACCCTTCCATGCGGCAGCCGCGGCTTAATCATTTGAGTACGCAGGCCCCTCTGCAGCGTGTCTAGGGCCGAAAGTAGGAACGAAAACAAGCCAACGGAGCAGGGTTCGGCGTCCTTTGGTTTAGGATGGTTCAGGCGTGAGGTTTATATGCTGTGGGAACTGCATCGCACCAGCTCTGACACCTTTTGCGCCCCAGACGTGACCCAAACCTTAGCGCCCAAAGCTGCTGGCAAAAACGCCCTACAAACCGAAACCCGCAAGCTTGAGGTGGTCTGTGTCCAGGGTTGTCCTGGCGTGACGTTGCAAGCCAGTTGCAAAAGGGCTCCGGGCTTGTGGCAAACACTCCCGCCCATGCTGAAACGGGTTCAGGGTTTAGGGTTTCGGGTTGACAAAGTTTCGTCGAGCAAAAGAACCCCGAATCCCCAAACCACCGACGAAACGCCCTTCGCCACAAGTTTCGAGCTTTAGGCGCCCTAAACCCAACAGCATGACATCTACGTACTGAGACCTTTACGCTTCTGTCTTTCCAGGCCACAGGGCTTCTTAGAGAGTGCCGCCGCCCATCCTTTCTTGTTTGGCCTTACCAGTTTTACGGTGCAGGGCTTGTTGTGGAACAAGACAGCACCGAAGAAAGATCCTCACTACGTGGGCCCCGAACTCATGTATCCCCATGATTAAGAAGGCCCCAGAAACAACTCAAAACGCCAAAGAGGTCAAATCCCAGTTACAAATCGGCCTGCAAAGGCGAAACGACAGATGGGAAAATGGTGCGAGATGCCTGCCTGCACCTCATCTAGGGTACACGTTTTAGCTTGCCCGCACCCCATCTTTCACCTCCAAGCCGAAAACCCTGCACATAAACCAATGCAACAGAAACTGAATGGGTACAAAGTTTTCTTGAACTCCTTCCTCTTGTCAAGACGACTGTACGTGATGGCCGCGTAAAACTCGACATGCAACCCTCTGGAGCTTTAGGTCACTCCGTGGAGACAGGGGCAGGCGACCAGCTCCTGAACGAGCTCAGCTCCATTTTCTTCCCAAAATGTTGCACAACACCGAAGACCTCCCAATCGCAATGCATGAAAATCCCTCAACCTGCAACTTCAACCAGTTGTCGTATGTTGTGGTCCAGTCATGTAGCCTACATTGCAAGCGTGGGCAAAGTCCGAGCCAGGTGGGAGACAAACAAGCCTCAACAGTGGAACCCCTAACCAGTCTGAAGACTTACACGCTGAACCTTTAACGGCAAAAGCGATGAGTTCACCCCCCATAAAACCCGTATAACACCTTTAAACGAACAGTTAGATCCCATAAAGGCACCCTTCTCAAGCGCCCCGGCACAGCTGAGGATCACGACCCCCCCAGACCACCTCTGCATCTGCAGCTCCTGCAGCAATGTTTTCCGGGGTCTTCGGTTTTGGGATTGCAGGTTCAAGGCCTTTAGGACCTGGGGTTTTATTGTTGACAGCTAATTGGGTCTAGAGAAGGCTCAACACGGGATCGCACCAAGCCAGCATGACACCAGAACGAAAACAGCCGTGGCACAATTCAGGTTACACTGGCATGCAAGCCCAAACCCTGAAGCATAAGACCTACTACAGCCTACAGCCAAATCCATGCAGTTACAGACTGTCAGACCTGAAGTGCTTGTTTAGATTCCCAAACACTCAGAATGCGCTTGACAGGCAGCTCCGAAGCCCTAAACCGTTCCGCCTCAAGACCTATAAGTTCGGACACCCTAAACGTCTAGTTTGGAGACCTGTGGCCCTATCCTCGCACTGGCACAAATCCGACAGCCTGCCTCCCAAGCCCGATCCCCTAATGCCAAGCCTCTAAAAGCCCTAAAATACAATCCCTCAAACCGTTAGCACCGTTAGCCTGTCGGTGAAGGCCTGAACCGCTTTGCGTTCAACGTGCAGAACACAAGCTTCACCAAGGCGACGGGGAAGAGTTGAAAGCCTAGGGGCTGGACAGGAGACTTTAGGGAAACTCAGGCGGTTGGATGGGAGTTTGAATGTTTAGCGAAACTTGAGGTTTGAGGTTTTCATGTGCTGGAGCGTTTGAGAGGAGAGGAGCTTAAAGGTTGCGGAGTTCAGGTGCCCGTGCTTTTGTCAGGTGCTCGCCATATCCTAGACGCTACACCCTGAATTCTGAACCCTAAATCTGAACCCCCCTCCGCCCGAAACCTCTATCCCGCAAGGTGAAGACCCCAATCCGCGTGGACGGGCCTCTGAAGATTGGCCTTGTCCTCAGCCCCACAAACTGGGCAAACATGTTGTTCTTCTTCCAAGAATTTAAATCCTATCATGGTAACTTAGCGTATGACCTTGTCGAGTTACTGGAATGAGGTAAGTTTTTTTGAGCTTTTGGGGTGTGTTGGGGTTTCGGAGTCCGCATGAACGGACGCAAACCTCCATTTTGGAGAAATTCGAGAGGGAAAATACCCATAAGCATTGCTTGCAAAGGTTCGATGAACTTGGGCAGCAATCTCAAAACCTTGATCTATCCCGAAATTCCCGCGCATCATGGTATACTACTATATGTGTTTCAGATGTAGAGTGCCTTGAGGTATACTTCAGCATACTACAGTTGGTTAAAGCGTGTTGTCGTTGGACGCATGTGTTTGCATAGTTGATTGATTCTAGTATCAAAGACCCCGAACCCTCTCGGAAAACTCAGGCTCCGATCTGGCCCCCGCCGGTTTGGGGATCCCTCGCCATTCTGTCTTTGGGGGTTCGCAGGATTTCCGTGTTTGGGTGTGTTTGGGGCTTCAGACTTAGCCCTTTGCAGACTTGGTCCTTCGACACAACGACGGATTGTCGGGGGCACGGCTTTCCTGAACTGCTCGGCGAGGACCCGACGAGTACGAGCTGTACAATGTCATCATCCACACAGGCTCGGGGCAGTCCTTGGCCTCTTCCCCAGCTGTGCTTTACTCCCTCCAGCCTGACATGTGCCTCAATTTGTAAACGGGGTATACAGCGACTTAACACACCTCATAAGCCACGTTCAACCTTTACCGGCCCTAACCCCAGATCCCTAAACCTGGCTGAAGTCCGCGTTGCGAAAGCATCAACCCAGAACCCTAAACTCCGCACCCTACATCCTGAGCCCAAAACCAGGAGTCCTAAGTCCTACACCCTCTGCCTCTCTGCTTCGATCCACAACTCAGCATATAGCCGGCCGCTGAGCAGGCAACCATGCCTCCAGAGGCCACTACTACGCGGTGGGACGGCGATCCGAGTCGGTGGCGCCTCGTCTCGGTGCTTTTGTCTTCAGAGGGCTTTAGGTTTTGGGGGCATGAATTTATGAATGTTTGTGGGGTCTTCGGGGGTTTGAGTCAGGCCTTCAGATGTTTCGGCTTTGGGATTTTCGGTGGGTTTAGATCTTCCAGAGCTCCGGGCTTCTGGCTTTGCGGATGTAGGGTCCTGATGCTTGCTATATTCGTAGGTCCAAACAATCAGTAGTGTCCCTTCGTGGCCGCGACAGAAGTCTGTGATACGATACCCCCAGACCCTTATTCTAACTCTCAAGGCCCCTTGGGGAGTTGAGTTTGTGTATGACAGTATCCTTTGTAGGGTTTCGGTTGTAGAGATATTGGCCTTAAAGGTTCTGCATCGCTTTGATGTTTATGAGTCTTGGGTCCTAAAATAAAGCACTCTATGGGTCACACTATGGGGTTGAGTCCAGAGTTCAGTTTTTTTTGGTTGGCGAGGTGGAAGTTTGGTTTTGCGGTTTTCATGCTGGATCCCAGTTTCGAAGCACCGTATTCCTTAGCACAGGTCGTTCGTCTTAGGGGCGTAGTTCGGGCAAAGGGTTCTGGGATTCTGCCGTCGAACATAGGGTTCAGGGCCCATAAACCTAGTGACTGGGAGCGCCTCAAACTTAAAACCTATTGGTTTTCATGATGGCGGTTTCAGAACCAAGGAGACCTTATCTAGGTGCCTTGCCACAAGGATCCTGTCATGTTAGGGTGTCCGTGAGGCTCCTCTTTCTTTCGAACTCTTACAGGCTCTTACGAGGGAACCCTTGGGGCCTGGCTTTTGAACTCTTGTTTCAATCTTCCCACAAGGGCAATACAAGGCCACACGTGAGACCCGAATGCAGATCTTTGGGCCGGGAAGAGCTTTATTATAGGCTCTCTTTAAACCTACGTTTGGGGTTTATCTTGGCCTGTTCCAATCCTTTACTTCCTGCGTAACTTATATTACGGATTTGAGTAGTAGAGGTTTACAGGTATGTGCTGGAGAAGGAGACTTTGTACATCACCCCTGATCAAGATTTAGAGCTTCTGATTTTGCAGGTCTATTCGCAAGTCTATTCTAAGTATTCAAGCTTCTACTTTGGCCGGAGCCCTAAACCCATGAAAGCCCCAAGGGCCTCACAGCCGAAACTCGAACGACTCCCCCTGCATCAGGGGTCGGGGGCTGGTCTCTGGCCTCCTATCTGCAGGATGGCTGTAGGCTGGGGTTTGCATGGGTCCGCTTGCCAAATCTTCATATGCAGATCTTGCAGAACTCTGAGGTCAAGCCCCACACTAGCCTCCCAACCAAGCGTGTGCAAGAACACAAAGCAGATTGGAGTTTTCGTAGACTTTGCTATGATCCCTACGACGAAACCTAAACTCCGAATGTCCGAAACCCACCCGGTAGGCCAAAGCCTTGAGGTGCGCGCCGGCATCTCATCATCAAACGGGGTACGGACCCTGGTATCCGCAAGCCCTAAACCTGATAAGTCGCGGAAAGCCTTGGAATGCTCTGCAACGCCCGGTTCAGAAATATCACAATACGGCTTGCCAGTACTACCAGTACTATCATGTGCATGATGGGATACCCGCTTAGAAGGCTTAGAAAGGGTTTGCAAGCCCAGCAGCGGTGATCTGCAGATTCTGCCACCCTTGATCCCCAAACCCTGAGTGCCGAAAGCCAATCATAAAGTACACCTCTGGTTCTTGGAAGCATCAGCAGACGTAGTAAACGAGGTCATGATCACATGCCTCTAAGGGGACATGACTTATCACCCCACTTAGAACTGCGAAGTCTCAGGATCTTTCAAGTTCGAAAGGATTTTTCAAGCTCAGAAGGATCTTGCAAGTTCTTCCTGGACGCAAAGCCCTGAGCCCTAGAATGCCCTAGACCGTCTCTTTGCTGAGCGCTAAGGCGCCTAATTCCTTACCCGTCGCAAGTGTGCATTGTCCCAACTTCAGGTACCGACTAGATGATTCCAAGATCAGCCGAGCATCGGCCGAGCTCGACATTCTGCAGGGCAAGCCGCCCGAGGAGCTGAAGGACGACAACCCGTGACTGAACCAAGTCTAGGGTTCGACGTTTAGGGTTTGGGGTTCAAGGATGAGGGCTAAGACAAAGGCTCGCGTTTGTTTATTTTGGGGGACAAGTCGTTTACAAACGGTGGTGTTTTTGCTGAACAGGGACTGACAGAGGCCCAGTCGGGATGTGGGTGATTTGCTGGGGTTTTCCGGCTGGGATCCAAGACTGATTTGCAAAACCCGGACTTGTGGGATTCCTGATCTATGATGCCTGGTTATGTTCATCAGCTTCATCCGGCCTATGTATCCGACCCTTTGGGCTGAGGGTTGATGTAGTCTTCAACAAAGTTGTTTCCGTCGCATTTTCCATAGTCACCAGAGCCATCCTTTGGGTCTGGCTGAGCTTCTTATCAAGGGCGTGAGGGAGGCTGCACAGTTTTGGAGGGACCGCCGGGTCTTTTTGGTGATTTGGGGCGACCCAACCCTTGGGGTAGTAATGGGAAGGGGTGCAGGATGCCGTTTGCCGGGGTTGGGGGGGATGTGAACACGGAGTGGACATAGGCGGGTTGGGAGGGATACCCGGAAGCAGCCAATGCTTGTTCATTTGAAACCTAGTTGTCCGTGCTGGACGTGGATATCAATATCATCATGTCATCGGTTGAAAAGTGGAGGGACGATCTTTTTACAGGCAAGTTTGGGAATTTGAAGCTTGTGGAAATGCTCGGGCTTAGGGCAGCTTACAGTCTCTTATGTTTCATGCTGAAGGGCCCTGCGCTCGCAAGGGTTCCCAAGATTGAAAGAACGCCGCTGCAACACCTTCACCATCCAAGGCCTCAAAGCATAGATCCTGGGAGTCACAGCCCTTATCCTGCAACCCCTGCTACCAACGCCTGATCTCCTGACACTTCACCCCGGGCATTCGCACGACTGGCCAATACCGGCCAGAGGGACTCGACTCTTGCATTTCATGAACATGTATGCTGTGCTTTGTGCTACTGATCTTGCTAGCGAGTCTCCAATCTTTTCTGGTATTGAAAACGCACTCATAAATACCTTCGGTATAACGTTCTACTTTCCATTGTCAGAAAGTGCGGGGCCTAGTGGTCGGATCAGTCGGCCGCGGCAGATTTTTGCATACTTCCGCATGCATGTTTATGCACATGTACATGCATACGTTCTGTGTATCTGTGTAAACATACACAGAAGAAGCTTTGACCGGAAGCTCTCGTACATTTTCCTGAGGCAGAGACGCTGATATAATGATGGCTGAGTTAGTGTACTTCGTTCTGTCATACGCGGCAGCGCATTGCAGAGCACATGACATGGGGGCCACCCAACACAAAGAAAAGTAAGTAATAAAATTGAATAGCGACAGCTAGCAGCACTTCACAGATTGGCAATGCAAAACTACAAGCTGCGTGGAAGATCCAAAGCAAACCACTGATTGCAGCAGTGTAGCCGTATGCTGTGGTTAGCAGCGATGCAAGACCCCCAGCCGCACCAACCTTTACATCCCATTGAGAAGTATAAATTGTTTCTGTGACACCGTTTCCAATCTCTTGAACCGCCACATACCTAAACCCCAAACTCTCAATCAAGCGATGCGCAGGGGAGAGCGCGCGTTCCCTTCGGGGCAGAGTGGGGTGCTAAGAAGAGCAGGAACAAGGCTGGGTCCGCAAGCCCCGGAACCCTGAATCGGATTGGTAGGTTGAGGGTTTAGGGTAAGCTTGATCATTGCCTAATCAGATATAGTGCGCCCATTTGTCGCTTTCCGGGCGCGACGCTGACACACAATGCGGCAATGCAGGCTTCAGCATTGCAAATTGCGGCCCCGCGTCCTTGCTGGTAGCAAATCATACTGACCTTTCTCGATGCCCGTTCTGCCCGAATCTGTTCCGTAACACATCCTACTGCCGGGTCTTGATTGGTTTTTCCTGACCTACCTGGACCGGCGAAAGCTGCCGGAGAGGGCAAACTGCAGCACCGACAACAGCACAAGACCAGTAGGCGTTCGCTGCAGACCAAGTCCCGGAAGCCGTCCGTGTCGAGTATTTCCAAGGGTTGCTGATCCTGTGCAAGCTGAGTCTAGACCCATGTCCTGATGATCTCTTTGAGCTTGTCCAAGCAACCCGATCAAAAATGAGCTGGATCGACGGAGCGTCACTTCCAGGATTTTGTTTGCAGCATTTCGGGTCACACCTGGCGTCAACTGAGCTTCAGGGAGACTTGACAGTTTGGGGTTGACGGTTTATGGGCAGAAGGTTGAGCATTCTAAGGTGCAAGGCAAAGCCCAAGACCATCGCCCGGGGACCAACAGTTGCGCGACCTTAAAGCCCCAATCCCAAGATGATGTGGTAGGCCCACATGCCCGCTCCGAGAAGGCAGCCTTTCCCTCAGAAGCAGTTTGGGAGAGAGGGTTTAAGAAGGTCTGCATTGGGAGCTTTACTGAAAGTAGGTTAAGAGCTTTGGGATTGTAGAGTCTGGTGTCAATGTGGGTTGAGGTTTTAACTCCGCAGGGCTCAGGGTTTCTATAGGGTGTTGAAGGTTCAGGGCTTACCGCTTATTCGCTCGGATTCACATTGCGAACCCACTTGAAGATTCAGCGTCAAGGGCCGAAGGATTTGCAGCAGTGAACGGGACCGGCAATTTTCGGCACTTCGGTAGGGCCTAGAGGCTTTACGTCGAAGAGTTTTCTTGAGCCAGCGTACTCGTCTAACAAAGCAAGACGAGCTCTGGGCGCATGTTTTTGAACGCAAGCTTGCACACGTGCTTGGTCAGGAACTTGCAACTTCTCGTCCACATTATTTGGCTCTCCCGGCGACAGAACAGGAGGATCACGCTGGAGTGGAGCAGTGGATGTTAGAACGATGATCCCGCGAGCATTTCCAGGCCATAGCAGCTCGTGTGAAACATGCGCTGAGGATTGAAAGCTACATCTTCTAGGTAGTGGACCCTAAGATGTCGCTTCACCTGCCGCCGTCGTCCGCTTGGCGTGGACCCCAAACTCCTGCATCCCCTGTCGCGAATCCGGAGTTCGAAATGTTTAATGGAAGTCGTTCACCATACAGCCTTGAGTTTTCTGTGTGTTTTTGCGCGTGCCATCCCTTCGATGTGGGCCGGCCACGGGGGCTGCGTCTAGGTTGCAACTTAATCCCTGAACCTGGACTTCATGCCGACGACCTGGCTTCTACTGAGCCAATCAGCACTTGGAGTACGAAATACAGGGCGAAAATCTTCTGAGGGCTCGAACGCCCCACGAGCCGAAAATCTCACAATCCGCATCCAAAACCCAAAAGCCAAAACCCTAGACATTCGTTAGACCCAAAAATTCTCAACCGTCAACCCTTTGCAAGGTCACGCGGTGATGAGGAGCTTGCAAGAGCGCGTGCCAGAGCGGAGGCAGGGTGCCTTGGCCAGACAGTCAGATTCAGAAGTGCTACGACGGGTTATGCGAGTTCGGTTAGGATTAAGGGTTAAGGTTTTTGGTGCTGCTGAGTTAACATCATGCGGATCTCCAAGCAACACAGACGGAATGACCGGAGGTTGAAATTCCGTCTCCTTATTCTGACTGCTACAAATTGGGTGTGGGCGGGTAGAGTTTTTAAAGCCATCTGCCAGCGAACGTGTTGAGGGCTCGGTGTTAGGAGGCCACAAGGCATTCCCGTATTGAGCATTGGGGTCGGGGGAGATGTAAACAGCGACGTGCATCAGAAACACCCAGCCGCCCTCCAAGATCACTCGCACCAGAAAGTGTTAAATGGATAAATACAACATCATACGAAAGTCTTGCTGACTCCTGCCGCCTGTGCCACTCGGTCTCGGGAAAACTGGCAGGCAATCTTCGCATTCACCGAGGTGGGATGAGCATAGTGTTTTCAGCCTCAACCCGAAACCTAATTATATCCCAGACCCCGGCACACAAACATTCAAGCAACAAAAATCCTTCTAAGCCGCAACCCCAGACCTCCACCTTTGGTTTGAAACACAAAATTCAAAATCCCGCAACCCCCATGGCTGCAGGCGAAGACGCAGTGCCAGGAGCGGCCGGCAATAGCTACAAAGCTGAGCATCAACCCAACGGATAGGGCGGATAATAGATACTATAGAGTGTTGCGATTATCATTGTTGTTAAGATCATTGAATCACGGTCCTGAGAACTACCTACACCCTTCGTGAAAGGCAATGTGAGGACCCTAAGGTGGTTTTGACACGGCTTGTAGAGTTGACCCCTCGAGGCTGCCGGGTTCAGAGTTTCCAGGTTTGGCAATAGATGCTTTCGAGTTCACAACATCTGAGACTGCCTGAGGACGCTGATATTGAGGCCCTGCACGCTCAACCCCGAACGCGAAACCCAAAATTCCACCGCTTGCACCCGTGCCCAAGTCCAAAACCCTGAACCCAACTTCGTGCTTTGATGGCTGCTTTTTGTCAGGGCCCTCGCGAAAGAGGTCTTATATGGTGCATAGAGGATGCGGCCCCTGCAAGGAAGTGCTCTACAGCCAAGCCTTTTCAGAGGAAGTTTGTACTTCGTTTGTCTAGGCAGACAACTACTTGTAACTAAGTGTGGTCAGGACAGTCTGCTATTGGGTTTTGTCTGAATAGAATAGAATCTTCATCTAGTCTAGGGTGTCGTGTCTTGGTTTTGCGTTTCATGTCTGGACAGACTGTTGTGGGTAATGGCTGGATAGACATTACAGTGATTCTCGTGTTATTCGTTCAGGCACTAGCCTGCCGCCTGCGCAGGTGCTCATGCGGGGAAGGGAAGGGGTTCGGACGAAGTCGTCAAAAGTATTGGGTTGCGGGCCAAGGTTCACAATCACAGTTGTTTAGAGCTTTACGAATCAGGGTTTGGAAACAGTATGTGTTTTGTCTATTTAGGCCACCAGGAGTTGTGGTGTAGTGGAGGGTATGGCGGGGCTGAAGGGTCGGAATCCAGGTTCACAGTTTTGGGGGCTCAAGCGAGGCACTTCCCACCCAAACCCCGCCCCAGACCTTCATCCCTTGAGGACCCCCGGAAGGACCAAACATCGCACGACTTGGCAAGAAAGTCGCCAACATCGCACATTGCAGGTTCCCATAACGAGGGTTCAGTGTGCAACCTGAGCAGCGTTCCTTAGTCTCTGGGCGATCTTGACCCAAAGCCTACATGGTTTACCGCCTAGACCGCGTCCTGTGGTCTTGGCCTGGAGTCTGTGCATTGGGGTTCGGGGTGTTTCAGTTTTCGTTGCTTTTCTCCCCTTCCCTGCCCTGTGCGGGGATGCGTTATCTTGCTCTCGCCCTCTCGCTCTCTCGCTCTCTCGTTTTCTCTTGTCTCAAGTGCATAACGAAGCATGCGAGGCCTTACTACCAGAATTGAGGTAGCGATGACAAGCACCCTCTACTACTAGAACCGCTCTTCGAGTGTTTATTGCCAGAGGGGCACAACCGTTCAATTTTATGTGGAGGAAGGGACTGCCGGAAAGCCTGTATTTTCAGAAGATTGAAACACCTAACATGGAATCCACAAAACGACTTCCTGTAAACAGCTAGCTTGACCTCACCCTGTGTGCCACACAGAGCCGGCCTGGAACCCCACGACGTGTGGGGGGACGCGCGGCTTAAGATATGGCTGTTTCCGATTTCGGCTTTGGGGTTTGGAGACAGGGAGGAGGGAGGTTTGTGTTATGTCTGCTATGTGTGGTTGACTTTCAGAGCTCCTCTTTCTATTGCTGGTTACAAAAAACTCCTTATCGAGTATTGGGCTTCTTGGACAATTCAGACAAGTGCCAACGCGACCCTAAGCTACGGACTCTTGGCGGCAGCGGTTACAAGCTCTACGAGCACATCCCTGTAAACAGCTTGCTTGACCTCGCCCGCTGTGCCACCCAGAAGCGGACTGGTTCAGTCGCAAGTTGCCGCAGACGTGGCTTCCGATGTTGATGTTGTTGTTGTTGTTGGTACAGACAAAAACAGCAGCCCGCACTTGTTGTTAATTAGAAGCAATTGGGAATGCTTCCGGCGACCGCATAGGGTGCCTGTAGAGTTTTGGGAAGTGCAAGCCATGGTTTACACAGCAACTGCCCCATGATAGAAATGCGGTCTAGGCTGGGTGTTGTTGTTGTTGTTGTTGTTGTTGTTGTTGTTGTTGTTGTTGTTGTTGTTGTTGTTGTTGTTGTTTACGCCATGGCATGCCCCTCGCTCTTATCGCACCCACTTGCTGACTTCGCAAGCACCGTCCTGCGCGAGGTTTTAGCCGTGTTGTACAAGTTCCGCTCTGCAGGGTCCCTTGTTAGGTCTAATTTCCGCTTTGTTTGTTGCGCCAGAACGGACGTCGTTTTTGGTCGTGCATTTTTCGTTGCGACATCGTTCTAAGCAGAAAAAAAGACGTGGCCTGCGTGGTATATTCCTCACATCCTGAAGCCTTATGTTTTCCTACTCGTACCTTGCATTTTTGCGCATTTTGCATCTTTTGGCTTTTGGTCTTTGTTGCTTTCGGTGATGTTTTCCGCTTGCTCTTCGGGGTGGGGTGGGGTGGGGCGGGGCGGGGTGGGGCAGGGTGGTGGGGGGGGGGTTTCATGGCGTTCTGGTTGGCAATAAACACATCTGGTTCACACGAGCCAAAGTATTCGGCATGCTTGCTAAATTTCCTGGACCCCGACAATGCCACTCCAATGATTACTGTCACATGCAGGGGTGCATGCAGGTTGCTTTCAACTTCTGAAATGCATCCGGTCGCAGGGTCGCAACCACAAGCACTTGCGGTACCTGAAAAAACCAACAGCTGCGACCTGGGCAAGAGTTTCTTGTATGCGCGCGCCATATCCCATCCTGCCCCGTGGCAGACAAATTCAAGTTTTCAAAACATCAATCATGCACTCAGCACACACCATCGTAATAGCAATCGCAGCAGTAGCACGACCCACCGCAGCACACAACAGCAGAGCAGCACTAGATAGCAGTAGTATCGGATAATCCGCAACCCCCACACACACACGGCACACACAGCACACACCATCCCAAGAGCCCTTGCCGCAGCAAGACTGAAGAGCCCTTGCCGCAGCAAGACTGAAAGCAGCACGAGGCATAGCCATTGTGATCATCATCACCAATTACACAGGAAACATCAGAACACGCAACCCTGAACATCGCCGACGCAAAACCAACTATATAAACCCGCAGACGCCCTGTACACCTATCGATTTCCGGAGCCTCGACATGCCAAAAGGAGCTTTCTGCAAGCCCCTCTGCCAAAAGATGCAGAGGCCAGACATCGTTTGGGGTTCCGGTGGTGCTGGTTCAACAGGTTTCGGGTTTAGTGCTACGGGGATTTAGGGCTTAGTGGGTTTAGGGGTTTAGGCCTTCGGGTTGATGATCGGTTTCGCGGTTTCGAGTTCAAGGAGGGCTGAGGGTAGTTTGGATTTAGAGGGCTGCTGGCATAACCGATGCCTTTGCTGCGTGTAAGCCGAATTGCAGTAGGAGCCTTGTTGCAGCGCTAAACCCTGAACCCAGAAACAGCCAGACCCCTAACATGTGTTGTATAGGGGCTTGAATGCTCCCGAGCCCTCCTTAGTGGATGTATCCTTCAACATACCTATTTGTATAATTATCCGGTAAGCCCTGTTTATGAAGGCTCTTATATTGCCGTGAGGACTACACGCTAAGCTGTTAGTGCTAGTATGCTTTTATAGTCGCCTGCATTGCCAATTGGGGCTTGGAGTTTAGGGGATGGTGGATTGGTTTGACTGTATACGTGTTTCCAGTTTGCAGCTTCGTGGGGAACCTTCGCACTTCCTCAGCCTTCGGGTTTATAGCTTCAAACGAAGCAAAGCCTGAGCCCTACCCAAACGATAAGCTCAGAACCCTAGAGCCCTAGACGAAGCCTTCGCCCTAGACCCTTCTAGCTCCAAGAGACACTAAACCCTAAAGCACCTAAGTCTCTCTACAGACCTCGCCTGGTTTTGCCGAGTGTGAGCGTCAAAAAAACCCTAAAGGCAGAACCCTTGACCACCCCTGGAGACTGCACCTGTGTACAGAAGGCTAGTTCGGCAGAAGCTTCTAATCTTCTGTAAGTTTAGGCAGAGTTTAGGGCTTGGAGTTTAAGGGTTGCTGGAGGTTTAGAGTTTAGGAAGGGCTCGTCTTGGGCGTTAGGTTGGCATGCAGGTTGGTCTAGATTGTGGCAGCATAGTAGACTTAAATGATGGGACGCCGAAAGGTGAACCAAGTCTACAACAGAAGTCTCAAGACAGTGGAACCGCTTAGGTTTCCCTACAGCCTACGAGCCTTACAGCAAAACCGTGACACATGTTTGGGCTTGCAGGTCATGTTCAGAGTACAGGCTCAAGCGAGGTTGCATTTTGGAGGTGCAGCACACACCTGAACATGCAGCCGTTGGTTTCTTTCTTTCGGCCCACGATTTTGCAGCTGCTGTTGCTTGATTTCAGTGGTCGCGCTCGTATCCTAGATGTTGCGGGCAAATTGCACGGGCTCACAGGCAACCAAATCGACGAGCTAAACGTTAGGACCTTCTCTTGGGTTACCTTTAGGTTTGGGGTCCTACATGATGAAGACATGCCTACAGGTCTGGATGTCAGTGCCGCTTGAATGCTTTACCGGGCCTGCAGCCCAGGTGACAGGTCAGTGTTAACCTGATCTCCGGTCCTCTCGACACCTGGCTGCATGGTTGGTTTCTTCGGCTCATCACGGTGGCCTTGGTGACATGAGCTGCGCTCTGGATTGCGGTAGACAACCCAGGGTGTTTTCCGTATTCTGCCTAGTCATTTGTTCGTGTAGCTGGAAGTGGCATCCTAGTTTACAAGGCTCTTGAGTGAAGAAAGGCTAAGAAGGCTTATCTTCCGTACTGCCCTGCTAAGCTCGTTGGTAGGTGGGCCTTAAAGGGTTCCGTTGGGTTCCCGTTTTTTCGAGTTCTGTTCTTTTGGAAGTTTGGAGTTAGCCACAGTTGCGGGGCTAGCTTTGGAAGTTGGGAAACCTTTTTCGGAGAAGGAGAGCATTGTTTGCCATGGCTGTGACCCCGAATGAACCTGGCTCTTCGAGTCAACATAATTCTATCACTTGGGGTGCTTGAATACATTCATTACAGATCACTTAAACCTTATCTTTAATCATTTAGACCCCTGTACTGATCTTATAGCAACCATTGAAAGGAACCCTGTCCTGCTCGGCTGCTTTCTTAGGGCTTACACGACCGTCACGCTGCAGAAGCAAGAGCTGCCGAGCGAGCTCTTCGTGCCCACATTCTTCAGGCTCGGGGACTCAGATTGTGGGTGGTTTAGGATTTTAGGTTTGTGGTTTCGGGGTTTTGGGTGCTTTGGTTTAGGGTCTATTGTCCACTGCTTTTCTAGTCCTACCGTCTCCAAGTGCTTTGTCCGAGCTGTTGCAGGGTTCTCCGAGTAGTGGCAGTCACATGCTGCCTGATCGGTCCTGCAGTTTTTGTTTTGGTGGCTTTGGGTCCTATGGTTCTTTTGGTCCTGTTGTCGCGTGCTTAATTGACTCAAGGAGGTCTCTGTATACTGGGCCAATGTTCCATACTCTGCACTGGCATGTGTACCGAGAAGCCAGGCTCTTCCCCCTTTAGCCGCTGAAGCCAAGCCAAGCCCGATCAGCCACGTGTCTCATATTTGGCGGGTCTGTATCAGGTGTTTAGTAACGATTTTTCGTGAGCCACCAGCTGATTGAAGAGCACGTCCTTGAATGCTCGCTCCTCTGTCGTTTGGCCAACCTGCACAGTCGATGAGGCGGAGGAGGTTGGGGCCGTGTAATCGTGGCTCCCATCGCGCTTGTATCTCCTCCAAGATGTGTGGGGCTTGGCTGGGTCTAGCCTGAGGGCGCTTACCTTGCGCCGGGGCTCCATCTGAATCTCAGAGCTGTCAGCCGGTTCAGATCGCTGTCGGGTTGTGGCTTCTGTCGGCTCCTCTTCCGGGCCGGTGCTGTCCTCGCTTGCTTGCAGTCCCTGAGCACCTCCGGGGCTTATTGCTCTCTCCGGAGTGCTCTCTGCAGCAGGTCCCAAACCGAGTACCCCGAGATGGATGCTGCACTTGCGGCGGCCGTGTGCTATGCCAACTGACCCTCTTGTCGGCTAGTCTCTGGATGTCTGCTACAGGATGACTGAGTAGCCAAGATTGGAGGGACAGGGCGTCAGTCACAGGAGCTGCATCCCTGGCAAGCGCTTTTAACCTACCACCACTGTTTTTTGTCAATACCCGGCTAGTCCGCAGACATTACATTCATGACAGAAAGCGGATCACTGTATCGCTTTGTCCTTGTGAATTACGACTGTTGCTACTCTTGCCGCTCTTGCGACCCTCGCTACCTTTACAACCTGAGGCGCTTGCTTCGCTGAATTGTTTTACTATTCTCGCTTGCCAATAGTAGTAGCGTGGCAGTCATGATGCGAGCGATACTAATGTTATGAAGTCGTCAGCAGCAGCTGCTTAGTGCAGTGGCTGCCCATCGCAAGGCAGCGAAAGACGGCTTTGGACATCTGATGCAGACGACACCAGAGGCGCAGGGCAAGGCTTTTGGTGAGATGTAGGAGTATACGTCGTTCCACAGAGAGGTGTCCGGCTGAGTGTACCTCAATCAGAGTAGCTGTTGCAGTTTTAGCATTCCTGGTTCAGGCATGTGCGGCGGTTGTTTTAATTTGTTTTCTCAAGTTTGTGTAAACCAAGCAGGGACCTTGAGAGGGATTCCTACAACTTTAGCATGTTGGAGCAAGAGCGGCCTCTTGTTGGACAGTAGCAGTAGTAGCAGCATTAGTTGCAGCAGTAGTCGTCGTCGTAGTTGTGCTAGTGCTTGTACTAGCAATACTTTCCGTGGATGACAAACTCATCAGAATGTACACAAGGTGTCAATGTCAGGAACCTGGTCTACTACAGTACAGGTCCAAATATGAGGGTCCTATTACTTTGGTTGGTTAAAGTGGAGGCGTCGTAAGCAGGTTGTTCGAAAACCAGGAGTCACACCCGAGCGGAAACTTTCAATCGGCGTCGAGCCGTCAGGGTCCAAAGTCACCCTGTACCCGGCACTTTTCGATCGCCCTATCCTACCCACCACTCATGCTGTCTCTTGCTTCAGCGACCCCTTCAGGTGCCCTAAGTAGGGGGCAGTAATCGGGGTCTCTAAAGCCACAGAAAGTCTTCTAGAAACGATGGAAATTCCGTCTGACACTGCGGAGCACCGAAGACCAGGATTTGTGCCAGGGCTTCTGGCCAAATGCGAGACCCAATATCGCTAGACGGGACTCCCCGTAATGAGGCTTGGGGTCTACAAGGCCTCTGGGGCCTTAGAATGTAGGGTAATTAGAGACTTGGTTTGAAAAAGTGCAACTAGCGACGAGTCAAGCTGCCTGACAGTACGATTTTCCATCTGCAATCAAGGTTGCTGCTCGTGTACGTCAGCACCAAAATCACTTCTGCAAATGGCCACGATCCAAACTGCACGTGCCAGACCGTGGTGGTGACCATCGGCCCAAGTGGGCAACAAGATGAGCTCTTATCCATGGAGGAGACATCTGTTGTTCTCGACATTCAGATTCGTACATGCACGAGCCGGCACCCCGAAACCCAATTCCTGGATGTGCGTCAGTTTGTCGATAGGTGCAGGATCAGGAAGAGTTGTAGGGCTTTACGAAAGTTACAACGTTTTTGTTTGCAGTAGCGGAGCGTCGTTGCTGGGCGAAGGAGCAGCAAGGGCAACCATAGGCAGAGAACAGATAAGCGCAGCAATTAGCTTGGCGTGTTGGGGCTGTCTTAAAACATCTTAAAACTTCCTCAATGTCGTCAACCTAGACCCCAATTCTTGGGTCCGAGATTGGGAGGCTGCTTCCTCCAGCAACTTCAACACTCCTCAACCGAATGCCCGGGAGCTTTACCCTTTTGACTGTGACGATTGAGTTTCTTTTCTCGTCAGGTGTGGAGCTACTCTTCCCGCTTGCCGTAGCAGTAGGGGGATATTGACCGCCATGGTTTACGCACAAAAAAGCATTGACTGAACGGATTCAAGCTCAACAGGTGCACTCGCACAGGACTGTCAGATTCCTCCACAGGGATTGGAGTTTCGCCACTTAAGGCTTGAAGGGTAAGCGGATCTGCTTTCTAACCAAGCTGCAAAGACTCCCGGAACTCCGGATATATCACGCACTAAAGGCCTTTCAATCGGGTCCGTGAAAGAGTTTGGCGGCTAGCGCTTTCAACTACATGGCCAACTACATCCGATCCGACGACGAGTGAACCCCCCTCCCGCCCCCATTAAGAGGAAATACAAACGACTGTGGCATAGTTTCAAGTTTCAATCATTGGAATGTCTCCGTCAGGCGCTTGGTCCCGGACCTGACAGCCGGGGTTTTAGACGTCGAGCGGGTTTGGCAAGGCTTGTGCAAAAAGGCGCGAAGCATCGCCAGTCAAACGTTCGAGTGTGTTTTCGCTGGTTGTTGAGCTGACAGAGAACGGGGTCCGAGCGCAGCTGGCTTGAAAAAGATACACAACTGCGTGTCTGGGAGTGCTTCAGAGAGGCATATGTCATGTACCAGTACAAAACGAGCTTAAGCATATTGCTTGCTTCGCGATACATATTACAAATCAGTTCGCCACGCTCATGCAGGCCTTCCTATCCCACAGAAAGTACCGAAAACCGTAAGGGCAGTTCTCCAAATTAGGGTCCCGTTTCAGGCACCCCAAATAGAATGGCCCCCTCACGAAAAGGACTTTAAACAGGACTGTCATTTTGACAACTAACCCTAAACCCAAAGCCCCAAACTCAAGGCTCTTTGGGCTTTACCGTATGGTTCAGTTCGTAGCCCAACTTTAAACCCTAAACCCGAAGCCCTGGACTCAACACGCAGCCAAAGGATGATAGCGGAGTAGTGCTGAGCTTGAGAGGTTTTTCTGTGAGGTGCGGGCTTCAGGGCGACAGGGGTTCAAAGGTTTAGGGCTTCAGGAGTGTAGGGTCTAGGGCGCAGAGGGTTGAGGGTTTAGGAGTTTTGGGTGAAGGGCGCTTTCTTCGGCATTGTTTATCGGATTATGTTTCGTTAGGGCTTCAGAGCGAAGGTGGGGTTCCGTTTGTGGCATTCAATCCTTGACGGGTTGCTTGCTTCAGAGACTCAGAAACAGAGGTCCTCCCGTGAAGGATTATCTTCTATATGGCTTGGGACCCTGCCTGAACCCCGGATACTAAGCCAATTATTTTCTGCCTTTTGACTCTTCCTACGCTCTAAGCCCTAAATGCCAATCGGCATGATTATGAGAGCCAAAATCGGCATGATTTGCGATCTGAAGGATGAAATGATTGGAGCTACATCGAAGTTCCTACATGGAGCTCTTTGTCTATCCGGGTAGAGTTCAGAATGCTTTAAGAACAGCCTAGAGCTTGCCGTCCACGGCAGCCTAAGCCCTAAGCCTTAATGTAGACCCTTTGTGTTAAAACCCTGGTTTCGGGTTAAGTGTTGCAGGTTGGGGGTTTGGGATGTACGGTTTCGGGTTTGGGGTGCAGGGTTCAGGGTCTCGGGTTTCGGCTTTGGATTGCAGGGTTTCGGGTCTCATGTTTGGGGAGTGTAGGGTCCAGGGCTTGCTTCCAAGAGACCACGCCCCAAAAGCCGAAGTCTATAGCGCAGCAGCGTAGGGTGTAGGGCTTAGGGTTTTCGCTTTTGCAAGGTTTGTTTGGGAGAGAGTTGATTTTTGAAACATGATATCGTGTTGAACTGGTGGACTCTGGCTCAAGCATCAGATCCCCACAAACGCCAATTTTCGGATCCCCCACCGTGCAATGGCGGCGTATCCAGGCGGACCTGGGGGTTCTAGGCGTTCAGGGGTCCCCCAAAGGGATCCATGGGGTCCAGGTGATCCGGGGTGCGGTTCAGCGGCGTGGTGGAGTTTAGCATAGCTAACGGGAAAACATATTCAGGGGTAGACCAGAACCTTCTGAACCCCGAATTCCTCTTGAGAATGCTTTTGACGTAGAAATTTGGGGCCAAGGTCAGCAACAGGGGTTGCCCTCTATGTTATTGCGACATATTGCGACGTCCTATGGTATCCAAACTAGCTTAAGTTGCTCGTTTGTTGTTGTTTGTTGTCTTTCGCAAGGTGGGTAACGGTAGCGCAACCTAGCATACAACACCCCATACATACATACATATATATATATATATGTATATATATATATAAACATACACACACACACATACACAGACATAGGCATGGACCGGCATGGACATAGACATAGACATAGACATAGACATAGACATATACATATACATATACATACATATATATATATATGTGTGTGTATGTATGTATGTATGTATATATATATATATATATATATATGCATAAATATAAGTGTATATATATATATACATATATATATATATATAAAATTAAATATATATATATATATATATATATATATGTATATATATATATATATAGATAGTTTTTAGATATTAGATTATATATATATATATGTATGTAGTAAGCATAAGAATCAGAAGATGACAAACCGCAACTTCCAGGACTGAAGCCGGCCACAGCCTCGGTGCCAATGTCCTGTTGGGAGAGCTCACCTCCTTCGATTAGGGATAATGTAGGCGGCCTCGATAGTCAGCAATGCATTCTGGGGGTTCCTTATTATACTTATGGGATAACGGGCACCAAAACCCTATTCTAATTATTAAGGCCCCTATAATACTGACCCAAGAATAGCAACCTCAATCTAAGTATTCCGCGCAAAAAGCGATTATATAGGGGTGTCTTGGATTTGAAGGAAGTTTGTTGGATTGACATGTTCCTTATGTGGGACATCGTATAAAGCACAACTTGATGTCACCATTGGCCGCAATAAAGGATTTGGAATATCTTGGACCTGAGGGGAATGTATCTGTTTCATGTGTCTTGTATCTTGATTCATATAAGACAAACCTCAACCCCATTGTTGCTGCCAATAAAGGATCAGGGCCACCCCGGATTTCAAGATCAGTTTTTGGTTGCACATGAAAGCACAATTCCTATCCGAACTCAGACGGCGAACGCCTAGAAATTTCACGTATCACAACCATGGAGAACAGTACGCTTGACTGAAATCTAAGGTTTCCATAAGCCTTTATTCGGTGCAGTGATGGGAAGCTTGGAGGTTGAGGTGTATTTAGTTGGCTTGTAGTATTAACAGAAGAAAATAGGTCTTCAAATCTTGGGTATCCTTAGTACTTTGTCAATTTGTTAGCAACAACGAAAGGATTAAGGTTGCGAGGCTGAGGCCTCTGCAAAATCAAAACCATGCAAGACCAGCACTTCTCATCCTGGTTGGTGTCCCTAGTCGCTTACATAGATTGCGGTTTCGAGGTTTAGGTTGATTTGTCGCAATGGTTTGAAAGGCCACAAACCATATGCAACCAGAACATTTCCTTCAGATTCAGGGTACCTCTGATCCTTGTCTAGAAGCAATAGTAGGATTGAGGCTGCACGTACATGACTCCCAATATAACAAGATTCGGATTAAGGCCCAGGTTGAAGATACACTGCTTAAAGGGTTTATCATACCAAAGCCATATAAAAGCCTTACCCATCCTTCAGATCTAGGTATCCGAAACGACAGCAGGATTCAGGTTTCGAGGTTGGGGGGGTCTGTCCAGACAACTTGTGCCGGAGGTCTTGGAGAGTGGGGGCTAGTTGGCAGAATTGATATTTCGCCCCTAGCCGCATCGACTCCTCTAAATCCTTATACATTTATATGTTATCCAAGACTGCAAGACCTACTTCCCTGTATTTAGATCCCTGGAGAGATATAACTATCGGAGGGTTTGTTTTTATTTATCTTCATTTTCCTGATTTGAAACTGCGTGCCAGTGTGTTTTTTGATAGGGTCATGTGCCAGTGTATGTTGGTGTGTGTGTGTGTGTGTCTTGGAAGTGTGTATAAAATATGTGTAAATATATAGATACATGTATACACGTATGTATATACGTATATACCTCTCTCTCTATATATATATATATATACTTATATATACACGTACATACGTATATGTTTATGTACATGCGTGCTTATGACACATGTGTACACATATATACACAATATATGTGTATATATATATGTGTATATATGTGTATACATGTGTATATATGCGTATATATGTGTATATATGTGTATATATGTGTATATATATGTGTATATATACATACATATATATATATATATATGTGTATATATGTGTATATATGTATATATATATATGTGTATATATGCATATATGCATATATGCTTTCATATGTGTGTGTATATATGTATGTATATATATACATATAAATGCATATGTGCATACATGTGCCTCAAAGCCACTGGAACCCTGCACTACCCGCCGAGGGTGGCATCTTCGCGAAGGCGGTTGCGGCACTGCGCTCCTCGGCCATCCAAGGAACATAGTTTTTCCTTTTCGGGTTAAGTGTTTGCCAACCTGTCTGTTTGTATTTAGGGTCTGTTACGTACTTCCCTGTTAGGGTGCTGGTTTTGCCAAATCCTTCCAGGGTTTAGGGGTTGCATGCCAAGAAAAAGTACTGCCTCTGCCGGTTTCCGGAAGCAGCCCAGTTTCCGCCGTTGAAACACAAGAATCGTTTGTGAACGTTTGCCAGGACCAACCCACTCGACGCGCTTGCCACTGTTTTTTATGCAGTTTGCACGTTCCGGGCAAGACCAGACGAACACGGGCCCTTCGCGGTCAGCACTGTCTCGGAGCATCGAAAGTATTGCGCGCCTGCCATGTATTTGGACGCTTCAATTGTAGCCTTCTTTATGTGACGTCCTCCTCCCGGTTGTTCCTGCGATCTATCATGCCCACTACCCCTGAAACCCTACGTCGCTAGATGAGCAACCACCATGACCATTAGACAGTAAACTCGACGCTCCATACGGCCCAAAAAGCGACATCTGCCTCTGTGATTTGGTGACCGCTTCCGCGCTTGTCCTGTTTTGCGGTAGGGCTCTCAACCCTTCAAGGGCTTTCGTTTCTTCAAGGCTTCTGGGTTTAAGGTGTGCCATGTCGTTGTGACATCAGCAGGGTTTCCAGGACTTTGGGGTTCAGCGTGTTGGGATATGGAACTTTGAACCCGGGATTGGTTGAGATGCCTGCACAATCCTGAAACAGACCTGGCGCCGAACAGCCGGAAACTCGTAACAGAATCGCTCGGTGCAGGGTAGAGGCAAGGGTTCCCCGGAACACCCATAGCAGTTAACTCCTTAAGCCGGCATGAGTGGACCGACCCTTCAAAGCTCAACCGAAATTTCAGGTAGTAGTGCGGAGAACAATCATCATGCAACTCCGTGTTCTTTTGGGATTAGGTTTGAACGTGGACATATGGCCTTGGCCTTGGGTTCGGGGGGTTTGAGGCTCCTTCTTGTAAGCACATGCTAGAGACACTTCAAAAACTGGGCTCCTCTCGATTGGAAGGAAAGGGAGTAGGCATCCTGCAGCACCAATGAGGCAGCCGCAACAGCTGCGACGGCGGCCAAAGTGTAGTACCTCAAGGCATGTGCCGGCTTGCACGGTTTTTTGAGTTTGGGAATTCGCTGCCCACATCTTCAAATATCCCTCTTTCGATGCTACGTAGTCGTGATAACCCTGGTGACCCGTTCTGCATATGACCATGTGCGACGAGAGATTTTTTGCACAGAACCAAGCAAGAAAACCAAACCCAAAATATGCAGCTTTGCACATTGTGTGCGGGCGCTGACAGGGCCTGGAGCAGCTGCGCCAACTGATGGTGGAGGTGGTGCGGTCTCTTGGTGATGCGTCGGGGGTACGAGGGTTTAGGGCGTAGAGGGTTAAGGACGTTCGGTTTCAGTATTCAGGGCTTTGGGTTTGGGGATTTTGGGGCTTTAAAGTTTATGGTTTTGCGGGGTTAAGAGCATCGGATTGGAGTGCTGAGGGTTTCGGGTTTTAGGCGTTTGGTGTTTAGGGCTTCAGCCCGACACCTTAGGGTAATGGGTATCGGTTCAGGGGCTTCGGGTTGAATCATCGCATCTGGGTTTAGGAATCAACATAACGGCTTAGGGTTCAAAGCTCAGGGTTTAGGGGGTTTAGGGGCTGCAGCTCTGCAAAGCTGAATCCGCCCATAATGCAACGGCTTCTCCCGGCAGAAGGCCCTCCGTGTAAGATGCCACGCGATCTCACCACAGAGCCCCCTCAAAGCGACACATACTATAGGAGCCAAAATAATTGCCTATACTAGTTTGGGGGTCCCTTGTTATAGTTATAGTATACTCTAACCCAAAACCCCACTCTAATTGTTAAGGCCCTCGTATTACTCAGCAAGGCCTTTACTTCAAGCACGGTCCTCGCCGCCTCCAGCTTAAGCGCCCTCGTAAGCACTGATGCTTGGCGTCACCATGTGGATTATTTCTACTACCGTCACTGCTGTCTTTGTTTTCCTGGTATTGTAAATGCTTCGCTTCGTGCGCTTGTCTCCATGGAGGGGTAAGAGACTCCCGGAGAGGAAAGCGAGGGTCTGACCGTTTCGGCCGGGGCCGATGCGAATAATTATCCTTGCCGAGAATTCCGCAATGTACAACATATTATTGGGTACAACAACACTGCACTTTGCTGCTTTATGCTTATCGTATTTCAGGTGATTTAATTTTTCAACCTTCTATCCCGAGACCAGCTAGTTCGATGAGACCCACCACTGGAGCGTAGCAATGTGTAGAGGTGCAAAAGCTGCAAATATACTAAGTAATGACGCTGCGACAGACGATGGAATGTGCGCAAGGCCTTGGTGTTGAAGCGGGCTTTGGACGACGTGCGAAAGCAGAGTCGCTCGGTGGAAAAGTAGTGTCACCAAATGTTCAAACATGTTAGTGTGGATGAACACAAGGAAAGCCTTCATTGCAGTTCGTGACTGGCACTGCTGAAGGCTCGCACGCAAACCACATCGCAGTGAATCTTGCGGAAGAAGGTTGTTCGGTCACCACGTAGGTCACCAGGGACCCAGTTTAAACCCAGCAGCCGCGAAACACTGGAATTGCCGATGCAAAGTGGCCCTTCAACCTGAAATCTTCGTGTCTTCACAGTCATGGCAAAAACACTGTAAATATCGACGCAAAGACCCCCTCGAAAAAACTTTGTCCATGCTGCAGCGTGCCCAAACTGGAGTCTTGGCACATCGCAAGCCTGAGCTGAAATCGCTACGCCGTCTGCGGCGGCAAACACGTCCGCTGCCAACAACAACATTTCATTCGCACGCAGCGGGAGAGTCTCGACTTTGTGAAACTGAAGACGTTCCTCGCTTTGCGAGTGCTTGACCTATGGCTCTGATGTTCTACAGCTGCGATTCACTCGCCACGGCAAGCCGGGCCTCAACACTGCACTTGCACACGCTCCGCCCCTAAAGGCTGCAAGCTATGGTGGGGGATCGGACCGTCACCCATACTTCCATGCTGACTTGAACTATCAATTTGAGGACTTGCATGTCAGCGGCTTTCCACTTAGGAGAGAGAGAGAGCCTCCGTGCCTTTTGCGCTCTGCTCATTGAACTGCTGCGGCTCCCCTATGGTTTAGCTCCGTTGCGATGGTTCCGTACGGACAACCAGCTCTACGTTGAAGAAAAGTCTATGCGGGAGCGAGACTCTCAGAAGTGGGAGATTCGGCGCATTCTCCAACTCATTTGCAACTGTTACTCCTGGCGGAGTTACTCCTGCCATAGAAGAGATCTCCACCTCTCCAGTCCCCGGATGAGATACAGATGACCGCACCGCCTTTGGTGGAGGAGGACCAAGGGAGCGACTCCACCCTGGTTCCTCAACCCAGCAGCCTTGGCATCCGTGCCGCTCTCTGAGTTGACTTCCGAGCCTCGGCCAGGAGCATTGACGGGTGTTGGCTGCGGAGGTCCGCAACGCTTCCCAGCGCTACCCCTGGAGGTCGCTTTCGCCGGAGCTGCGTCCTCTGAGTCACTCTCTCGAATCGCGTCACTTGAGGGCGGTGACCTGGCACCCCGCGGGAGTCGCCTTACGGGAGGGGGAGTACGAGATCCCTCCCTGTTTGCATGACGCTTGGGCGTCTCTGGCATGGCTTAGTTCGACTGAAGATATAGAGGCTTGGGAGCAAAGCTGGAACCTGCACCAATACATTTGCTTCTGTGGATAGGCAAGAATTGGTTCAGAACTGAGCTCTGAGGCAGAGGCGCAATGATGTCCTTCCTGAGCACTGATGCGGAGGACACTGATGAGGGATGTATATACTTGATTCTAGTGACAATCAACGGCTCACAGATCTATGTGTGCTCCCCGAGCATGCCAGGGGACAAGCCTCTTGGCGATTGCTGTGTCGAGCTCTGAGTCAGTGGCTCTTGGTTGAGCTGCGACCTGGGGGGAATATAGGAGCACAACTTGACTGAGACAGAGATAAGGAACCCGAGTTGCAGAGAGCCGAGAATCTTTATTTCTGGCAGCGCACGAACCAGGGATGCTTGGGGAGTATCTCCTCCAGGCAGAGGGAGAAACTCCACTCTGTACGTATCTACAGTGCCCTGTGATGCCCGTCATACTTTGTACCGGACTTGAGGCTCTGATAAAACTCAATATCTGAAGCAGGAACATTATCGGGAGATCTTGGATTGGGGGAGCAGCCCCTGCTTTCTAATAGGATCGTAGAGGGACCAGTAGGTACAATGATAGAGCATGTCAGGGAGCGACTCCTCCGACATCTCAGTCAGTACCTCGCTCGGGCCCACATCCGATCTGGAGTGGCCTTGGAGAGCGCGAACGAACTTTTCTCCATTCTTGTCTCCCATCTCATATCTCCCTTTGGGATTTGAGCGGATTACTTCCATGAGATCCCCTGGCGTGGCGCGCTGATCTCTGATGCGCGGCCAGGCCAACAGATCCTCTAGCCTGGCCCATCCGGCACTGGTCACTGAAACGTGCGGCGAGTGCCCGTGTCGTAGTGATGCTGCCAGCGCCTTGGAGACGGCTATGAAGAACTCCGAATCGGTGTCTGTGGAGGCCTGGCAGTAGTCCCCAAGCTCACCGGGCTGACCCTCCCAGGTTTCAATACTGTCCGATCCCCGTGTAGGACCATCCGCCGGACGCGAAGAGGACGACGCTTGCGAGGAGGGTTCAGCTACAGCCTGCGACGGGGGAGTAACTCCACCCTGTTGTGCTTTCTGCCAGCCAGTCTCTGGAGCTTGCCGAGGGGGAGCGACTCCACCCTCAGTGTGCGAGAGCTCAGACTCTTCGCTGACATCCAGGTCGAACCCCAAAGCTGCGAAAGAAGCGCGTGTCTGTTGGAGTGGAACCTCCAACATTCCACTCCATTCCCTGAGATACTCACCAAGACCAAGGTCTCCTGAGTGGCAATCTGGATCAGAACTGCCTTGATCTTCACGGAGTCATAGGAGTGGATCATCTGGTTCGTTTGCTTGCCGCGCTTCTGTGAGCCCGAGGCAGCTGCCTCCACTTCAATCTTCAATCATGGGTCGCATGAAGAAGTGCTTCGGACCTATCCGCACGAAAGAGCTGTAGCCCGCAGCTAGGTGACGATTCCCTGCCCTGTGCAAGTAGACTCCAGGTCGGTCCGTAAAGCTACGGGTGCCCTTCAGGGCCGGGGTGGAGGGAAGGAGACGACCAATGGCCACAATGCCGTGTAGGCATTCCAGGTGTGTGCCGTGGTAGGCTGTCTCGCTGTTCCCAGCCGCTCACTGCTGACAAGCCCTCCTTCAACTGCTTGGTCACCGTTACGGCAATTCTATGATGATTCAAGTCCGTCACGGAGCCAGCACAACCAGACACCTGATCTGGAAAAGCTGTGTAGCCTGACTCTGAGAGTGTCTCCCGGGCCTTCATCTCCCGGACTTCATCCGCCGTCGGCTCTGAGATATCATGAGGCTGCGCTTCTCTACTCCGAGCCTTGGCTGCTGGGGGAGTGTCTCCACCCGCACCTTCTCCAGGGTTGCGCTTCCTAGAAGGAGGAGGAGGAGGAGGAGGGGGAGTAACTCCACCCTTCCCTTTCCCCTCTTCTATATCTACTCCACTGCCTGTGGAGACGCCCTCCTCAGAGGGCTTCGGCTCCCCATGAGCTCTCGCCGACCTTTGCCATTGACGAAGCCAGTTGCGGTACGAAACCGGTGGGAGCTGATCCCTTTTCCTCTGTTTACAGTACTGTGCATATTCCTCCTGAAAGGAGGGATCCTGCGCGGAGCTAGGCATGCTTATGTAACTTGAGAGGAAGCTGGCAGTCGGAGTCTACGTCTGCTCACTATCGGAATGCTCCAACTCTGGCTTCAACTGCTGAGTGAAAGCCCGTGGCAGCCAAGGCCCCGACATTTTCAGAAGCTCACTTCTTGCGTCGGGGAGAATCTCCACCTTTGTGTGTTTCGAAGAGATAGAGGAAGAATAGTAAGGATCAACTGCGCAAGAAATGCCCCAGGAGTCTGGCCGACAAGTAGGACCAGCTTGGAGCCTGCTCCAACCAAGAGAGGCGCCGCTCTGAAGCCTCGCGCGTGGACTCAAGCGACCGGATCCTTTCTGGCCGGGCTTGCAGCACCTGAAAGAGGCTCCGCCATGCGCCGCCCCCCCGAGGAGGCCAATTCGCTACTAAGCTGTTCAATGGAAAGAATGCACATGTTGCTGCGCGCAAATGCGATCAAAACTCATGAGTCGTTGTCTACCGAGAAAACACAAGGACATGCATGATGCCTTTCAAACGACCCTTCTCTGCTCGAGCAGCTTTGCGGCTAGATAAGCAAC
Organism: Symbiodinium sp. CCMP2592; assembly: GCA_905221615.1. NCBI lineage: Eukaryota > Dinophyceae > Suessiales > Symbiodiniaceae > Symbiodinium > Symbiodinium sp. CCMP2592. The sequence continues at coordinate 79,162 of CAJNDT010000478.1, forward strand.
AAGGATATCAGAGCATGCGCTAGAAGAAATGTAAAACATTTTTGAGCAAGCACAAATAGCGCTCCGGCGGATTAAGATACCACATTCGAAGTCCCAGCTGCAGAAGCGTCTGAAACAATTCTTGCAACGCCAGCAGACGTCAGACCCCCTCTTGCTTCCTCACTATCATCTAAGGGCCGTCTCACTGAGTCAATCCTTGGACACTCTCATAGAGGACTTCTCTACCACTCCGGCTGAGGATAAGATCTTAACTTGCCAGGACTGTGGAGCGTGCCTCTCAGGCATGGGAGCCCTACGCCGTCACCTGAAGAAGGCACACCCGGCCTCCCAGCGCAACCTCTGCGGGCCCAAATTCGATCCGCTTGTTCATTCTCTGCCGGGAACAGCTGCCTGCGTAGCTTGTGGAGCCTCCTTCAAAACTGTCTTTTCTCTCCGCAAGCATGTAGAGACATCCACCTGCCCCAAAGTTGAGCTACTCGTGCGCCATCATGAAGAGTTACCAATTGAAGCTCAGGCGCGGCTGGAGCTCACAAAAAGGCTCCAGGCAGACTCAGCTACGAATCCGGAAGGGGCGGCACGGAACCCGGACTACCACAGCTATCTACTTGAGCATTGCATTCTCTGTGGACAGACCCTGGCCGGTCAGAAGGGAGCCAAACAGCACCTAACAAACAACACCCTGAGGTGATGACCGCAGTCGAAAAGATAATCTCGCCGCGGCTTGTTCAGTTCAAGGTGTTCTTCCACAAAGGCGACCCCTGCAGATACCGCAAGTTTCGAGTCGATGCTCCAGGCCGACACGCGCAGCAATGTGTCCCACTCCTGCAGGCCCATGTCATGCAGGAAGTAGCACGCCTCGGATTAACTACGCAGCCCAGGGACTATACACCTACTAAGAAAACATCTAAGGCGCAGTCTCATGGTTCTCAGCCTGGAAGCTCCCAACCCATTTTCAGACTCGAAGGCTTTCTCCTCCTAGCGAACACACGCAATCACTGCTATGCGAATGCAGGCCTGCAGTGCCTGCACTGGGTCCTGGGCCCAGAACACTTTCAGGAGGCGTCTCGCTTGAGTCAGCTAGTTCGCATCACGCCTGAACATTCAGCTTTCTCAGCATTGACTCAAGGCTGGCTGTTCGACGGAGGCCAACATGACTCCGCCGAGTTTATTCATCAGGTCCTAAGGAACCTCTCTGAGCCTAACTTAGGGCGTTGGGAGTCCCGGGCGGCAGTTCCGGAGGGCATCATAGTAGATGAGGAGGGTGAAGCCCCCATCTATATCACCACGGCCGCCAGGTCGACCGTGCAGCACATGATCAATGCATGGTCCTCTCAGGAGCCGGTCCGTGCACTAATCGAGGAACCTTTGCATCTCTGCCTGGCACTGCCTAGGTTCGAGGGTGCAGCTAAAGACCATGCTGGCATCACGGTTCCTTCAGCCCTGCGCATGCCGATCTTTACTAACCTCTTTGATCAGATTGCATTCATAGACTACACGGTTCAGGCGATAGCGATTCATCTCGGGGAGGAAGTTACTTCAGCTCACTACCGAGCCCTAGTTCGGCAGGACGACAGCTGGTATCTAGGCGACGATTCAAAGCCTCCTACCCTATGTTCTCTTGAAGACCCGGTCGTCACTAACAATTTAATTGCTATGTGCTCTTCTTAACCCGCAGTTTTTCCTCAGACCACCCTCGTCCAGCAGATCCTTTGGATGTCGCTGAAGGGGATGGACGAGGGCGAGTCGCCTAAGAGGGGTGAGCAAACGTCAGGAGGAGGTTCTCCCCTGAAGAGGCTGCGAGGTGGAGCTGCTCCCCGAGGGCACGGAGGTGGCCGAAGTCAAGGCGTCCACAGAACAGGGCGTGGTTTTGGAGGGAGGGGCACAGGGAATGCCAATCGCAGGCGTTAGGAAGCCGACCGCGGCATTCCATCGGCTCGTCAAGCCAGTGCATCTTCAGATCTAGTGATGGCCATTGCCAGGCTGGCGCTCAGGCACGATGAACAAATTACTCCGCTTGCCTCCGATGTCACCTTCGTCGCCTATGCTCGGACAGATGAACACTCAATCCTGCCTCAGTTGTACGCAGAAAGCCAGAGGATCAAAGCCTCGCCTGTGCCTGTGAGCTTGCCTGCCCGGGCCGCTCTCACACTACGTTTCTTGCGTGAGCTCAAGGATAGGCTGGTGCTCACCAGCAAAGACAAGGCCATTCAAGAGCGTCTTCAGGCGGATGGCGTGTTGAACCAGGATGGAGAATGGCCCTTCTTCGAATGGACACCATCAGAGGAGAAGCTTACAGAAACTCTCGAGGAACCGCTCACCACTGCTCAGGTTGTTTCGGGCCTCGGAGATGCTATCGCACGAATCTCGTCGGATCCGGATCACGTCAGGCTGTTCAAGACCTCTAGGCCTTTGACAGAGCACATGTCCGGTGGACCGGTTCGCATTCAGATTCAACTTTCAGTTCGGGCCTCGACGTCTGAGCTGCTGGACACATTCCAATCACTAGTCGGTAGCTCAGCTTTCTCACTTCTCAACTGCGACTTTCAGCGGCAGGGCACCCAGCCCTCTCCGCTAGTCCGTCAGATTCGTGACCTTCTCTCGTGATCTTATCTGAAGGATGGGATCTCATCGGACTGGCCCCACGAGTGGGCCAGTCTGGTAACAAGGGCTTCAGACAAAGGTAGGCACCCTGGAACCAGCTTGAACTAGCTCCCCTCGATGTTGCGAGGACTGCGGCCACGGATCTTGCAACTTGCTGCGAGGAGGCCCTCCCGCTGACAGCAGATCGCATCAGGGACTTACACCATTCCGACAGCCTCTACATTCTAATGTGCAGAGACATCTTGGCTCAATCTTCTGCAGGTTTCCAGTTTGCGTCCAACCGAGGACGCCGTATGATCAGAGCCCGACTCAGCTCGCCCAGCTTCTCATTCCGACCATAGCGTCGTTTCTTTATCTCCACTATAAGTCCCAGGGTTTGGAGATACTCCCCCGGGCGGTGACGACGGAACTCCATGGGCGCATTGAAGCGCTCGCATTGGTCACCAAAGACCAGATAATGAACTTGGCCGCGGAGTTGCTCCCGGCCGAAGGAGTCTCGCAGGTGGTGAAACACCTCACCTCCATAGTGGGGGTGGCTGAATGGGAGGAGATTCGGGCCCGCCGACGTCGGGCCTTGACGGACCTAGCTATGGTCTATCTGACTCTTGGCCCGAGGGGGGACGGGCGAGCTTGTGGCCCCTGCCAGTTTGTCAATGCATCGATATGACATGTCGTGGTGTGAGCGGGAGACGCACATCATCCAGGTTCCTGCCGGATGACCTCAAGACGCTCTACATTCAGGAGACCGAGAGTCTCCGCTCTGTCTTTTGTGCAGAAGACAGAGTGTTCAATGTGGCCATGGCAGCTTGGGACGCAGCCCTTCCTCGCTTTCAGGCGCAGGATATGTGAGAAACCAGTGAGTTCAAAGCTGAGGGGTCATGATAGTGATGAGAGGAGTAGCTCCCTCGGGATACGTGCCTCTTGGGTGGAGTTTCTCCCCCTTGTGAGGTGGAGTTTCTCCCCATAGAGTGTCCTCGGAGGAGAATCTCCCCGGTGGGTCTTTTTAAAGGCTGACTAACATCTACGATCAATTTTTAGCCAGCTTCGGGACAACTTGTGATCGCATGGCACTTCTTTTGCTTGAACAGGTTTTGCATGCTAGGCAGCTGTCACGTTTGGCGCAGGAGGATTCAGAATCCAAGGCACCAGCAAGGGTGGCTGCCACGCCGGCGGTATCTCAGGATTTCTTGGATCATTTGGACAATCTGGGTGTAGCTAGTGACACACCTGTCTGTACTGTCAAGCGATTTCGCAAGCAGTCTGCTTCTGTGCAGGATTCGACATGTGCACCTACAGTAGTTCCTTTGCCAGTGTTTGCTTCGGCTGTAACACCGGCAACGCAGTTGCTCGCATTGCATCCCAAGCAGATGGCTTGTTCGGTTACCTCTGATTTGCAGCGGTTTAGGCCTCCTACCCCTAAGTCCCAGCCAGGCCTGTTTTCAGCTTTTGCGTCTAGGGCCCCTGGCCTTGCTTCCATACCTGCACCGGTGCCTCCCCCTTTGGGTTTTGAGCCTCGATCTCGCATAGATGCCAATGACCTGGCTTTTGGATGCGTGCGTCCGTTGCGACGAGAATCCCTCAGGCCGCCACCGGACTGCTTGCCGTTGCCTCGGCCCGTCCTGCATCAGCCACGGTCGTCACCTTACACCACATGCAGGTTCTTCAGCGCCTCTCCAGCGTCCAGTTTTCAGCTCACGGGCATTTCATCCAATGCGGTCCATGGAGGATTTCAACGATCTTGAACCCTCCTGCCTCCTCAGGGCGCAGCAGCAGGTGCCATGACGGCCCCGTCTGTACCTAAGGTGACATCAGGGTTAACGGTCAAGCCTTTATCCTTCCGCACTGGCACGGAACAGCGTCCTGTGGAATTCGCTGTGCAACATGATGCTAAGAAGCTTGAGTTGGCCAGATTGGTTTGGGAAGAACTTCGCCCTATGATTCAGACGCATTCCGATACTTTGGCTCAGCTGCATGAATCTTGCAACGCTTCATGGCTCATGGAGCGTTTTCTGCACACTTTGGCTCCATCAACTATGCTGCGATACCTCACGGCTGCATTAGCTGTCTTCAGGTCGGTTGCGGATCTTGAGTTGCCTGGGCCATCGGAAATGAGCCAAGCTCAGCTCATCGATGCTTTGTGGGCCACGCATCGCGGCAATTCTACCGCCGCCTTTCAGCCGATCAACACACTGAAAGCCTTGCGTTGGTTGCGCAAAAGCCTTCTTGTTCGGATGCCAGATTTGTATGCGGGCCTCGTGAACGTTCTACTAGCTCCCCAGATTAAGCCTCACAGAGAGTCTCATCCTGCACCAATCCGTCTGCTTTCATTCTGCGAGGTTTTGCTTCTCGGTGGCGAAGCCTGCTTACAAGATCGATGCATTGCAGGCGCGATCCTGCTTTGCTCTCACGCATCCTTGCGATGGTCCGACAGCCAACGCATTAAGTGGTCATCGTTGGAGCTTTGTTCCACGTGTGTCAGAGCTGAAGCTTTCAAAACCAAGACGACTCGGCGTGGGATGCCATTGGCAGCGACGACGGCAGCTCTGCATGGCAATCCTGATGTAGTTCAGCAGTCCTGGCCGGCTGCGTGCCTTTGCGCTCTGGGTGAAGTGTGGGAGTTGGTGCAGCAACACCACGGCGCGGATGTCGTGCCCGACTGTATGTGGTTCAGTATCGACCCGACAACTGGGCAGTTCGCACCACTGTCTTACGCGCAATCACTGCGCTGCCTTAGACCGTTTTGTCTCCGCTCGGGGGCTTGCGCTGCTGGGGCTGAGACGGTGTTCACTCTGCATTCACTTAAATCGTCGCTTCTTTACTTGATGCATCTTCGTGAAGTACCCAAGCCAGATCGTCTTTCAGCGGGTCATCACCGGTTGGATTCCGCGGCTTTGTACTCTAGGACTGACACTGTTGGAGCCCTGCGTGCCCAGCGAACTGTGTGCGAAGCTCTGCGCGCGGGCTGGGTCCCACTGGCGCCTCAGAGACGTGGAGCATCTCACAGCGTTCCTCAGCTGCCATTGTGTGTGTTGCAAGGTGTGCCACAGACGTTCCAGGTTCCACTTTTGTTTGGTCCTATACATCAGGAGGTGCCTCTGCCTGCTTATGTCCAGACCAATGGGAGCATCGACATCTCACAGCCCGGTCCCCGTTGCTCCTGGCGGTGTCATGGACAAATCTGAGGTTGGCATAGCGGCGGCTTCGGGGAGCATGGTAGATACTTCTGAGATACTTCATCAGACTTTTCAGTCGTCATCTGCATCGGGGCCAGCGTCAGCAGATGAGGTATCATTGGGCACTCCTGAGGAGTTCGGGTACCTGCTAAGCCCATCGGGGGTGCTTCACATGGCGGTTCCTTCGGAACACGGTATTCCATATATGGACGGTTATGTGCGTCCAGCGTGTGGCACTCTGAGCAAGCAATTGCGTCTGAGCTCCGCGCTCAAGGCTGGGTCGCGGGTTTGCAAACACGCTGCGTGTCAGAAGATAATCGCGGGTTGCTGATGCATACCCGTCGCATTCAAATCGCATTTTGCATCCAAGGAGGTCGCATGTGACAATGTGTCACCACATAGCGTCCCTAGCGGCTGCGATTTCCTTTTGGGTTTCCGGCAGCAAGCATTCATGCACTTGAGTGCTAGATTCAAGCTGGCATTTCAGAGCAGTCGCTCTGGCTTGCATTTTGCGTGGGATCCTGACGGTATCCTTGCCCAGTCGGGCGATCTTCGATTGCCTTTGCATTGCGTATCCCGGCAGTGCCGTGCGAATTTGTGTCACAGAGTAGCATGAGCCAGTTGCCGCAGTCCATCAAGTCGGGCCAACGGCAGGCGAGTTGCGCTTGGGTGTGTTACTCAAGCGAGCGTGAAGGAGCATGGGGCGCTGGCTTGCGTTTTGCGTTGGATCCTGATGGGTTCCTTGCCCTGATGGGCTTTTTCGCATTTCCCGTACCACAGCGGTGCGGTATACTACGGAGTGCTTGGCTCCAGCGCAGTAAAAAAGAAAGGGTTGCGGGGCCCGGCTTTCCCTGTCAGACTGCCCGTGTGCATCTAGTGAGTCGTCGTTCGGCTGCGAATTTCTGAGTGAGAGAGTGTTTTGTGGCAGAGGCGGCGGTATTACAGCACTACGGTAACCTTGTTGCAGCCTCTCAGGCACTGGATTGTTGTGCTCACGCAAGTTTTGCAAGCTCTCACGGAGCACATGTGGCATGCGCATGTTTACAATGTAGGAATCTGGCGGTTAACGGCTAGCGCAGTTGCAGTCCCTTTTGATCATGTAACGCTGTGCTTGTTTACGATGAAGGAATCTGGCTGTTATCGGCTAGCGCAGTAGCAGTCCCTTTTGAACACGTTAGGACCTAGGGCTCAATAGCACTTTCCTGCGGTCTGCATCATGGATCTTGAGTCGTGGGGCTTGCCTTCTTTAGGCGACCCCTTGCTGGCATTGGATGACGGGCCATTGCGGCCAGAGCCGCCTGCAAACGCATCGACTCAGCAGCCAGGCATGTTGCAGCTGCTCACGCAATTTCAGATTCCTGTGGAATTGCATCCATCTTTTTTGGAGTTCTCGCCTACTGATTTCGGGCTGATTGCGATTTCTCTTGAGTCCTTAGAGGGATTTCTTGATGAGTTGGTGTATCCAGCAGAGCCTTCTGAATTGCTGAGCAAATCGCGCATTCGCCGCCTGTGGCGTCAGTGCCATGCTTTGACCGATCCTAAGGTATCGCAGGTGAGTGTTGCACCAGCGCCATCGCAAGTTCCGTTGCATTCGGATTCCGGTTGGGTTGAATCTTTTCCCAAGAAGCTTACAGCTGAAGCCGTTAAGTCGATGGTGGCAAAGTTCAAGTCGCGTTACCCCTCGGAGACATTGTCTCCGGACAGCATGCCGAGCTCAAGGCTTTTGGCACTGACGGCCAAGCAGCTGCAGGACCGTCGTTGGAAATACATCCCATGGAAGTGGCGTCTTAGTGAAGAAGCGCAGGAAAGCGCGGGGATGGCCAGACCGTCCAAGCTTCCCAGGTTGGAGTCGGCACTTTTCGACCAGGTGCCCGAGCGTGAGTTGACAATCAGCACCATGGGCAAATCCTTGGTCCAGGAATTGCTCATGCTTCAGGCTACAGCTTTGGCCCTGTATGGGGGTGCGCATCTCCACACACTCAAGGAGATGGTTCGCATTTTCATGGCCCGTTTGTATGAACGCTACCCTGCGGACTCCATGCTCCGCTCACCTTCTGTTGCCGAGGCGCAGACAGCAGATCAGAAGCTCTGGCAAAGCATCAGTTCTCTTTACAACGAGCAGCAGTGGACGCTCGACCAAGCGGTTCACGAAGTGGTCGTCATCCGCAACGAGATACACTATCTTCTTATGCCTCGCCCCGCTCGGCAGGCCTCGCATCCCACAGGCAACGGACGTGGCTCAGGCCGCGGTGGAAAAGGTGAAACCAAGGGCAATGGCAAAGGCAGGAAAGGCGAGAAGGGCGACAAGGGTCGCAGTGATCGCCAGCAGCATGCAAACGGCTTTCAGGTCGCTGGTTTGAAAGTCGGCTTGTTTTACATGGCAGGCCAATCCAGGCGCAACCTTTGCAGGATTTCCAGCTGGGGAGGTGCACTCGGGGCAAGGACTGCCGCTTTGAGCACCGGTGCGGTGTTTTGGATGCTCAGGGCAAGTTGTGCTTGGGCGATCATGATCCCAATGGTTACAGGAAGACACCCCATTGAGGTGAAGGGCAGCTTGCAGTTGTTGAGACCAGCTGTGCTGCTGGGGTCGGGCAATCTGTGCCTGGCAGCGCTATCTTGTCTCCGGTTTTGCCTGCAGGCGGGCCCTCAGTTGATGTTGCGCAACACGAGATATCTCCTCAAGGAGCAGCGGATTTGGCAACTTCGCAGGCATTGGTTCCGCAGTTGTTTTCCAGTGCGCGGACCAATACCAGTGTGCAGCCCACAGATTTGGAGTCGGTGGTCTCATCATGCTTGCAGTTGCTTCAAAGTGCGCAGTGGCCTGAGTCGCCGCACGCGCGGCCGGCCGTCACTGATCACCTTCACACGAATTCCGGGTATTGGAATTTCGGGGTTAGGATTAGTGATAAATCTTCTTTGACAAACGTTACGCAGCAGCTGCGCTCTGTCGTGATTGAGCTCAATGCTCTTCTGCGCCAGTTATGGCCCACGGATACGTGGAATACAATTTGCATTAGCCACAATTGCTTTTCAGCACCCCACCGTGATTTAGCTAATATCCCAGGATCCAAAAATTTGGTTCTTAGTTTGGGTTCATTTTCCGATGGCCAGCTGTGGCTGGAGGACGTGGAGGGCAACACGCCCCGTTTTGTGCCGGATCTGTCTAGATCCGTTCCAGGCCGTTTGGTGGATGTGCACAACAAACCATTTTCGTTTGACCCTGGCCTCTGGCACGGCTCATCTGATTGGGTTGGCGATAGATGGGTCATCATAGCTTACTCAATCCCCGAAGTCTCCTGCGAAGTTCTGCGTGACCTGGGCTTTCCAATGGTGCCACCGGTGCCAGTGCCAAGCTGTACCACGCCGCAACAGCAAGTTGCGCACGATGCCCCCGCGACACTTGCTTCGTCAGTGCCGCCGTCAGTGCCTCTGCGAAATCAGCCACGCTTCTTCCTTGACCTTTTTGCAGGTGCTGGTGCCCCTCTGTCCATGATGGCATCGCGCCACGGGTTGCCTTGCATTGCAGTCGACATCCTCAGAAGGTCGGCTGATGACTTGTTGGATGATAAGGTCTTCGACGCATTGTTGAAACTCGCTTACTCGGGCGTCATTGCATTTGCACATGCCTCGCCACCCTGTGGCGATTACAGCATCGTCAAGCGTTTTGACGGGGGCCCTCCTCCGTGCAGGTCATGGGATTTCTTGCAGGGTTTGCCATCCAATGACGAAGCAGCCCATGCTCGGGTTAAGTTCAGCCACCTCCTCTTGAGTCGGGCAATCATGATTCTGCATGCGGTCTTCCAGAGTGGCAATCATGTGAGCCTGGAGCAGCCGCGCAACTCCATGGCTTGGGCTGAGCCGATTCCGATAACTCAGGCTTGGATGTTGGACATAGCCGCTGATATCATCCAGGTGGCTGCTTGTAATTTCGGGTCAGAATTTGAGAAGTACTGGGTCTTCGCTACCAGTTGGCATCCCTTGCAGGAACTACAGGGGTCTTGTCCACACCCCCGGGGCACACACCGTCCCTTTCATGGAGTTCGGGATTCTTCGGGCGAGTACACAACACGCAAGACCGCCGCTTTTCCGGAGAAACTTTGCCAGACATTCATCAGTGCCATCGCACCTTTGTTTCCCGCGGCATCTACATCAGCACCCGCTCCTCTTGTGTCGATTGACCAGGCAACTCAACAACTGCCGATTCGCCCTGTGGATGATTTGCCCACGGGCCAGCAGGATGGAGGTGGGATCTACAGTCAGCCGGACTGGACTTCACCACCAGCTGGCTACAAGGATGTATTCCGCCAGCTGCGGAGAGACATGTGGGATTTCTTTAAGCAGCAAGGCATGTTTGACCGACTGCGCAAACATGTCAGCACATCTGCCAATGAGCCGATTTTCACACCCCATGAAGTCGCAACGCTGCGATCCATTTGGGAGTCATGGTTTAGGGCACAGGGGTTTACCGAAACGGTTTCATGGGCCATTGCACAGGACCAACCTTACGCTCTTGAAGCCCTTGCCTTGCTTAGCAAGGCTCTTGGTGACCGCGACACGGCGTTATGGCACGACTTGCAGTGTGGAGTACCCACGGGCATCGCGGGTGATATTTCCTTGAGTAATTGTTTCTTGCCGATGCCGGCCGACTTCGACCCGGATTCTCATGATGTGCAGGTGTGCTCTGGGAATTGGCCCGGCGCCAACGAGGAACCCGAGCTTCTGGACCAGCTGGTCACTAAGGAGGTAGAAAAAGGCTACGTGACAGTGTTTGATTCTCTTGAATCTGCCAAGGCTAAGTGGGATCGCGTCGCGGTAGGAAAAGTTAATGTAGTGAAAAGTTTCTCTAGGGATCCTAGATTGATTGTCGACCCCACGGTAAGTGGGGTGAATCCGAGTTGCCATCTGCCTGAAAGATTTCTCCTCCCAGGTTTGGGAGACATCCGTGCAGTGTACCCCCTGAGGGGGGTCAGCGGCTGCACCGCATGCTCCTTGGACATCCAGGCAGCTCACAAGACTGTGAGGATTCGCGAAAGCGAACAAGGTTTATTAGGCTTTTGTGTAAAAGGGAAGTATTACTTTTACAAAGTCGCCCCGTTTGGGGGGTCTTTCTCGGCACTTTGGTGGCAAAGAGTCGCTGGTTTTTACATAAGAACAGGCCACCGCTTGATCTTCATCAGTCACATACTTTTAATGTATGTGGATGACGCTTTGCTGCTTCAGCACTCAGCCGCGATTGAGCTCTCTGCACTTTTGATGCTTGCCATGTCACAATCTTTCGGGTATCCGATAAGCTGGCGCAAACTTCAGTTGGGCGCTAGGATTGAATACGTTGGATGGCGTTTGAATTTCCGTGCTGGGAATTTTTCTTTGCCGGATGCCAAAGTGGCCAAGCTGTTACAAGCCTTGACTAAGGTTCTCCAGCATGACCCTTGCAGCAAGCGCGACCTGCAAGCTCTTATTGGGCTTTTGCATTGGGTAATGCAAATGTCGCCGGAATTGTTGCCTTGGCTGTGCTGCTTGTATCACGATTTAGTTCGACCGTTGGGCACGAACTTCTCCTTGAACACGTCAGCATGGCAGCAGCTGCCTAATCTTCTTGATGAGGACATGCGTTTCAACCGTTCTCCACCAGGCACGCACATTGCGCCAGGGTGCAAGCTGTTGAGCGCACGCCATGTGGAAACCGCATGTAAGGCCGACCTTCAGAAAGTCCGTGTAACGGGCAGGCGCATTTGGGTTCGCGTTTCGGATCCGTCATCCTCTAAACGTCGCATCAGCCCAGTGAGCCGCCAGTTCATCTTGTTTTGGGTGCACTTTTGCATGCGACCCCAAGTGCCCAGGTGCCTCTCGCTGCCGCCTTTGGATTTCCAGTACTCTTTGGCAGCTGATGCTTGCGCTAAAGGTTGTGACATTGGCATCGGCGGATGGGTGTCCTTGCCGAATCAGCCAATTGTTTGGTTTGCCGAATGGTTCACGGTGTCCCAATTCTTGGATATGGGTTTGCCGATGAAAGAAGATGCGAACTTGGACATCACGGCGTATGAGACGCTTGCGCAGCTTGCGCTTCTTGTCGCCTTTACTTCCATCACTCCTGCGGGTCGACTGCGGGTTTGCATCGGCACAGAATCCTTGACAAACAAGCTGTTCACGGTCCATTCGCCATTGTGTTTCTTCACGCAGAAGCTCGCGACTTGGAGCTGGCAGTCTGGCATCGCACTTGACTGCTCCCACATTGCAGGTTGCCACAACGACAAAGCCGATTTCTTGAGCAGATGGCAAGGCGACGCGGCGGATTTGCCTTCGGACTTTCATGTGGAACATCGCATCCGCTGCCCCCTTTCAGTCTTGTGGGAGGGCGAGAAAGATGTGCGTGTTTTCCCGCCGGATGCTTCCTTCATGTGGCAGCCGCCGCTGCCCTGCTTGAAGTGACATGCTCATCAGCACCCGGCATTGGGCAGGTTCAACATCTCACGGTGCGCGGTTGGCCTGGCCTTCCCCCGTGGGCTCTTGGGGTTCCTGCATTACCGGTGTCGCGGTGCTTCATCGTCAGGGTTCGACACTCACGGTGCGCGGTCGGCATGCCTTCCCCCGTGAGCACATGCGTTCCCTTCAAGACGGTGCTGAGCTCCATAGCGATGCAGCGTGCATTCTTCTGCATGCGTGACGCGAATGCATGGCATAGGACAGATGCACCATGCACGGATGACCTATGGCTTCATATCGTTTATCTAGCTGAATTTTGTCGTGTTTTGTTCAGCTTCGGCCTCATCCGTGGCATTGACTTGCTCTTCACTTGGCAAAATGCCAACCAAGGCTCAGTCGTCCTCACGTTTCGGTAGTGGGAGTGCTTAGCAGCGAGTCCGACCTCTCCTTTTAGGCAGTTTTCTGTTTTGGTGATCTCAGACATTCTGGCATCTGCTTTGTGTGATCGTCAGCTGCGCGAAGTGTCTTACCACCAAAAAGGAGAGGATCGGATCATTATATCGGAAAGATATATTTGTGAATACTGTTATATATGTTTGAATGAAGATGTGAGAGTAGTCTTTGCGGCTAGATAGAAATGTAGAACGCTATTTGTGCTTGCTCAAAAATGTTTTACATTTCTTCTAGCGCATGCTCTGATATCCTTGTTGCTTATCTAGCCGCAAAGCTGCTCGAGCAGAGAAGGGTCGTTTGAAAGGCCCCACCCGCCCGCCCGATGAAGAGTGGAGGTTCTCTGTAGCACCTACGGAGTACATCTGCAATGCATGCCTGTTACCACAGTAGACACCGTAGCATTGTACATTACTGTACACTTGGCATCGCAGCGCTTGAATGCCTACGACCTCCGGCATACTTCTGGTATCATATTATCTTGCTTTCGTCTTGTATCCTTGCGGCTAACTTGTTTATCTTCGCACTTCTGCAGCCGGTGATCTCAGACATTCTGGCATCTGCTTTGTGTGATCGTCAGCTGCGCGAAGTGTCTTACCGCCAAAAAGGAGAGGATCGGATCATTATATCGGAAAGATATATTTGTGAATACCGTTATATATGTTTGAATGAAGATGTGAGAGTAGTCTTTGCGGCTAGATTGAAATGTAGAACAACTCCTGGTTGGAGTCTTTCGTCTCTTGGGAGTAACTCCTCAGAACAAATCGAAGCTGATACATCATGTGTGAGTGAAGTTTCTGCAGGCCCTGCTGAGTGACCCCGACAACATGCAAAGCGTAAAGAGCGGAGGCCCAAGCAGTAATGGTCCAGATAGACAAACGACGCTTGTCAGAGAGGACCCTGTGACTCCGCGCTGCGTGTGCAACCTCGGACATGGCCTGCTTGCTGGCGTCCAAGCGGTGCTTTAGCGTGCGCATCTCATAGTCTTGATATGATAGAATGATCCCAAGGTACGGCGTTTGATACTTCAAGGAGATCAGTCTGCCTGACGGAAGCTCTACGTACTTTGTTCCCTCAACCGTGCGGATGATCTTCTTTCTAACTGTGGAGGCTGAGCCCCCCTGGAGCTGAAGCAGCATGGCCGATTTCGACGGATTGACCTTAAATTAAAGCCGAGCGCCTCCAGCTGATCCAGGAGAAGGTCACAGTGACGGAGTGCGGTCTGCAGGCCTAACTCGGAGTTGAAGTGCGCCTGAATCAGACTATCGTCAGCGTACATCGTAGTCAGCTTAGCCAGCTCCTCTGGACTCACATGTTCCGAAAGCTTCCTGTATAGTAGACCTGTCGCAAACGCAAAAAGGGAGGGAGCAAGCTTACAGCCCTGCTTAATTCCCCTTCGAGTGGCAATAGCAAAGCTCTGACCATTTACCGTCATGCGGTACAGGGCCTGGATGTGAAGGCGCCCTACTACTTCTACCAGAAGTGGGTCGGCGCTTGCCGACTCCAAGGCCTCGCGCAGTCGAACGCGATCTACCATATCGAACGCCTTACTCATATCAACACTCATAGTCAGGCTGCCCTGGAGCTTCAAGCCCCGAAAGCCTTTGCCTACTGTTTTCTGTGTACGGGCTTGCCTGAAGCGGGCCTGATCCATGTGTGTCAAGGCTTTGCAGATAGCCTCCTCAGTGCCCCGGCCTGGCACAAAACCAAATTGCGAGACCCCCGACATGGCCTGCTGGAGGGTGGGCTTCAGCCTCTTTCTAACTAGACCAGCGAGGATCTTGCCCTCAGGAGCGATAACCCCAATCGGTCTTAGGGAGGCTGGCTTGTCCGGCTTCTTGGGTGGCTTCGGCAACCAAGAGATCTGCGATGAGGTGATTCCTTCTGACAAGTCTCCAGAAGAGACCTCTTGGTTCAGAGTGTCCGCTATGAGTTGAATCGCCCGTGGCCCTAGGGATCTCCACGCTACTACTGGAGGGCTGTTCCTGGGAACTGCCTTGCCTAGTTTGATGGTGCTAAGCTGCTCTCGCACCTCTGAGGACGTGATGTGAAGATAGCCTGCCTCGCCTACAAGGGAAAGTCGGTGCCTGTCCCAAAGAGATCTTTCGAATATTCTTCTAGCTGCCGTTTCTCTTCTGAAGCTGTGAGGAAACGGCCTTCAGTGTCCCTAAGCTGAACTTTGTCATGAGGCTTACCTGATCTAAATTTGTTGATCACCTTGTACAGGGAGTGACTGCCATCCTGTTTGGATTTGAGCTCAGCTTGCTGAAGCTGTTCGTCTATCTCTTGCTGCCGTCTTTCTTGCTTAAGCTTCCTCGCGTTCCGTGCTTGGCTACTTTGCCGCGAGAGAGTGCTCCAACACTTGAAGGCCAGTCGGATTTTGAAGTGAGGCAGAAAGTCGGATATCACCTGCAGTGTAATTAAAGGGAATAGAGCGTAAAATCATGCGTTCCTCCCAGATACGGTCTTGAGTCTGACTATGTGAAACTCTCTTCTTGGGGAAGAGTGCTTGCAATGCAACAGTCATCGACTGTTGTAGGGAGGACCAGGATCGCGGGAGGTCCTTCAGCATTGAATCCACCTGTGCTGAGTAATCTGAGATGAGCGAAGATCTGACGGTAACATGCCTCCATGTGCTCCTGATCGTAAGGTTTCCCTTCCTGGGCGGAGTAACTCCTGCTGTGGCGAACTTTGCCTATAAGAGGAAAGTGTCTGCTACCCTCGCGCCAATGTGCTACCGGAAAAGCCCTTATTGGTTGGCTGAACTTGGCAGGACCCTGACTTTGGGACAATCGGATAAAAGCAAAGTCAATCTGGGACACTGAGTTGCCCTGAATGTGGGTCGCTGGCCGTCTCACCCCCCAGGTGTTTGTAGCTGTCAGCTGGTGTTCCTGCAACATGGACTGAAGAGCCTTCGTTCCTCGATGTCCCAGTCTGCTTGCCTGGACGTTGCACGGCCCTACATGCCTATTGTCAGGCCTGAGAGAGGTGTTGAAATCCCCAAGAACAAGAAGGGTATTCCTGTTAGGAATAGATCGGATTGATTGGCCTAGGGAGTGCAAAATCTGCTGGCGTGACTGCTTATTCTGCGAGACAGTCTCCTTAGAGCCTTAGAGCGCCATACATACTGATAGCAGGAGAAAACATCAAGCGCTATATCCTTGCCTGGCACTCTGACCTGGAGGATCCTTCCGGGAACAATCTCGTTGAATCGTATCTGCTGTTGCTTGCACATAGAGGAATGAACCATCACAAGCACCCCTGCTCCCTTCTCTCCTGAGGAGCCCGAGCTTATAACGTGCCAGCCTGACTTGCTAAACTGCCACGTGCCTGGCCAGTGGGTTTCCTGAATGGCAACTGTTTTAACATCCTGAAAAGGGCTGGTCTTCAGTACGGAGAGTAACTCTTCCCAGACCGCTGTAGTGAGCGAGCCGGCATTCCAAGAGAGATAACCGACATTGCTATCCTCATGAAGCTGATTCGGCTTTCTTCGGGAGCTTCTGACGGTGTTCTTGTCAGATGCTGGAGTAGCTCCTAGCTCCGAGGCTGACAGTCGTCTCCCCTTGTAAATCGCACTGCCTTCCGCCAGAGCCTGACGTGCCGCCCTTTGATAAGAGCGTTTACCTTTCCCTTTGGGAATGGGCGGGTGATGCTTGGTCGAAGCACTAGGCTGTTTCACAGTGCTCATGTTGAGCACTGCTCCTGTCGGCTGCGCAAGACCGACAACCCTCACCTCTGGGAGCTGCTAGAAAGCTGTAAATCTAAATGCTCCCTCCCGGACTTGGGACCGGGACTGCCCAGGCGCTGACAAATGCCATGGCAAGAAAGGAGAAAGGCAACTGTACTAGCTTGACCTTTCCTGAGCCGAGAGGCTTGCCAACAACAACAACAACAACAACAGCAACAACAACAATCACAATCACATTGATGACAACCTGTATCAAGCCATGAAAGCCGTCGGCCAACACGAACCCCGTTTCAATGCTGCAGCCTTGTCTTTCGGCCTTCTCAACATTTCGGCCTTCTCAACAAAATCAACAGTGGGCTTCGAAGAAGCATTGGACTGCTGGGTTCCTTAGAACTTCGATATTCAGGCTTATGCTTAGCCACTGTAAAGCCTGGGGGCCTACGAGCTCCAGCAGAACTCTAGAGTCTAGAGATCTACGACCCTCCCGGTGCCCTGAAGTAAAGGTATCTGGCCACTGATGATAAGTGTGGGGTAGTTGAAGGGTCTTTGTAGGATTTTATTGAAACATAGTTCTTGTGTTCTTGCAGTGCTTGTGTGTTCATGATTCGCATGTTGCAAGAGGCCCGCTTGTTGTAAGCACCGACTGTTTTTAGGGTTTAGGATTTAGGGTTTGGGGCTTAGGGGTTTAGGGCAGTGGGCTTGTTTTTTTTGCGTACTGGGGCTTAGGCCTTAGGGGTTTGGGCTCGAGGCGTGGAGTTTGGGGCTTAGGGTTTAAAGTTTAAGGTTGAGGATTCAGGGGTTCGAGGTTTTCGTCACTATTCACTGAAGAGAAATATTCCTACTCCGCCCCGCTCCATGAGCCTTCGCATGCCACCCCGCGCCCGCATGGTGGTCATCGGCTGCGGGCATAGGAACTGCTCGACTGTGCTTCCGCACAGATCCTGCTGTCGCTTACGTGAACGGCGCAACGACTTGCACTGCAGCGGCACAGCCATGGCACATTCTGATGCTTCTGCATTGTTGGAGATCGTTGCTGTTGTGGACTTGTTTCTGCAACGACGGCTGTCGACCTCTGAGACCTGAGATCTTGACAGGGTTCGACCTGTTCCCTGTAAACAGCCCGTGCCAGTATCCTCTTGAACTAGCAGTAGCATTAGCATGTATTGCGAACACGAGCTTGCATGCAATTGGTTCTGCATAACATGGCCGTGGCTGCACTGCACCCGGTGGGACCCACACTCATGATCGTTGTGTTTTGCGAGTCATATAAGGGTCCATGTAAGACCTTTCAAATGAGGTTATGATCCGATCACTGCACTGCATGGTATTACACTGGAAATAGTAGTTAGGAGCTGATTGCAGAAGCCCTTCGCCCCCTGAAACAAGGCCCTAACCCCAAACCCAAAGCCCGTAAGCTATGTAGGAGCCCTACAGAACTATCGTAGAACCCGAAAAGGGCCCTTGTAGATCCTTAAGATCTGAAACTGAATCCTAAGTAGGAAGCCTCAAGGCCCAGAGTCATAAAAACCTCAGAATCCTGGCACACGTAGAACCCAGGAGAAACCTTGCAGCGAAACTCAGTTGAAACCCTAGACCCTAAACACTAATCCCCACACCCTGCTTTGGCAAACCTTAGCTCAGTTGTAAACCTTCATCTTGCACATGTGTATGAAGCCCTAAACCCTAGAACCCCAGAGCCTACTAAAGATGGAACGCCAGCGCAAAGCCCAAATTTAATTCAAAACCCGAAACCCTAACCAAAACCCCTAAACCGCTAAACCTTAAATCCCTAACCGTAAACCCCTAAACCCTAAATTCCTAAACCCGTAATCCCTAAACCCCACCCCCTGATCCTTAAACCCTTAAACCCTAAACTCTAAACCTTAAACCATTAAACGCCCAAACCCTAAACCCCTGTAGATTCCTTATGGATCCCTTTACAGGAACCCTTATAGATCCCTTGAGAGGAACCCTTAGGATTCCTTGAAAGGAACCCTAAGCCTTAAACAACATCGCCCAGGAGATCGAACGCAAGCACACCTCGGAGCGCCACAACGGGCGCCAGGCTCGGTTCCTTTAAAGAGATTCTAAGGGTTCCTTTAAAGGGATCTATAGGGGTTCCTTTAAAGGGATCTTTAAGGGTTCCTTTAAAGGGATCCTTGAAGGGATACCATGCGGGATCTATAAGGGTACTATAACATAGGGGCCTTAATAATTGGAATAGGTTTTGGGGCCCATTCTACTATAAGTATAAGAGGGTTTTGGGCTTGATGTGGCAGGCTTCATAGGGTTTGGGGAGGAAGGGGGGTTTAGGCTCTTAGGTTTGGGCTTGATGTGGCAGGCCTCATCGGGTTTGGGGGGAAAGGGTCTAGGGCTTGGGCTTTGGGGTTTTAGGGTTTAGGGATGTTTAGGGTTTGGGGTGGAAGAGTTTAGGGCGCAGGGCTTGGAGTTTGGGGTTTGGGGTTTCGGGGTTTGGGGTTGGTATTTGTCGTTTGGGGGTGACGGCTGGAGGGCTAAGAAGTTGAGCCACAGAGCTTCTCTACAAAATTCCCAGAGTCTCCAACATCCCTTGAGAGTAGAAGCGAGCATGAAGTGTATCGATGAATCGGGGCCCAAGAACGCTCAAGAACTTTCAAGGTGTAGGCTAGCTGATGGTTGGCTGGCTTGCTACTGGCTTGGAGCTCCTACGCGAAGGGGTAGCCACAAACTGGTGGGGTCTTCAGTGTCCCATACACTGCCAATCCCCTTCGGTCGGTTCTGTGCTGGCCGGCTTCTTCCTGGGCTGCTTAGTTGGTTCTTTCGCCACTGCATTCGCAGGCCTTTATTTCTTCGTGAACTGGCCTCCTAGAGTGGTCGCAGCCGCGGCAGCCGAGCCCGAGGTTCCCTTAGGCCCCCAGCTTAGGCGCAGGCAGGACCGGTGCCCAGCTACACCGGCCGCCGTCTCCTCCCGGTCGCTCCTCCTTTCATCTCCTCCTCGTCTGTGCCAGAGTACCCCTTGCAGGGCCTCGAGCCCGTAGGCTTCAACAGCCTACCTTCGGCCATCCCTTCTTTGGTCTTGGACTTGGGCCGTCGCCTGAGTGCGTGCGGTGACTTGTCACGGGCGGATCCGTCGTGCTTGGAAGGCCGGGCAAGAGGCTGCTGAGGTTTTGCAAGGACACCCCCACCCTCCCCCCTGGGACCAACAAGAACGTGCTGCTGCCAACGCGACTTCTCTTGCTGCACGCGTCAATTACCAACGTTATTAGCCCCCCACCCCACCCCTCGCCCCCTAGGACAAAGAAAAACATGCTGCTGCCAACGAGCGTCAAAATCGAATGTTATTAACCCCCCACCCACCCCCCACCCACCCGCCCCCCCTAGGACCAACCAGAACGTACTGCTGCCAACACGACTTCTCTTGCTCCACGCGCCAAACACGGACGTTCTTAGCCCCCCACCCCACCCCCCCACCCCCCCCCCCAAGAACCAACCGGAACGTGCGTTTCGAGCCTCCAAGAGTGCGTTTTCCATGGAAGCAATGAAACTGCTTTTGCTGCAAGCGTCAAACCTGACGTTATAAACCCCCGCCCGAACGAACCCCCCAGAAAGCCAGCCCCAACCCGACCCCCCCACCACCCCGCCCCCCGCCAGCCCCACCCCTCCCAGGACCAACCAAAATGTACTTTTCGAGACTCCAAAAGTCTGTTTTCGATGGTGCCGTTTTCAGGCCCCGAAGCATGCTCTGAAAACCCTTTTCCGGAAACCAACGAAGACATGCTTTTCGAGACTGCAAAAGTGCATTTTCGATGCTCTGTCACATGTTTCCTAAAACAGCTCGAAACGCACTTTTCTGCCAGCACTTGCCAACCGGGCAAGTGCACTTTCCTATGGTTTTTACAATGGATTCGGCACTTTGGCGCGCAAAAGTCGTCAATTTCCGCTAGCTTGCAAAGTGGATTTTCATATGGTTTTTACAATGGATTCGACACTTTTCCATGCTTCTTGAAGCCATTTCCGAAAAAGACCGAAGTGCACTTTCCTATGGTTTTTACAATGGATTCGACACCCGTCTTTGCGCAAGCGACTGGGCAAATCTTTGCGCAAGCGACGCGAATTTATTTGCGTAAGCGACGGTGCTGCCGTTTTGGGGAGGCCAGTGGTGCTACCTCTTTTTTTTCGAACTCGCAAAAGCCACTAACCAATCCCAATAGCCGATAGCAAGTTCCAAGGTCGGCGAAGTGGAAGACATGGAGGAAAGGGCTTAGTATCGTGCGCTATGCGATTTTTTCAATCTCAAACCACAGCTTGAACACAGGCAAACATGAATGCCACACCCTTGCCAAACACTCAAACAACCCCCAGAAGTGAAAGGAAACTATGCTTGTTGCTACTGTACTGCACAACAACACCAAAGCCTACTCGATGTAGCCTTGGCGTACTCCAAGTTTGCACCACTCCGCCCTAAAGTGTCGTGCTACACTCCCTGCCTCCTATCGCCCGAAAACCCCAAAACCGTTCGAAACCCTAA
Organism: Symbiodinium sp. CCMP2592; assembly: GCA_905221615.1. Lineage (NCBI taxonomy): Eukaryota > Dinophyceae > Suessiales > Symbiodiniaceae > Symbiodinium > Symbiodinium sp. CCMP2592. The sequence goes on from CAJNDT010000478.1 coordinate 100,004, forward strand.
AGCCGGCTCAACCCAGAAAGTCTTGCTCACAGGGTGTCGCACCCTTCTCGACACTTGGCTGTCACTATTGCCAGTTCCAAGACTTCGATGGGACAAGTATGGGCCTAGTATTGCACAATGGAGATCTACCGGAGGCTAAGAGCAACGAATTCACGGTTAAAGGTTTAAATTTTGAAGCTTTAAGGACTCTCTATTTTTGCGGGGCTTTCGGGGCTGAGGTTTGCTCCCGTAGCTGGTCTGGGTTTGGTTTCGAATTTAGGTTCTAGAGTCTTTGACTTCAGTAGAACCCTGGTTTCGCAGAGATCCTATCGTAGGATCCGGCGAGTGTGCAGGCGGAAGTGAAGGTATGAAACCCGGAGTGTCCTCAGTCCGGCACTGTAGTACTACTAGCTAAATACTACTGCTACTACTACTGCGGCGACTTCTGCGGCTGCTACTTTCTTCTTGGTGATGGGCTGTCTAGCTCTCAGTGGACACCAGGTGTGGATTCTGGAGTTCAGGATTTACGGCTTCAGCTGATATTGGGATTCGGAGCTGTTGGTTTCAGGTGTCCTGCAACTAAGACTCGGTGGGCGTGATGAAGATCTTTCCAAGAATTCTGCATGTTAAGAACTCTCTGGCGTTTAAGTCCTTCCGTTAGCTCTCATGATATGTACATACATATATATGTGTATATATATATATATATATGCTCACCCCCCCCCTTGACAGACCATGCCCTTGTGACAGTGTACTCCTGGCAGGTGACTCGGCTGAGATATTGTACCTAAACACACCACACACAACGATAATCCATAAGTAACACCTTTACAGTAGATATACAAGGTATACATGTAATATGCCATGTACTCAGGACACATGCGCCAGACGCGCGGCACATGAGTCAGCGTAGCGGTTATTTTGGAAGTGAGTTACTTGTCTACCACTATTCATTATCATTCAGAGAAATTTAATGTTATCTATCCTTCTACTCCTAGTATCTTGCTTGAGTGGAGCTCAATAACATATGAGGCGTAATTATGAGAGTCAACAACTCAACACAATAGAACACTTCCTGAGGATATTGCTTTTATGTTATTCGTACTATCATTTTTGCAACTATTACTGGTGTTACTACTATTACCACCACTATCAATAGCACTCTTGCTATTTTTGGTTTTACTACTGTTCACCAGGTTGACCAATAAAAGCACCACTATTCCCGCTGAGAAGAGTTAAACCTTGTCAGCTGCTTGAGTCATTAAGCTTGTGTAGGGGTATAAATGTTTTCGGGCGAGAGAGAGAGAGAGAGAGAGAGAGAGATGGCAGCGGATAGCAATATATACCAATCCGTACTACAAGGTTCATACTATGTTCACTTTCGTGCTCATGTTAGACTAATAAAACATCTATTCCTTCTTTTTGTTCTACTCATTCCTGTATTCAATCATGTCTTCGTTTCTCCGTTTCTCAAGTCTGAGTTCTTACTGTGTTAAATCTGTTTAACCCTTACTTTATGATGCCTTACCTTAATATTAACCCTGTTACCTTTGGAACTTTCTGTCCTTAGAGTGACCCCTTAACTAACCTAAAGGATGTGTTTACGTTCTATCATTCATAACTACTATAGGTTACTATAGTTGTAAATCAATATAACTACGTAAATCAGTACTAAATACTAATCATTATATATATATATATGTATACACATCTTCTTGGTACTTATATTCATAGAATGATTGGTTGGTATTCATTATATCACGATTATTATAGCAATGATAATAGTCGCATTTTAGCAAAGATGGAATCAACAAATAATACTACTGACGTATTTACCCATTCCAATCATTAAATGAGAAATTGAGCTCACTATATCTAAATGACCAAGCATAAAGACCACTCTAAAGTTCCAACAGTAATACAATGTCTCTTAATTTGTGTTGTCAATATCTACTACTTCCAATACACATTCCAAGGGAATACATCAAACAGTGATAGGCAAGGACATTGTTAAGAAAGGGAATTGTAATTAACTTGATGGCAGTCTGTATTATGGTAGTAGATAATGTAAGTGTTCAAGCTGGTTAGATAAGAAGAGAAGGAAGGTAGATATAAGCATCTACTCAAATAAGTAATAGAAGCTGATGACTAATAATACCGTAAACCCAGTCATGCTCACAGCAAGAGTAATAGCAATAGCAGTAGTAATAGTAGTAATAATAGTGTAGTAACACTAAAGAGTTATTAGTTTCAATGACAGTGTAGAAATAAGTGTGTGTAAAGACTAAAACTATCTGTCATAACACGTGCATGCTCAGTGATGCTTCGCCCTACTGTGACGTCCGATTGGCGCCAGGAGTGATAATATGTAGTTCTCGCCCGATGCGGAGCCTAGTACGACAAAGCACGCAGGTGGCCCCGAAATACAAATTATTACAGAGCACATGTGTATATATGAGGGTGGTACCGATACACCACCTAATAATTTCAATTACGTCGCATAGGACAGGTTACACAAAATTTTGAAAAAGTTCTATTTCCCAATTTTCCGGATTTCCAAAATTTCCAAAATCACAACAAACTTCCAAAAATTTCCAAAAAGTCAATAACCTCCAAAAATTCCATAATTTCAAAAATTGCAAGACATAGTATGCAGGATTTTTCCAAAACATAAGGGCAAACTTTTTGGAATGTTTGGAACTTTTGGAAATTTTGGGAATTTTGAAAATTTTGGAAAGTTAGGGGCGAGAATTTTGGAAAGTTTAAACATGTTGGAATTGATTTTGGGAGGGCTGATTGTCACCCATCCGATGACGTCCACCAATCCCTGGTCGCCCTAGTCCAAACCCCAAGCCGTAAGCCTTCAATTATTACCTTTAGCCTCAGGCCGTCCATGTGAGTTGATGTACCTATCTGTCAAGCACTTCTCTCTCTTTCGCTCTCTCTCTCTCTCTCTCTTTCTGTCTCTCTCTCTCTCTCTCTCTCTCTCCCTCGCTCTCCCTCTCTATCGCTCTCTCTCTCTCTCTCTCTCTCTCTCTCTCTCTGTATACTGCGGTAGGACGAAAGTTGACGCACTCCTTGTTTTGCCAACACAGGCCCCCATTCCCCCATAGAACCCCAACAAAGAGGACCAGTTGGGTACTCCTCCGGAAAATTAGAATAGTATACTATAGGGGCCTTAATGAATCGCTACACTAGTTTGGGAGTTCCTTATTATAATGGGCCCAAAATATTATAATTTCAATCGGTGTATAGAATACTTCGCAGGCCTGGCCACGTAAAACGCACGTTTCGGCACGCTGCAAGCCGCCTTCAGACAAGAAAGGTCCAATAGGTCAGAACTTCGATCCTCCCCGGTGTATGTAAATAGTCGGCACCAATATCGACTATTCCTTGTCAAAACCCGAAGCACGCAGCCACTTGAATGCTTTGCGGCCAGAATAGACGGCTGCAGATTCCCTTCGAATCTCAGTTCGGACCTTCAAAAATTGAGATTTACATGTCCGGAGCCTTAAGCATAGCCACCACAACCTTTATTGTCACTATTGTATTGTTAGGGTTACTGTCATTGTTGCGACTATGACGACTGATACTTACAAGTGTTATTGCGAGTCTTACTATCAGCATTACTCTTTGTTGCCGATATTCCTTTGGTTATACCACCCTGAAGTGGTGGGTCAGCAAGAGCGCCTAACAACTGCAGCTTCTCGAAACAGTTATGCTGTAAGTGAGGTCTTCGAAGGGCCTTAAAATGGATGTCTAAGGGACAAAAGATGTGGTGTGCCAAGACCCCGCAACTACCCTTAACAGAAAGGCTATACGCTTCATTTTGGTGTTGACTTTGGGGTTCCAGTCACGGCATCAAAAAGCAGATTCCTGTAGATCGTCGCTTGTCTTATTTGGTGGGCCGGTCAAAGTTCAATTCGTAGCTGTGCCAGTAGCCTTTACTAACTCCGAGCGGAAATGCCGAAGTCCTTTACGCCAAGCCCTGAGACGAGTATTGAACAGGCAGTGCTCGAAGAGCCCATACCTTTAGATAAGAACAGGCATATGGCTGAATTCAGACGTGTAGAACAGGTAGCTCCTGAGTTTGAGGTTGTTAAGAGCCCTACGTGGAATTATTGCGACCTTCCAAAATGGTAACTTTTGAACCCATACACCCATAGCCCCTAAACCCCTAACCCGCCCCTAAGCCCATAAACCCATAACCCCTAAACCCCTAAACCCTCAACCCCTAAACCCATAAACCCATAACCCCTAAACCCTAAACCCCTAAACCCATAAACCCCATAACCCCTAAACCCCTTTTGGCAGTTCACGGTAGTCTTTCAAAACCCTAAACCCTAAACCATAAACCGTGGCCCTAAGCCCTAAAACCTAAACCCTGGCCCTCTCACCCAGGAGTCTCGACTGGGTCTCAGCTGCGCTACTTTCGCCTTCCGATTTTAGAACGTAGACTTAGGAATTTAGGGTTTGAGGGTGATACTGCTCAGAAATTCTAACTTGTCTTCCGATTTTACTTGGTGCCTGCCCTAAGTCGCCGTGCACCGCCAAAAGTCGCAACAATCCCGCGTCACCTTGCGGAAAAGCATTGTAAAGCCACGCAAACCACTTTTTCGATGACTTCTTGCGTGCTTGTTTGTGCAGCGTCACCTTGCGGAAACGCATTGTCAAGCCATAGATGATGACGTCTTGCTTGCTTGTACGGTTCAGCGTCACCTTGCGGAAACGCAGTGTCAAACCATACAATGCACTTCTTCGATGACATCTGGCATGCTTGCTTGTACAGCGTCACCTTGCGGAAACGCATTGTGTCAAGTATACAATGCGCAGTTACAATCCGCTTCTTCGGTGACGTCATTTGTGCAACGTCACCTTGCGGAAACACATTGTCATGACGTCTTGCATGCTTGTTTGTGCAGCGTCACCTTTTGGAAGCGCATTGTCAAGCCGTACAATCTGCTTTTTTGACGACGTCTTGCATGTTTGTTTTAAACTTACTACTCCCAGTTGCCTAAGTCGTTGCGTTTTGTTCGTGGTGGCGCCAGACCTTGGGGGGAAGCTCTGTTGTGAAGTCGTTGCGTTTCGGGCACATGGGGGAAAGGCTTCCAAGATGATGATCTTGCGGTGCTTGCGACATCGAGCGTCTGCATGGGAAATGGTTGGTTTTGATGTGTCGTGATGCCATGGATGTGTGTCTCGAACGGGTGCTTGTGCATGAGCGTCTTCACCTGTCCCCGGAGGTGTGCACTTGCGGAAAGGCTGCAAAAACGAACCGCAGCGCGCAGGTATCAGATCATGCCTCGCGGGCTGCATTCTTCTCCTGTCCCCGGAGGTGTGCACTTGCAGAAGGTTGCACAAACGATCCGCACCACTCAAGGTTTCAGCGATGCTTTCAGCTTTCACCAAGGGCCTTCCTTTATCTTCTGCTACTATCGAAAGGGAGTCTCGGTCACTGTGTTTGGTCGGGAATCAACACCTCTCGTGTCGCGCGGGCGCTTGTGAACTGGAGCATCTGCACCGGGAATGGCTATTTGGACGTGCTATGACTGATACGATACAGCGTGTGCCGCGTTTGCTTGTGAAATCGAGCGTTTACATGGGGAAATAGTGTAGAGGCATGCTGTCATGTGATGCCACTGATATGTATGTCTCTTGTGCGCGCTTGCGGCGTCTACATGGGGAACGGCTAGTTTGGATGTGATGAAATGCCATGTTATGCCACTGCTGTGTGTCTCTCGCGTGCGCTTGTGAAATCGAGCGTCTACATGGGGAACGGCTAGTTTGGACGTGCTGAAATGCCATGTTCTGCCACTGCTGTGTGTCTGTTGCGCGCACTTGCGAAATAGAGTGTCTACATGGGGTCTGGCTGGATTGTATGTGTTATGCGGACACTGATGTGACTGATGTGTGTCTCGCGGGCATGCTTGTGAAATCGAGCGTCTACTTCGGGAACGCCAGATGCCTTATGTGTTCGGGACATGGATTTCCTGTGCATCCTCCCACATATTCCCAGGGCTGTCGCAGCATTTCCATCGAATCGCACAGTTTTCCTTCTGCGGCACGGCCATGTCAAATCGCGCGTCACATTGGTGATTTACAAATTTGCTGTGACTTTCTGGCGCGTGCTGTGACCTTTTCCCTTTCGCGCGTCACATTGGGGGAAGGCGGCGGTGCTGCGACTTTTGGCCGCGTGAGGCGACTTAGGGCGGGTACCAAGTAGCACGTAGACTTTGGAATTTAGGGCTTATAAAGGGTTTACAGTGTTTAGTTTTTGAATAATGCTCAGAATTTGGAGACTTATTAATCAAGTTGTATGCGTATTTTCCCTGGGATCTCAGCTTTCAATCTCACGAGTTCTGACGAGTTCCCTGCGGTGCGACTTGTTTCAGCTGGGCGGGTGGCAAAAATTAATCAGATTTAGGGTTTAGTGCTTAGGTAGTTATTTACCTCAGTACTGGTCGCTGTATTTGGAGACGATGCCTGCGAATCTGTCAACATGGTTTGGGTGGTTTTGGGGGGGTTGCCTGACCCTACATCCTAGACTCTTCCCTTCTGTTGAAGTCCTTGCATTACATACCTTACACCCTAAGCACCCTCAGCCCTAAATTAAGCACGCTAAACCCTAAGCTCTTCCCTTCTTTTTAGGTCTTTATACCATAACTCAAATACCCTAAGTACCCTGAACTCTTCCCTTCTTTTGAGGTCTTCGGAAGTAAATCAAACAGGATAAACCCTAAGCTCTTCCCTTCTTTAGGTCTTCGGAAGTGCAGAAATACCCTATACCCTAAATTATGAAGCCCAACACCCTGGCCTGTACCCCAAACCCTCAGTGCCCTAAGCTCTTCCCTTCTTTAGGTCTTCGGAATTGCAGAAGCACCTTGTACCCTAAGTACCCGAGGCCCTCACTTAAATGCCCTAAACCCTTAACCCTCTTCCCGTCGTTTGAGGTTTTCGGAAGTGCGGAAGCACCGGTCAACTTGGACACGGCGACCAGCTCCAGGAGCTGGCCATGCTTTTTTACCAGAACCCCTCTGGAGGTGTAGTACAGCATCGTACGTTGTACAGTGTATATTGCTTGTATATTCGTTGAACGGACAACCGATATGTTGAACTACTCTAAAATTTCGGGTTTTAGGGGTTTCTTGCAATTCGGGGTCTGTGCATGGATGACCCTACTGTTTAGAGTCAAGATTAGAGTCCATCAACATGGCCGCCGTCTATTCTGAACTTCCAAGCTGTGCCAAAGATCAGAAGTCTGCCTGCGAATATGTGGAGCAGCGCATCTCCCGATTGAACCTTTCAGCAGACGATGCCACTCATGCCCAAAAGCAAGCACAAGAAGCATGGTCGAGCGGAAGCACGGGCTAGTTACTAGCTCCTCGACCTTTTCACTTCGGCGAAACCTGCCGATCATCCTGCCGGAGGGTGTGACTGGCATGGCCTGGACCCAAAACAGCAAAAGAGGAGCTAGGAGCAAGAGCCGCCCCAAGCTGGCTACCTCACATGTATTATATAAATAGAGTTGTACACATATACCACGGCTGGGGTCAGCCCTTCAAGAGGTTTGCCTTGAAGATGTTCTCACGGTCTGAGCCAAACTTCTGAGCAAACTTACACCAGTGGACCGGATGGCGTCTCTCGCTGTGGCTCGCAGTCAGACAGTGGAAGGGTTTAGGATGTAGAGGGCGGCCGCACAAAGGCGCGAGGTCGAGGAAACAATGAAGACGTACATGACGATGTCGAGCTATACTTTCAGCATCGGGGCACGCCGTCGTCTGACCTTAATTTAGTGCCTTTCACAACTGCCACTCGCGCGCGGCCCTCTGTCACTCGAAGTGTAGCATCCCTGTGTTGTCGCTGTATACCTGTCAAAGACTGGACTGTCAGTTTGCGAAAGCGCATGGAAAACCTTCGGTTCTTTGTCCCAACGTCGGCAGCCTTCTGCATGCAATGCCCGCTCAGGTCCAAGGCGCATGGCAGGTGACGGCAATGCTTCCCGGCAGGCGGCCTTCAAACTGCGGACCTTTTGGGGCTTCGGATGCGTAAGGTTTGGTTCTGCTTGAAGCCTGAGGGCTTTCGCTCTGCTGTTCCTGCAGGGCTGCAGCGCAGGAGTAAGCATGAATAAGCTCAACCCCGCAAAGGGTGCTGCACCTACAATATAGAGTAATATAAAATGTACTATAATATCATGTGATATCATAGAATATAATTATCATATACTACAACATACTATCATGGAAGCCTGTCCATCTACACGGTGCCGAGGCGCCGCCGCTGTCAAGCAGCGGCCTCCTCACGGGAGCGCCTGCATCGGAGAATCCGAATGAAGAGGCGACCACCACATGAGCAGCAGGTTGAGGAGAGTTGAAGTTCAGGAGTTGCACAGACACAACCCATACACTTATGTCCGTGTTATATACGATGTCAATGAGTTACTCATGTTTTGCGTGTGCATATGCGCTAGAGGCCCTTGGAAATATGAGATGCTAAATTGCTCTCTTTAGAGGCGATTGGACTTTCGGATCCAGGGCTAATTGGAGCTCAGGGCTCCTCGCATGGACTGCCGGACGTCTATAGTGAGGCTAGTGATTTTGATTGAGTTTTCTTTGCTGCCCGCTAGGGTTTCATGCCTATTGGGCTACCTCTCGATTTCTGGCCTCCTGCGCTACACGCAAGCGAACGTCTCCTCAGAATGCCGGAAGGCGCCGCGGCCAAGCGGAAGCTGGCCCTCGCAAAGAATCTCGCCGAAGCCTCGGCGAAGTGTTCTTTCAGCAGCATTTTTCTGCAGCGCAGCTTTGCCAAAGGTCCAAGGCGAGCAGCTCTCGGCTCTTCAGTGCGCTCCACGGCTGTGGGAGTCTGGGAGCGCATGGCTTGGGCAATGGAACGCCGCAGCACGTCAGGTGCAATGGCCGAGACGGTGCGGGGCTACTTGCGCAAGGCGCCAACTTCCGCAAGTCGTCGGCTGCGATTTTTCGTCAAGCATATTCTTTTCTGGATGCAGGCTCAAGACGCCGAACAGGCCCAGAGGCTGACGCAGGCGGAGCATCTGCATGGTACATCCGCAACATATGCAGCACATTCTTCCGAGCGAGCTGCTGACATGAAGGCCGACTGAAGCTTGAACATGGTATGAATGGTTAGAGAGCCGGCTAGCCCAAGGAGGAAGGGACGATTTGCCAGGCTCAGCGTCGGCCTTCTTGGGAGCGTCGCAGCTCCAATTCCCAGGCCAGCGACTGGAGACCTGCTGTTTTGATGAAATAGCCACAGTGATTCGAGCAAATATAGACATGTGTAGTATTGGTGGTATGTCTCAAGGTCCTTGTCTGCTTAGCCCACTCTTGCACCCACTATCTTCTGCCCCTGAACCCTAAACTCTCAAACAACTTCAACCCCCTAAACCCTAAGCCCGAAACCCTAAACCCCCTAAACCCTAAACCCTAAGAAAAAGCCCTAAACCCGCAACCGCTCCGCCACTCCGAGGCTCCTCGCCGAGTTTGGCCGAGCTCCGAGGCACAGCCACCCTTTGCTGCAGTGTGATCGGGTTTGGGGGTTTGTTGGGAGTTTAGGGCCTTTAGGGGTTTAGGATTTAGGGTTTGTTGGGAGTTTAGGGGTTTAGGGTTTGGGGGTTAGTAACGGTTAGGGTTTAGGGGATGGGGTTTGGGGTTGAGGGAGGTGTCCAGAGATTTCGGAATACCTTTATTAAGTGATCAAGGAAGCATGTTTACCCCTGCAGCAAGTAGTTCTGATCCTCTTTCAGACACCGCCAAGCACAAGAATTCAGGTAAAGAGGGGTACTTGGCCCGCCCTGTCCCATGGAAAAAGTGCAGGCCGACCTCACGCACGTTGTGAGAGAGGTCTTAGCAGCCGTCCAGGCCTCCTTGTGGTGGAAGATCTGATTTGGACTCTACCAAACTCTAAACCCAAAACCTGCTCTTCCTCACGCCTGAAAATCCAAGACTGATGATGAGTTTCCGTGTTATAAGTATGTTTTAATCTACCCCAACACCCTCTTCTAATCATGAAGGCCTTGAAGCTCAACTTGCTCCCTTCTTGTCGACTCTTCGAGATGCCGAGACCCCGTGTAGAGCATGGCGAGTTGTGCTTGGCAGACGCCTTCTGGGGCCTCCGTGTCTCCGTTTGCCCTTCTTCCCTTTCTTCGCGTGAATCACATCTTGCTGTCGGTCGTGGATGCTGCGCCTGTGCATCAGGCGCAGAAGTCCGAAGCTGCGCAAGAAAGCAATACCAAGCTGTCCGAGGACTCACCCCACCACACCTGCAAATCTACAGAGCGTTTGCCGCTTGGAAGCTTCGTCAAAGCATCCACGATGATGATCGTGACAGGATCCTGGAACCTCGAAACCCAGGGCTGTCGCTCCTTTGCAGGCCGGATATTCTGCAGAGAACTCGTTTAAAGCACGTCAGGGGGTTGTAGCGGTACCTATTTAGAGCTATTTTATTACATATCAGGGACCTTGCTGATTAAAGTAAACTGGCATCCTTTCTTTTCCCGTAGTTGTAGTTCACCGATCCAAGTTGTAGCCTCTGCATCCACCTGCTGGACGTACGTGCTGTACAGGGGAAACTTGTTTTTCCATGCCCGAACCTGTCCGACTGCAGAGGGCAATTCTTGGCTTTCTTCTTTCGGCGTTAAGCTGGGCTTAGGGTTTGGTGAGCTCGGCTTCAGGGATTTATGTAGATTCAGGGAAGTTCAGAGTTTCATCAAGTTCTATCATACAGGTTTTAAGGTAGCGCAGTTCAGCATCCTGGACCCGTCTCACTGCCAGGCCGGTCCGGGCCTGGATGAAGCCATGCCTGAACCGCCGCAGACGACGGAGGCGAACCCACCGCCATGTCGGATGAAAAGTTTGATGTTGTATCATCTTCTCCTTTATCATAGTAAAACACCAAATTCTGTCATTTTTTACCATACTATATGATATAGGTTCATGGCTGGAACTGGTCGAGCAAATCGACATGGCCTCCAGGCCGTCGCGCATCTCCAGCAAGCCTTGAAGGCTGGGGTAGCTGTGGTTGTGTTGGTCATTCGGGGTTTTCGTGCTCGAGCGACGGAGCCTGTTCCGGATATCCCCATCAATCCGAAAGCCAACGATACCTGATGCCTCCTCCCATTGCTTCGAGGATCAGCAGGCATCGTTCGAGAGAGCGATGCAGGACTCATGTCGCCGCTGCGAGACATGTTCGCCACAGTTGCGACAAGTACAGGGTCGAAGCTGGCTGAGTGCTGCGAGCGCACAGGAGCAGGCGGCGCAGCACCAACGAATCACAGAGGCTCCCTGCTGTGGCGAGAGCAAACATGAAGTTTTCAGCGTGCACCCCAGCGCATGTCCACAGCTCTGTCACAGAGACCTGGCCCGCCCGCAGGCACAGACCGCATCTTTCATCCAAGCTCTGCAGGACCGAGCCAACTCATGCAGTTGATGCACCCGATGCAGCACGGGCAGACTGCGCAACGATGAATGCGAGTGTGGAAAGCTTGCTAAACAAGCTTCCAGGAACGGGAGAAATTCCTCGAAAGAATCTTGCAGGCGCGGCCCTCCACTTGTCGGCATGTTCCGATACGTTCCCATCTAGTGTGGCGTTATTGATGGAAGCTGAAACAAAGCGGCCGACTGTGGGGACCACAATTTGGAACAACCCTTGTGTCCTGCTTCGGGCCCATGTTCAGTCTTATCGACTGCAGACTTGTTTTAGCAAGTCTGTATGCCCCAGCTTGCGCCTTCATGTCCTTTCAAACTGACGTGAAGCAGCACCGCCGTCCGATCAAATATTATCAAATATTCATACGTCGCACGAGTGGTTTTTGTGCTGAATGCAAATCAGATCAAGAAACCGCATGTGAATGGAAAGCACGAGGTGAACTTGTTGTGTTCACTCCGATGCTATTGCGGATCATGTTACTCCGGCGTGGGAAGAACAGCAGGGATTTCAGTACATTTCAGTTGCTACATATGGCATAGCCAGCTTCGGTGTGAGGTCATGCGCGGATTTGTGCAGTTGCAGTATTTTATGTGCATCGATGCTGCAGAGGGGATTTGCAGATGCACATGAGGAGAAGCCAGTGAAAGATGCACAAGAAGCCACACCGCCCGAGGTGCCTCGAAAGCTGGTGTGCAGAGTGATCTATCCTCATCCGTAGATCCGATAGACTCCGATGGACCCAAAGATTGACTGCTGCTAGCCGCCCAGTGTGGCAGTCACTTTTACTGTCTGCGACTTTCGTTGCCAGTACAGGATCCCGAAGCCTCGCACGGCAGAGCTGTCGTCGCCGCGCCTTCGCAGGCCAGGAGCTTTCAGTAGAGATCGGGCATCGAACTTTTCCCTTTGCGAAGGCTTCAGAAGGGATCCAACACCTTCGTCCTTGGTTTGGATCCTGTAGGGCTGTGATTTGTTTTGCATCCCTTGTTAGCAACTTGTCTGTGTTCCGGAGTCTGGAGGCCTGTTGGGGCCTGGATGAAGCCACATCCCAAACGACGCGCTGTGCGGAGGCGACCGGAGGGCCCGGCTTTGAATTGAAGGGCACAGGATTTGCTTTTTGGTTTGGGATCGTTCCAGGAGCTAGACCTGGAGCAGGAAGCAACTTGCTAGCATGACCCAACCTGCAGGCAGGGCAGCCCGTCCAGCCCGTCTTCCAGCTCCAGCAAGCCCTGAAGGCGAGTCCAGCCCCGGTTGCGGTTGCTGTGCTTTTCGCCGATCTGAAGAGGTCCTTCGCTGCCAGTGTGTGGATGCACCCCGTCGGTACAGGAACAGGCGGCTCTGCAAGAACGAGTCGGGAAGGCCAGTGCCTAGATCAGAGGCTAAAGGTGAAAGGTATATAGTCAGACACGGCGCACGATCCTAGCTGTTTTCTGGCCCAGTTGATGGCATCCTCACAGATCCTAAAGGCTACCATGCAGGACTGACCGACGCAGTTGCCGCAGACAGCTGCAGCTGCCGGGTACCATGCACACTTTAGTCGATTTTATCCATCTCGGGCAGACAGATGCGCAGACGTTGCAGGAGCGGGACCAGAAGCTCCAAGAGCTCTTACAGGCAAACGGATCGTGCCTCCCGTTTTGATGCCAAGCCTCAAGCATGCCTTCTACAGCTCTTCCGGCAACACAGGGTCCGATATCGCACACCTCGCGTAGAAACACTAAACGAGAAACCAACACTTGTCGGATTAATCCCACTGAGAATCCCCAACAGCGAAATGGCTGTCGTTGGGCCTATTTTGCAGGGCACCAGACAAGCTGGCAGAGCTGTAGATAGGTTGTGTCCATCTCAGGCACTGAGCACCAGACTTGCTGAAATCAGGGCCACTTCCGTTTAGCAGGCCTCGGAAACTGCGTTCTGCAGCATGCTGCGAAGGTTTCAAACTTTCAAAATCCTACTGGGTTTTGGGGGGCGGTTTCGCTCGGATGCGCCAGGCTGCAGGTCACGGCGAGGAGCCGCCAGCTTGCCTCCTGCCAGGCCAGGTGGCGCCCTTTGTGTCTGAAAAGACTGCCCAAGGCTGCGACTGCTCCTTTCCTGCGCAGGGCAACTCACGGATGACTCTGCTGAGGACTGCCCGTGCGCTTGCAGCCTGACTGCTGACTGCTGCGACAGTCGTCAGATCGTGTCAGATCGGGAATCTGCAGCACGTGCTTTCGGCAGTCGGCTTCTGCGCGTCCGAAGCGTGAGAGCCGTGGCAGTGAGAGCTCTGCGGGCGACCACCGCAAGACCTCGGGCCCTGGGCTTCAACCTGCGCCGAGGCCACGCTCAAAAGTGCAGCATCTTCTTGAAATGTAATCAGGAGCCCCCCAAATAGTAAGTAAGTGTAATTGTTTACGCCCCTCTTTTGGAGTAGCATCATAAACTTGTAGATCCCTTGTAGTTCCCCTTATGGACCCCTTTCCTTGTGGCCGACCTGGCAGCCTTTTGACGATGGCCTTGGCCCCCAGAGACGCGCTCAGCGAGAGCTGCAGCCACTCGCAGGCCACGGCGGCGCCGAGTCCGGAGGGCACGGGGCAGCAGCCCCTTGCGGAGGCCACAATGCACTCTATACCTAGCTGATGGATGCATGTAATAGAAGTTCTGTGTGTCTATATAGGAATAAAAGAGATGTATACATATATACATATATAAATGAGGCTCCGAAACTCAGCCCGAACCAGCTCGAGTCATGAATCGCGCTCCTTCTCGGAAGATATCGACCAGTCAGACCACACATCCACAAATGCTGTACGCGAGATCCTGCGACACAGTCGCGGCTACAGACGGTGACACTGTGAACCGCTCTTTGAACAGTCAGTAGCTGCTGGTCATTGCTGGCCCCTGCAAGTCACAAGCGGAGGATTCTGCCCCTGGCAGGCCAAAGAAGAAGAGGAGCTCCCGCCGGCGCACTCAGGCGACTTGGCACCGCACTGGTTGCAGAGCGGATGTGCTGTCATCTATGCGAAGCATTCATTCGGCCATGTAGGGCCGCTGCGGCTGAGCGGCAGAGGCCAGGCTGCGCCGGTGGAGACGGAGGCGTGCTGCCATTTGTAGCCCGGCAATCCGGCTGCCGGAGAGACTGCGCCTGTTCAATATCTGCATCTCCTGTCCTGTTGCCTTGACTTACTCTGGCAGGAGCCTGAACTTCCTCGTTCGGCTCAGCTGGTCCTGGAGGCCAGCTGCAGTGAGTGCAAGCTCTCCGCAGGAGCCAAGCACCTCGCTGCAGGAAGCTGGAAGTGTGACACCGACGGATGACAATTCGGCAGCCACACGTCTGCATGTTATCTTCAAGCTGTCACCAGCATTGTTCTGAAGTCCGTGTCCGTAGTGTGTATTATATGAAGAACTTGTAGATACTGAGAAGAGATGGTCTCCGGGTTTCAGGCCTCGCTCGACTGTCGGCTTCAGGTGCCGCATGGCATGCGCTTCCAGTTCTTCCTGGATCTCATCGAGGACTCAGCCCCGTCGGCCAACCGTGATCAGCCAGTGAAGGCCACCAAAAATCTAGATCCTCCCGCTCAAAGAAACCACACTTTCGGTTTGTGGCTCGGTGTGCGACCCATTTCCCCTTCAAAGCCAAGAATCGAAGCTTCGAAGGAGAAGCGCGAGTGGCTCGAGAAGTCCACCGCCCGCGGCAAAGGGAGGAAAAACATGTATGACGTGTGCCCAGAGGTGATCATCGCCCGGCCCCTGGGTGTTTCTCTTTGCTTGCGAGTTGAGAGCAGGGCCGCGTTCGACGAGGGACTTCAGTTGGCATGTCCTAAGGAGAGGACGACCTGCCGCTCGGTTTCGGAGAAAAGCAACAGAGAGACGTCACAAGAATTATGAGAGGTCGGAAGAATTGACAATCTGGTCTGATCCCATCATGGTCCCGATGGCCCCTACATAAGGCAAGCCGATCGATACCACCGAAACCCGGGTCTACTAAAATGCCTTCCTAACATTTGATAACAATAATAGTACTGATACTAATAGTCAGGATACTGATTATGATTGTCATTGCCATCACTAGGCTCCTTTTTGTGCCTGGGGAACTTGTGCCGCCCCCGGGCTCGAGGCGAGGAGCAGATCCTGGTTCTCTCGGAGGCGGACGCGGGGAAAATCGCAAGATCCCTCGCGGACCCCAGCGGCGACCAGAGCATCTTCTTGCCAGACTCCCTGCAGTGTCGATCCGGTGTACACCTCGGCGGTATGAAAGTGGAAGCTTGGGTGCAGTCAGCTCCGCTCCAGCAAAGCTTTTGTGCAAAAGTCTTATTCACCATGTCTTACTGAGATCCTTGCTCCATGCAAGGACGAATTAGCCATTCAGGGCATCTTGTGCCAGAACCTTAGCAGCCTGCTTGCTAGTGGTGTGCGTGGCAATGGCACAGATCGTGGCAGCGGCATTTTCTCTTGAACAACTCCTGAGGTGACGGCGGCGGCCAGCGCAGGGAGTACTGGGCCGCACGCGCCGTGCCTTGCTGGCCTTTACCAAGAAACCATGCCGATCAGAACCCTCCAGTCCGGCACATAGCTGTTGAGGATCGGCAGCAGCGCTGGATGACGACTTCAGAACATGGCCGGTTGGACAAGGCTTTCCGTCAGAGCTCATGTGTACACAGTTTCCCGAGAGACTTGCGTCGGAGTCGGTGCCAGGGCCCTGCAGAGATCCCATCTCACCTCCAAAAATGCGGGAAGCTGGGCGAGAAGTCGGCCCGACGGGAGAAGGAGCTCCTGAAGCAGCCGGGCACGGTCGTCGTGCTTCGCCGCGGAGTGCCTTGGATTCCTCTGCAGTCTTTCAGTGCCAGCAGATCCCAAGTCGTGACAGACGATTCTTTCGCACAAGTTCAAGGGAGAACCGCGTGCGAGAAGTCCGAGGTGCCGTACGCCCAGTTGGAGAAGCCGGGAGAGTTGGGGCTGCTCACCAGCTTCGTTTCGCACGCCTGGGGCGAGGACCCAGCAACTTCCACAGTGCAGAGCTTGTATGGTGTGTGGTTTTGTGGGAAGTTACCGAAGTGTCGGTGAGAACCCGAGCTCTGTTTCGCGACTTTTGTAGGAAACTCTGGAGTTCGCCCACACGCTGAAGCTGCACGCCAGGAACGTGAATCCCTCGAACCCAGGACTGCTTTTTGCCACTTCCAGCCTTTTGCTTCTGGCATTTCTGTGAGCATCGAAGACAGAAGAGCAGGGGCCCTGGCGTACTACATTTGCACGTGGCTCGCTCTAACCTTCTCGCCGCCTGATACTGCTTGCCCACCGTCATGCTTGCGCAGTGCTTGCGGTGCAAGCCAGCTGAGGTTTTGCAACAGCCAACATAGCGTGGCCCGGGCCTGAGGGAGCCTTGCAGCGGGCGGCAGGCAGAGCTTCGAAGAGCCGTCGTGTGCGCCCGGCAAGGACTTGGGCGGCGACGACTGGCGCCAGTCCCCTTTCAACCTCGCCTTGGAACACGTGGCAAGCCGCTCCTCCCTCTCATCGAGTCGATTTTGATATAGATTCAGATGTTATACGTTATACAGATACATGTGTATATTTCTTTGTATGCATACTTATATATATAACATAAACAGAAGTCTGTTTGTTAGTGGATAGTGTTTTGGAAGCTTTCAGGTTGTCACCAGAAGCGTGGGTCCATGTACCGGGCGGTGATGCTGTGGTGGCCCGAGTATACCTTGCTCGATCTGTGCAGCAGCACCACGCGTGCACGTGCTTCGTGCCACCGGCGGTGAGGTTTGACAGGTCTTGCAGCACATTGAAGTGTCTCGGTGTGCGAAAACATACAGTCTGCCACTAGTGGCTCCATGCGTGAAGCACAGCACCGCGCGCTGCCTCGCGTCTCAGGCGGAAGTGGTGCATCTTCGAAATCTTCCGCTGCCAAAGTCTCGGCCTGGAGCTGGACCTGCCGCTCCGGTGCAAGAGACATGTATCGGGTGTTGTGACAACACCAACGCCAACGCATGGTTTCCGGTCCGCCCATGTCCTTTCCCTAAACCTTGAAACTTTGACTGCAGGTATTGCAGGGACGGTGAGCTCACTCGGGCGAGCGAGTCGCAGCACGCAAAGGAAATCTTGCAGGAGGTCATGGACGTGGACATGATGGCCGCGGAATGTTCCGAAAAGAAGGTGGGGTGGCATCAGATGGTAATGCAGTCTGCTGAAATGCACTTTTAGTTTGTCTTTTAGATGCTACCTAGCCAGGCGTTGAGCCAAGTGTCTGATGCTTCCAGTGTTGCTGGCTGGATCCGAGGATGAAATAACGATCGACGGTGCCATCAGCGATCACCCGTCTGGTTGGACCGGCGTCGTGTCCAAGGTGAAGATGCAGGCTCCTTCCAGCGAAGAGCGGGCGGTATTCAGGGGAGTTGCAAATTAAGTCCACGAGTCTGAGGTGATGGGACACTTGTCCTTTGTGGCCCACATGGCCATGACCCGCGATGCCTTCACAGGTGGCTTCGATTCATCGACTGCGTCAGGAAAAGCCGAGTTGGAGCCATTCAGAATGAATATTGCATTACGGCATTATTCTATGCTGTACTGTACTATAGCTCGGAAAATGCATTACTCCGGACTTGAAAGCGCCTTTAGACTTCACTCCTCGTCGCCTGAGCGACTGGTAGAAATCTTCCCCGAACCATCCGAAATCTTTCGCACGTGTCGCTCGACAGCTTCCAGGCCAACAAGTGGAGCCGGAGCAGGGCATTGAGCTGGAGGGCTCCGCCGGCAAGGCCCGGCCGGCACTGACGCGCACTACCGCCTGCGGTGAACGTGGCATATCGCGGGAAAAAGGCCTGCGACGCCTAGCACCGCGTGGCGTCGCGTGGGCAGGTGAGCCTCTCGGAGCTCATCGACGGCTGCATGCAGGTGCGCAGCTTGCGAGGCAACGAAGCATTTGCCGCCTCAATTGCCTTCCGAGAGGCGTGTCTGTCCGCATGCTTGCAGCCCTGAGCTCGGAAGGACTTGGGTTCAGATTTAGAGTTCACTGTAGCAGTGTAGCCAGTATGGTACTTACGGAAGCTTCCTGGAACTGTGGGTTGGAAGCCGGTGCGATCGGGAATTTACCTCCAGTTGCCCACGCTGGTGTTCGAACGCACGCTGCCTCTTCGTGACCCCGGGTGGCTTCAAGGTCTGCTGCAGGGCAGCAGGTAGAGGATGAGAACCTGGCCAAGGCAGGAGGACGTCGCGTGCGTAGGGCATCGGGTTTGTGGTTGAGGGATGTTTAGCGTTTAGTGGGCCGTTTTCTTGGAATTGCACCTGTCGTCTCTTCGTTTCACTTTTTCGAACCTTCATTCGAGAAACGGCTCGATCAGCGGCGTGGAGGGTGTGCTACGAACATGCCGTCACCTGCATATTGCCAGATAGTGGTGTCTCCCGGGCACAGCTTTCAATCTGGGCCAGTAGAGCGGCGCTGCAGCACGGCTGCCATGGACTTCGGCAAGTTGTTGACAGGCTCAGCTGAAGCGGATGCTCATCACTGGTCAGGGAGGCCGGAATCGGTGTGGGGCCTTGTGCGGCGTGGGAGCGGAAGCTGTGAGCAGGCACGGGCAAGACCGTCATCACCAGGGAGATCGTTCGGGCCGCCGTGCCTTGTCCATGTGGCTACAGTAGCGGCAGCTAGCAGAAGGCTTCGATTCAACACGAAAGACTTCTCCTGGGTTTTTTCTGGTTTCTCATAGCGCTCAGGTGAAGCTGGTGCGCACGGCCCTTACTCACAGACCATCACGAGGCTTCTTCTGAGGCTGGAGGGTTGTTTGAGACTGAGGTGAGAAGGCTCTGCGGCTGGTCCCGCTGAGAGTGCCCCTAGCCGAGCTCGCCCGGTGTGCTAAGGACGGGACGATAGCATTAAAAGGGCGGGTCGGGGCAGCTCGGGCCATAGGGAGTTAACTTCTAGACATGGCTGCATGCCAGCATGTCACCAGAATGAAAGAAGTGACTCACCAACACTTGCCTAAAGGAAGGCACAGCACGTGAGCCTCTTTTTAATATGTCGACTCGATGCCGACTCGGAGATGAATGCAGAGGCTGCAGAGGCGTTTAAGCCGTTGACTTCGGAAGACCAAGCAGCTTCTCACAATGGATTCAACCGAGCTCCACTTGGCAACGGTTCACTGACTGTGCCTTGCAGGAAGAAGGCGACATGCCTCCAAACCGCAAGCAGTTGGAAGTCGGAAAGGTTGCTTCTGGAAGGAAAGCGGCATGCAAGCGTTCGCATCTGAGGCTGCAGGTTTGGGCTGTGCAGGCGTTTGGCAAGGACGGCCAAGAGCTTCTCCAAGGCGCAATGCAGCGCTTCAGCCGCGCTCGCCACTGTCAGATTCAGCTTGCGGACCTTCAGGCGAGCGGCAGCTGCTCCTGCTGCTGGACGGCCTGGACGAAGCTGGGACGGACAGGCGGCGCATCATCAGCTGGCTCGACGGCTGGCTCCGGCTCCTCGGCAGCACACGGACCGGCTCACCGGAACCTCGTTGCCTTTGCCATGCCGCGACCCTCCCAGGCAGAACAGCCATCGCTGCGCTTGCGTCGTCCTGACCAGTCGCCCGAGCGGCACCGACCAGCTTGGCCCCCAGAGCACAGAGTCGACGCGCAGCAGAGCTCGTGAAAGGTCGTAGATGTGCTGATCATCCGACCTCCGGCGCTTTCCCTTGCCCTTGCTGCTTCGCGGTGCTGTGGACTCTGAGGGTGGTCGACCAGGAGGGCAAAGCGAGGGAGCCCTCGAGGTCATCCGTTCTGCACGCTTCCGAGAAGTGCCTCATCACACAGGACGGAAGAGACGTGCTTGCTAGATGCCGCTGCGTCAAGTTCTCGCAAACAACTCAGCATCGGTTCGAGGCTGCAAGGGGATGAGGGGCCGTGGAGAAAAGAAACATTTGCTAAAATCGGAACGGTGTCGAAATCGTCGAGCAGCATCCGTTCGAGGAACTAGACATGAAGGTCCGTCAACAGACCGCAGGACCAAAGCTCTTACTACACCGAAATTCGCCAGGACAGCTTCCCGCAAGGGTCTCATGTGCTACTCACCGACAAGCGCGACCTCGTGATTGGCAATGGCAAAGTTCCCTTCTGCGAGCAGGCGCGGCCCAGCCGCCTCATCAGGATTAAGCTGAGTTTTGTGAGTAGAAGACATATTTACATAAGTAGTAGCCTTAGTAGATACTACAAAAAAGAGCGAATATCTGTGATCATCCATGCTGTGATGATGATGAGACTGATTGCCGCAGCAACCACAAACCGCAAGAGACGACTATTCGACGACGGCGACGACGACCACTCATACAACTACTACGACTACTAACACTAGCGATCGCAATAAACACTCATCATACTACTCTGACACCGACAATAACGCATAGAATAAGTTGACCATGAACAATTACCGAGCATGGTTGATTACTTAGTAAAGTTGACGGTGCTTGAGCACTTGTTTCTTGAAAGCATCGCCTGATGAAGATACAATACCATTAATTACAGTAGGTCACACTGCCTGACTGCTGGGTTCGCTTTCAGCTCTGCGCGCTATATATATACACACACACGGGCCCCTTTACGTTGAAGGGAGGGATGTCGTTTCAACTCCGCCAGATCTCCATAAGCGAAGCCTGCTGAGGGCTTCGTCCTCCGGGCCGACTGCTGCCTGCAGCCTCCAGGATGCCATGTGCGGGTGCGGCGCAAGGACCCACCGACTGGTGCAGCCCTGCTTTGTTGTCCTATAATTTCATGACTGCAGGACCGTGGTGGCTGGGGCTGGGTTTTCTCCCCTGCGATCACCCTGCACTACTCCGACAGCAGCCGCGCAAAAGCCCTGCTGGAGCAGGCTTGGCGGGAAGCCACCGGTCGTAGGGCCGATCTCCACAGGAAAGAGGCTCGCGTGGTCGTCACCCGGGCGGACGGCCAAAAGTGGGAGGAAAGTTCTAGTTTTTACTACAAGCGCACCATACATTGGGCCACGCTCCTGGACTGGTCGGCCACGGAATTTCCCTGCCGCGCCTTCCTGGCGTTGATGGAGAGGCAGTATGCAGAGGTGGAAGTGGAGGATTTGGAGAGGCAGTATGCAGAGGTGGAAGTGGAGGATTTGGAGCTGTGCTGCCCTCGGCTTCACGGAGTGCTGCTTTCAAAAGGCGCTTGAGACGGAGCTGTGGGCTTTGAGGCGGGTGGAGGCTTGCGGAGACGACGTCTTCGTCAGTGCAGCGGGTCTGGCGCCAGGCTGCTGGCTGTTGACCGGAGAAGGCTCGATCGGACCAAGGGGGCACAGTGGCTGAACCAGGGGCAGGCCCGACTAGTGCTGGAAGCGCGGTCTACAATATACCCCAAACCCATTGAAACTAAAAATTACCAACTCCCTTACGTTGCCTAGAGCCTCCTTTCTATCTTCATCCTTGGGCTAACCAAGTTTTATGGTGAAGTGGTTAATCACAAAAGAAACTACAATAAGACTGTTTAAGGTGACAAATTATTCAATGTAGTCAGCCAGCTTGTAGGATGCTGACAGTCGGGCTACTCGTAGCTTGCCGCAGAAGGGAACTACATGGGAGAGTGCAGGTATAGCCTTTCTGTGCTGATGCATCGTGCTAGCAAGATAAGTGTTCAGTAAACCCTGCACCCATGGTTTAAGGTGTTAGCTGTGTTTGCAGATCTGTAGTTCATAGGTTTCAGGGCTTCGGTTCAAGGTTTTGTAATCTTTATGCCTGTAAGGCACTGTAAGGGCTTCCTACGATGGTTTTGGGGGAGTAAGGTTCCGGTGGCAAATGCTAGCTTTTACAGGCGGTCTGACACCCCAGACCCCAGACCACAAGAGTTGCGTGCAACGCGGAAGCTCTGAAACCCTAAACTCTACAAGCCTTTGCCTGAACCTCACAGAACCTGCCGTTGTAGGGTGATTTCGTTACCTGAACTCCAAAGCCGAGCAGCCATGAATCCCTCAGTTAGGAATCTTTCATCCCTGAGCTCTACCAAATGGCTCCCAAGGAAGATGGCCAGGATCCTGGAGCAGCCAGAAGACCACCAGAAAAAGGAATTACAAATGGCGACTATAATACTTCAAACTACCAAAACATTATAAATTATAAACATACCAAGTTGTAGGGGCCTTACAAAAATCAAGGTTGTGGTAGTTCAAGGTAGTCCTAGGTCCGATAACGTATGGCAGACAGTAGCACCCACAGAGCCTCCCGAAGCCTTGAAAGGAGGAGCCCTTAAAGTAACCCTTGAAGGAACCCTTTAAAGGTTCCTTTAAGGGGCTCCTTCACGGGTTCCTTTAAGCGCTCCTTTAAGGGGTTCCTTTCAGGGTTTTTGAGGGAGCTCCTTTGAAGGAACTTTTCAAGGAGTATTAAAGGAACCCTGCACACTTGGTCCGAAAGCTCCCTCTTCTGCTTCTCAGCCAGGCTTTGCGGACAAATTTGTCAGGTACTCCACGACCAGGCACCGGAAGGGCACTGATTTGAAGCCTAGATTCCGTTCCTGAGGCAGGCTCCAAAGGTGGGGTAAAGGAGGCGGTTGGATTTTTACGCCTGGGTCCCTTGCCCCACACTGCGGTGAAAACAAAGCATGAGCCAGCCCCTCGACTTGGTGATAGGACTCCCTGTTCTTAACAATTGCTCCATGTGTCTCAATCGATGTAATTCCACCAACCCCAAGCCAAAGCCTGTCAGTTAGTTGGCTGAGCTTAACTCGAGGGCTTTGCCATGGATTTTGGCATTTTTGTTGTCGGACATTAAGTGGCTACCAAATGTATACGCGGAGAATTCCCCCCAGTGAGCTCCGTGCGACATGTAGAGACTAAACGACTATAAACCAGCTTAGAGCAGCCCCCAGTGGAGTCGCAATTTACCATAGATCAGAACTGCGCAGGCTTGAAGACTTTGGAACAGTATCCCGTACAGTTTTGTACGGTTCAGGGTTCAGTACAACAGCATCAACTCTTGTTGCTTCAGCAACATGTGGTAGGCTTCGAGTCCAGGAAATTGTAGGAGGTAAGTAAGGACCCGCAAAATAGGCATGCAGCTGCCAGAAGATATTCGAAGAGTAGTTGGGATCTAAGCCCGACTATCTGGGTACGCCAGGGAAGACGGAAACGAGCTCCTGCCCACGGAAGGCCTTGCTGCAAGCTTTTCCACAAGCACAGAATCATCGAGTCGTGGAGCAACAGTCCGACAAGTCTTCAAAGCTCATTTTGCTTTGGTTGGAGGTGCTTTTCGGACGCTATTGGAGGGCCAGAATGGCAGCGCCGATGCTCTTGCTGGTGCGGCTTTTGTGTCGGAGATGACCCTGCGAGCCGAGCTCTCCGAGCAGCCCGGGGCCCCAGCACGTCATCGTGGCGAAACGCCGCAATCACGACTCCTTTCACGGGGTGCCCCAGGCTGCAATTCCAGCCGCTGCAGCTGCTGCCGCTGAGCCCGGGCATCGCCGCCAGGCCCCTGCAGGGCGTCCCGCGCGATGCAACGCAGCACGAAGTTTTGGTTTGGATGCAATCGAGCGCAAGAGAACTGTCAGGATTTCAAAGGCACCAGAGCAGCTCCTGGAAACTCTTCCGGACGTGGCAACTTGGCTCACAAGACTCTCCTCTCCGTATACGCTGAGGGAGGCGGCCTGTATGATGATTTGAGCAGAATGGAACGGAGTTGTCATGTATGCAGAGCACGAGCACGAGAGAGTCCGGTTTTCTTCCCAGGTTTGGGACACGCCATTGATGGCCAGCATCCTCGGCCGATTCCTCGACGCCAGCACGTGGCTTCTCATGCCTTCGTAGGCTCTTTCCCCGAGTGCACGTGACACTTCAGGAGAGTGCCGGAAGCAACAGGACCGTTGAGCGTCGTCGCAACAGCACATGCACCTGCATCCGATCTCTCTCGTCCCCGAAAAGGAACAGATGGACATGGTGACAGCAGAGCTGGATCTGATGGAGTATGCGCTGAGAACCCTCATTAAGAAGGCGCCACACCGCTGGGGGCATGTTTTGATTTTCAGAGAGACGACCCCCAAGTCCGTGGACGAAGGCGCGCAAGGATGCATGTCTTTTGTTCATCCCCGGCTTGATGCTGTCTGAGAGCAGCTGCGTCGTGGCGCTCTGTTTGACGCAACCATCATGGTTCCCGCTCGAAGGCCGAAGAACGCACAGGGCGCCGGCTGTGTTCCCTGGGCCCTCGGTGCCTGGAGAAGCTGCAGGCTCGCCCTGCAGGCACGTTGAAGCCGCCGTGAGATGTCGCCGATCGGAGCCGGCCAGGCCGGGCATCGCCTTTTCGTCGAAGCCGACTTCGAGGACCAGGCGGAAGTTTACTCCACTCCAGCTTAATGTCTTAATATGACAAAGGCATCGATGGGCGTCATCGCCTGCAGGTGGTCTTCCAGGAGGCCCAGCGAGGCCACCTCCGCCTCTTCGAGCCGGTGGCCGGGCAGAGTGCCGCGTGGCCGCCGCGCTTTGACCTGCCTGAGCTCCGCTTTTTGTCTATGCCTCTCGCTGCTACTCGTACGTCGCGGGAGGTGCAAGTGTACCACCTGAAGATGCACGAGCTCCTGGCGGCTAAGGTGTGACAAGACTTCTGCGCAGTCGCATTCCGGTCCGGAATGCGGGGTCGTTTTCTGTGAAGCGCGGGGCAGGCTTGGAAGGAGGCTGCGCAAGCCTCGGCACGATTAGAAAGCCGGCGTGGCCTATTAAAGACTCCGCTGGAGGCCGGTGTCAACTTGCAGGTGGCCTTCGAGCAGGCTCGAAACGAGCCCATGCTGCGAGGCCCGGTGGAAAGTGGCTGCGAGGGCGCTTGTTTGTTGGGTTTTGCTCGCAGTGGTGCAGGCGCGGCACGGTTCCTGGTGATGATGCAGACGGCGGAGAGCCCGGAGGCCTCCGTCGACCTGAGCAACTGCAAGCTGGGAGCGGCAGACGTCGAAGCGCTCCGAGGACCCCGACGTGCAACCGCAAGATACCGCAAGTGGTGCACGCCATTGCACACCAAATGCTGCCCGCAGGAGCCCTGCTGTGCCGCGGCCCCCGCCTCAAGATCGACTTGAGCGTCAACCGAATAGGCAGCTGGCCCAGCTAACGTTTGTGCAGAGAGCCAGAAGCATCTTGGTTTGCTCCAATTTGCTCCTGTTTGCAACGCTTGCCTCACCGACGAACCGTTTCATCGTGACGCTTGTTGGGACTTGCCTGCTTTTTTCAGTGTTTCGTGCATGGTTCCTAGGTCCTCGTGTCGGCCACCTGCCATTTCGCAGCTCACCCCGTCGCCCGAGTTAGATGAAGCAGGAAACATAGCGAAGAAAAACATCTCAGAGCCAGAATGCAGATCAGCCAACGCAATGAGGCAGCATGGCGGGCCAGCACAACGTGAGATGAAGTTTCCTGAGTCGCCAACCAGCTCCCAAAAAGCACGGGGGCAGCCCGGCTACTCCTTGAGCTCGACCGAGGCGACGCTGGTGCGACCTGCTTGGCAGATGCGCTGAGCGGCCTCACAAGCCTTCGGGAGCTGGATGTAGAGCTGGGCGGGAGTGGTCTCGGCCGGGGCCGTAGACGCCAAAAAGATGGACTGGAACCCAATCAATGAGCTGCGTCTGCGCAGAACTGGGCGTCGGGTCCCTGGCCGAAGCCCTCGAAAAGCTCCCCGAGCTCACGAAGCTGTGCTTGAGCTTGGGCGGGAACCAGCTCGGCCGGGGGCCTTAGGGTGAGAGAGAGAGAGAGGGTCCAAAACGGCAGAAGGGGATCAAAGCAGCGTTCCTGAGGTGGAGCCAAACGGTATCGCAAAATTGAGCGTGGACTAAACCTAACCAGAGCGAGCTTGAGGCGAGAAGCGGAGGGTACTTGTGGGTTATTTTGGTTTGCTGACTGGCCGGCAGCTCCTCTGTCAGGCCCTTCAGTTTTCAGGGCTGGTGCTTGCATGCAGTTATGACGAACCGTTTCATGTGGTATTTGGGACTGGCTCGCTCTTTTTCGGTGTTTCGTGCATGGTTCGAAGGTCCTCGTGTCGCTGAATGTTGCAACCTGCCATTTTGCAGCTCACCCTGTCGCTCGAATTAGAAGAAGCAAGAAGCAAAGCGATGGAAAACAACGCAGAACATGAGATGAAGTTTCCTGAGATAGTCCGCCACCTCTGAAAAGTATGAGATCCTTAAGGGAGGGGGTTCTACAGGGGGTATATGACCCAATACTCCCCAATCCTCCTTAGGGCTCCCTAAGCTTCCCTAAAATTTTCCCTAAGGCTCCCAAAGGATCCCTAGGATCCTCCCCCTTGAATCACCGTCCCATAAGGATCCAAAAAGAAGAGCAGGGACTCGCGGCTATTCCTTGAGCTCGACCGAGGCGACTTTGCAGCCTGCTTGGCAGGTGTGCTGAGCGGCCTCACAAGCCTTCGGGAGCTGCGCGTAGGCCTCTTCAACACTGGTCTTGGCCGGGGCCAAAGACGGCCAACAGGCGCCGTGTCTGTGCAGAACTGCAGAGGGAGGGGAGGTTTATCAAGGAAAGCGACGGGCTTCGACATGCAGCACACAGAGCCGAGGCCCCGAGGGCGTCGGGTCCCTGGCCGAAGCCCTCGAAAAGCTCCCCGAGCTCGCGAAGCTGTGCTTGGAGTTGGGCCGGAACGAACTCGGCCGGGGGCCTCAGCGTGAGAGAGAGAGAGAAGAGAGAGCGAGAGAGAGCGGGTCCAAAACGGCACAGAGGAATCAAAGCATCGTTCCCGACGAGCCAAACGGCATGGGAAATTGAGAAAGGACTAAACCAAACTAGTGCTCGCTGGAGGCGAGAAGCGTTTTTGCGGGGGCTGTGGTTTCTGCCCGCAACTTTATTTGTCGAACGCTTCACCACGGCTTGGTGCTTGCAGGTTGAATTCGCTAAAGCTTGGATCCGGAGGTGGCTAAAAAAACGGGCTTTTGTTCTGGCGTGGAAGGTGACTGTCACGATGTGTTTGCAGCTAGCAGCAGGGTCCCCCTGCTTCCCGTTACTCTTCGGATTTAGGCGCAGGGGGCTTGCGGGCTATCTTGTTTTTCAGACTGGCTGGGAGCACCTCTGTCGGACCCTTCAGCTTTCCGCGGCTGGTGCTCCCATGTAGCTATTATATGACGAACAGTTCTATCGGGAAGGTTTTTGGGACTTGCCCGCTCTTTATCAGTGTTTTGTGCATGGTTCCTGGGTCCTCGTGTCGCTGAATTTGGCCACGTGCCATTTTGCAGCTCATGTTGTCGCTCGAAAAGCGAAGAACAACAACTCAGTGCCAGAATGCAGGAGCCGCAGGCTGTTGGATCAGCCAACGTAATGAGAAGCTTCCTGAGTCGCCAACCAGCTGCCACAAAGCAGGGGGCTTCCGGCTATTCTACCGAGGCAACGCTGGCGCGACCTGCTTGGCAGATGTGCTGAGCGGCCTCACCAGCCTTCGGGAGCTGCGCGTAGGCCTCTTCAACACTGGTCTTGGCCGGGGCCAAAGACGGCCAACAGGCGCCGTGTCTGTGCAGAACTGCAGAGGGAGGGGAGGTTTATCAAGGAAAGCGACGGGCTTCGACACGCAGCACACAGAGCCGAGGCCCCGAGGGCGTCGGGTCCCTGGCCGAAGCCCTCGAAAAGCTCCCCGAGCTCGCGCAGCTGTGCTTGTACCTGCGTGAGAACGAACTCGGCCGGGGGCCTCAGCGTGAGAGAGAGAGAGAGAGAAGAGAGAGCGAGAGAGAGCGGGTCCAAAACGGCACAGAGGAATCAAAGCATCGTTCCCGACGAGCCAAACGGCATGGGAAATTGAGAAAGGACTAAACCAAACTAGTGCTCGCTGGAGGCGAGAAGCGTTTTTGCGGGGGCTGTGGTTTCTGCCCGCAACTTTATTTGTCGAACGCTTCACCACGGCTTGGTGCTTGCAGGTTGAATTCGCTAAAGCTTGGATCCGGAGGTGGCTAAAAAAACGGGCTTTTGTTCTGGCGTGGAAGGTGACTGTCACGATGTGTTTGCAGCTAGCAGCAGGGTCCCCCTGCTTCCCGTTACTCTTCGGATTTAGGCGCAGGGGGCTTGCGGGCTATCTTGTTTTTCAGACTGGCTGGGAGCACCTCTGTCGGACCCTTCAGCTTTCCGCGGCTGGTGCTCCCATGTAGCTATTATATGACGAACAGTTCCATCGGGACGGTTTTTGGGACTTGCCCGCTCTTTATCAGTGTTTTGTGCATGGTTCCTGGGTCCTCGTGTCGCTGAATTTGGCCACGTGCCATTTTGCAGCTCATGTTGTCGCTCGAAAAGCGAAGAACAACAACTCAGTGCCAGAATGCAGGAGCCGCAGGCTGTTGGATCAGCCAACGTAATGAGAAGCTTCCTGAGTCGCCAACCAGCTGCCACAAAGCAGGGGGCTTCCGGCTATTCTACCGAGGCAACGCTGGCGCGACCTGCTTGGCAGATGTGCTGAGCGGCCTCACCAGCCTTCGGGAGCTGCGCGTAGGCCTCTTCAACACTGGTCTTGGCCGGGGCCAAAGACGGCCAACAGGCGCCGTGTCTGTGCAGAACTGCAGAGGGAGGGGAGGTTTATCAAGGAAAGCGACGGGCTTCGACACGCAGCACACAGAGCCGAGGCCCCGAGGGCGTCGGGTCCCTGGCCGAAGCCCTCGAAAAGCTCCCCGAGCTCGCGCAGCTGTGCTTGTACCTGCGTGAGAACGAACTCGGCCGGGGGCCTCAGCGTGAGAGAGAGAGAGAAGAGAGAGCGAGAGAGAGCGGGTCCAAAACGGCACAGAGGAATCAAAGCATCGTTCCCGACGAGCCAAACGGCATGGGAAATTGAGAAAGGACTAAACCAAACTAGTGCTAGCTGGAGGCGAGAAGCGTTTTTGCAGGGGCTGTGGTTTCTGCCCGCAACTTTATTTGTCGAACGCTTCACCACGGCTTGGTGCTTGCAGGTTGAATTCGCTAAAGCTTGGATCCGGAGGTGGCTAAAAAAAACGGGCTTTTGTTCTGGCGTGGAAGGTAACTGTCACGATGTGTTTGCAGCTAGCAGCAGGGTCCCCCTGCTTCCCGTTACTCTTCGGATTTAGGCGCAGGGGGCTTGCGGGCTATCTTGTTTTTCAGACTGGCTGGGAGCACCTCTGTCGGACCCTTCAGCTTTCCGCAGCTGGTGCTCCCATGTAGCTATTATATGAGGAACAGTTCTATCGGGAAGGTTTTTGGGACTTGCCCGCTCTTTATCAGTGTTTTGTGCATGGTTCCTAGGTCCTCGTGTCGCTGAATTTGGCCACGTGCCATTTTGCAGCTCACCCTGTCAGGGATGGGGATCAAAAAACTAAACAGGATCAATTTTTTTAAGTAGCATCAAGAAAACATGTATTCCTTTTCCCTCCAATATTAAATTGTCGATTGTATTGCCACAATTCTGCTATCATGACTAATAATTAATAGTATCACTATTCTTACTATTGTCAAAAGTCTTACTGCTAGTATTACTGGTATTACTACTACTGCTACTACTACTACTACCACCACTACTACGATTCTCATTGTTGCTAACACTATGACTACGAATACTATTATTGCTACTACTGTTACAGTTATACTTATTAAGTAATTACTAATTAGTAGTATCCGAACCCCGCAGCCACCAGTTGCTTGCCCTTTTGACCCCAACCGTCCGCTGGCAAGGGCCTCCAACCGGGACGTGGACAGCTGGGAACAAGGCAACCACGACAAGACAGTGCTTGCAGACCGAACACAGTTTGTGTTCCCGTGGCTTTAGGAGCGGCGCAACACAAGCGAAAGCCCCACGTACCTTTCGCACGCAGCTGCGGCCGTGCTTCATTTTGTGGCGCTTGGTTTCTATGTCCTAGAAGCCTCAAACTTGGCCGTCTTCCAAGGCCGAAGCCCGCAGCCTGCAATACGTTTCATCGACACCGGCACAGGAGCTGCTAAGCCCGGTGCGAAGCACCATTGCGGCTTCCTCAACCTGATCGACCTTACGCGGCCCACGCCACGCCCCTTGGCTCAAACACGCTTTCACACAAAGCGCCCCATAGCACTTTGCCCAGCTCCTGCCCCCAGCCCACTTGGGTTGAGGTCCCTCGGCCCCACCTTCGCCAGTCGGCAGAGATAAGCCACGATTCCCCAAGACAAGCCTGCCCTTTTTGGCCAAAAGCCATGCGGCGTCTCCCTAGGTCTTGCCCACCAGTGGCTGAGGTTAGGCTCCGAATGCGTGGTACAAGAAATCAACTCGACAAAGGAGCCTCTGGCAGCATCCGACGAGCGGCAGGTTTGAGATATATGACGAACCGGAGTCGTGTTAAAGATATATGATGAACCGGAATGGCCAAAATAGGCGGCTAGCTTAAGATATGTGATGAACCGGAATGGCTAAATCAAGGGGCGTGTTTAAGCTGTCTGACCAGCCAAATTAGGAGGTGTGTGTGAGATTTATGATGAACCAGACGCTGAACGAGGGCGTATTTAAGATGTACGATGAACCGGAATTGGAATTTGGTTTCTATGGGTTTTGTGTGTGTGTGTGTGAGTTGTTTCTGTTGGTTTTTCAGTTTGCGGTCTGTGATGAACCGGAATCGCGAACCGGAATCGCCAAATGAGGCGGCGTGTTTAAGATACGTGATGAACCGGAATCGCTACATGAGTGCGTCGTTAAGATATATGATGAACCGGTATGCTTCCCCATGGAATCGATTCTCTTGCGATTCAAAGTTGCCGAAATCCCTAATTAGTCCATGTAGTATTATATACGACGAATCCTGGCCGCGGGGCATGCGCTGCAGTCGAATCCTCTGTGAAGAATTAGGACTTGCGGGAAAACTATGCACCGGAGCACAACGACGGACGCGGTAGTCGCACATGTTTTGAACAGAAGCAGGAAGTTGGGATCCGACATACAGCATCTGCTGCAAATAGTAGGCTAAGGGACGGGCGTTTGCCCGCACTATTTTGGGGATATGTGTGTTTTACTCGAGAAAACGCATAGTATTTGTTGTTTCGGGTTGTGAGAAGTTCGTCTTGAAACTCGCAAGTTCCGTGTTGAAAGGTTTTGGATTAGGAGGCAGGTTGGGAAGCAGGAGGAAGCAGAGGTGAGGAGAGGGAAGTGCATTTGACTCGTAAATCTCGAGGTTTTAGGGGGTTTGACTTGAGCACTGCTTGTGGTGTGTTGTGTGTTTTTGGCTGCTATCCTACGTTTTGAGTTCCGGCCCGGATTTGTGTTTCTCGGGGTTGAGAATGTTTTCGGGGAGGAAGTTCAGGCAATGTTTTGATCCTGTTTAACTCATTTTTAATCCCTGGAGACTTCAATTTTTGTTGATCCTAATTAGACTTTTTGATCCCGTACCCTGTCGCCCGCCCGAGTTAGAAGAAGCAGGGAAATGCCACGACGTGAGAAGAAGTTTCCTGAGTTCGCCAACCAGCAAGCACGCAGCTCCCGGCTATTCCCTGAGCTCGACCGAGGCGACTCTGGTGCAACCTGCTTGGCAGCTGCGCTGAGCCACCTCACCAGCCTTCGGGAGCTGCATGTAGGTCTGTGGAGCACTGGTCTTGGCCGGGGCCAAAGACGGCCAACAGGCGCCGTGTCTGTGCAGAACTGCAGAGGGAGGGGAGGTTTATCAAGGAAAGCGACGGGCTTCGACACGCAGCACACGGAGCCGAGGCCCCGAGGGCGTCGGGTCCCTGGCCGAAGCCCTCGAAAAGCTCCCCGAGCTCGCGAAGCTGGGCTTGGACTTGGGCCGGAACGAGCTCGGCCGGGGGCCTCAGCGTGAGGGAGAGCGGGTCCAAAACGGCACAAAGGAACGAAGCATCGTTCCCGACGAGCCAAACGGCATGGGAAATTGAGAATGGACTAAACCAAACTAGTGCTAGCTGGAGGCGAGAAGCGTTTTTGCGGGGGCTGTGGTTTCTGCCCGCAACTTTATTTGTCGAACGCTTCACAAAAGCTTGGTGCTTGCAGGTTGAATCCGCTAAAGCTTGGATCCGGAGGTTCCTCAGCATGGGGTTTTGTTCTGCGGGGGCGAACATTCGAGATGACCTGTTGTCGAGGGATTTTGGTTTCTTTTAGTGTTGTTCCTTCGGCTTGGGTCGTGCAGATTGCGCATCTTGCACCTGATGCCTGAGAGATCTTTGTATGTGAGTCGGAGAATGCTCTTTCTCCCGTCACACGCATCGGCTTCAATACGAGTTCAGAAAAAGGTGGAAGCTGACTGTCACGATGTGTTTGCAGCTGGCAGCAGGGTCCCCCTGCTTCCCGTTACTCTTCGGATTTAAGGCTTAAGGCGCAGGGTGCTTGCGGGTTATCTTGGTTCCCAGACTGGCTGGGAGCACCTCTGTCGGACCCTTCAGCTTTCCGCGGCTGGTGCTCCCATGTAGCTATTATATGACGAACCGTTTCATCGGGACGGTTTTTGGGACTTGCCCGCTCTTTATCAGCGTTGTATCTGCATGGTTCCTAGGTCCTCCTGTCGCTGAATTTGGCCACGTGCCATTTTGAAGCTCATGTTGTCGCTCGAAAAGCGAAGAACAACAACTCAGTGCCAGAATGCAGGGGTCACAGGCTGTTGGATCAGTCAACGTAATGAGGCAGCATAGTTGGCCAGCCCGGCTATTCCTTGAGCTCGACCGAGGCGACGCTGCGGCGACCTGCTTGGCAGCTGCGCTGAGCGGCCTCACAAGCCTTCGGGAGCTGGATGTAGATCTGTGCGATATTGGTCTTAGCCGGGGCCACAGACGGCAAAATGGTGGACTGGAACCTAATCAACGAGCTGTGTCTGTGCAGATTTGCAGCTGGAAGGGAGCTTCAAGGGAAGTTCGACACGCAGGCCTGGAGGGTGCCGGGTCCCTGGCCGAATCCCTCGGAAAGCTCCCCGAGCTCGCGAAGCTGCGCTTGGACTTGACCGCGAACCACCAGCTCGGCCGGGGGCTTCAGCGTGAGACAGAGAGAGAGCGAGAGAGAGCGAGTCCAAAACGGCACAAGGGAATCAAAGCGTCGTTGCTCAGGTGGAGCCAAACGGTATCGGTAATTGAGCGTACACTAAACCTAACTAGTGCGAGCCGGATGCGGGTTAAGTGTTGAACGACAGTGGGGCCACATCACAACTTCCAGAAGCGAAACAACAAATATCCCTCTTTGCGGGGCCTCTGCAGGCCAGGAGACGGCGGAGGAGCTCCGTGCGGCCCTGCAGGCGCTCCCCGCGCAGGAGAAGGAGATCGACCTCTGAGACCGAGGCCGGGGCTGGTTTCGGGGGGACGCGATGTAAGGACAAGAAGCTTCGGGACGATGGAGCCAGCGGGCAACCAACTTCTCCGAAGCCTTCGTAAGAAGCTGGCCAGGCGATTTCGGCGAGGACATGCAGCACGGCTGAGAGCAGAACACGGAGAGCATTTTGCTCAGGTTTCACTGCATCTGTATGCTCGGAGACGCAACGGTGTCCCGCAACCTTTGAAGCAGAGAGCTATGAACCCAGAGAGCTTTGCAAATCAGCGTCACGACTGGTGTCATTGCATTCTGTGAGTCTTGACAAGCCCACACGATCGGTTCATAGTGCGAGCAGGCTTGTGCTTTCTGCTTTAAGGCAGAGCTTTCGGAATCTCGGATTTGTTGATGGAGGCCATTTTGTAGATGGAAGGCTCAGGACCGTCGTAGGCGTGTGCCCCATCTGTTGGACACGTTCTGCCTGTCTGAGTCCGGCGCCTATCGTCGTATCGACCATATCTCGCACACAGGCTTACTTGCACTGTAGCTTCAATCAAGGATGGTGGCGGCTTCAATGATGTTATGTTTGAGCAACCCCCATTCTACGGCTTCAGGTGAGGTTGTGCTTGCTGGAGAGCTTTGCTTGAGCCGGAATCGACAGGGCCGAAGAGTATAGGCCGTTTCTTCGAAGTGTCCCTTGCTGGGTCTTCGAAGGTCGTTTCAGCTCCATGGCCTGCTGGGTTCGGCTGGTGGCGGGGAAACCTGCCAGAAGTAGCATTCCGTATTGCACAAACTGCAAGACAGACTCGACAAGATGGCACCAAGATCCGTTGTCCATGAGATCAACATGTCGCTGCATAATAAAGTGCAGTCTAGTATGGAATTCTCCGAACTCTGCAGGCTCAGACCTCGTCTTTCGACGAAATCTCGAAATCTCCGACAGCGGCACAAAGCAGTACTCGGGTGGGCTTGTCGTGATTTTAGTTGGGATGTCTGAGCCCCTCTCCCACTCTCCACTAAGTGTTTCCGGCAGGATGCTGAGGTAAGGGTGCCTGCCTCGGCCTCCCGCAAGCAGAGCCATGAGGGTATGATTGGGGATGGATGCGGGCTTCCAGCTTCGGGCGGCCACTGGACATGGAGACGAGACCCACGCACGCATTGGATGGCCCCCTCTCTCGCCCTCTTTCTCACTGTCTCTCTCTTTCTGTCTCTTTCTCTCTTTCTTTCTCTCTCTCTCTCTCTCGCTCGCTCTCTCTCTCTCTCTCTCTCTCGTTCTCTTTCTCCCTGTCTCTCTCTTTCTCCCTCTTTCTCTCTCTCTTCTCCTCTCTCCCTCTCCCGTTCTCCCTTTCTTTCTGTGTGTATCTCTGTCTCTATTAATCTTTCTTTCTCTACATATGTACACACATGAGACTGGTGGGTATATGTACATCATGTCCGAGCAATAACAGCCAATACTTAAAACAAACTCAATCTTTTCCAAAGTTTCAGAAAGGGGGCCGCGCCGAAAAGGAACCAGTGGGTTCCAGGGGTTGCCAACCCTCGTCAGATGGAACTCAAAAAGAACCTGTGTTCGGTCCTCAGGCGCTAACTTGCTTCGCAAATTGCATGCAAAAGACACCGGTACTGTAAGTGCAGGTCTTGCATGTGTAGTGCCCGCACCCAAATTTTGAAGAGCTCTCGAAGCTTTCGAGCAGTGAGGGCTCCAGCCCCCAGCTTCCGCCATGTGAAGGCTCTCAGTTCGCAATTTTGGGGGAGCAGGGCGGCCTTTTAGCTCCTTGCATCACCAGGCATAGGGACCACCTCAGTAATCGGGTGGGGAAAAGTCGCTGCAATTCCTTTCCCACCCGGTTGCGGTCCGTTGGGCTTGCTGCCGCTTTTTTCCCCTGGCCATGGCTTATGCTAAGCATGACGTGGAGCAGGCCAGAGTAGCCTTGGAGCAGCTTGTTACCCCTTCCATTGCTTGTGGTGTCTGTTTCGGTGAAGGACTTGCCGGGCGTGCCCCAGCACCTTCCGGCGAAGCCGGCAGGGGCAGAGGCAAGCAGGGCACTCTGTTCTGGCAGGGACATCAGGGTGATCAGGCAGCGATTGGTTAGAAGGTGATGGTCTGAGTTGTTCGTGGTCGCATGTGTGCATGTTCCAAGGTCCTCCCCCTGGGGTCCTGTGCTTGTTGAGTCTCTGCTTCTCGCTCGCACTTCGTATGCCAGGCCCGTGAAAATCCCGAAGATGGACGCCCGTGGGACCCTCGGTGAGCTTTGCAGCCCTGCCAATCCACAGCTCAGCGATTGGACTAGCTTGCTTTGAAAATACAGAAAAGATAGAGTCAGAGTTTCCTTTGCTAAAGTGGAGCTGGCAAGGCGGCGGTCTGATCCAGAAAGCGCGGGTTTATGGGCGAGGGACCTTCGGGGCCTTAACCTAGGGCCGAGTCCTGGATCTTCATAGAACCCTGAGAACAGCACTGCAGCAAGCCAGGCTCGGCGAAGGGTTTCAGGTGTTGGGTTGATTAGGGCCGGGAAGCTTCATGAGTCTTATTCCTTACGGTGCTTGCTTGTAGAAAGATGTAGCAAGCCTCGCAGTAACTTGAAATGTGTGCACTCGGCCCTCAAAGCTTCACCTTTTTCGCAGAACTCAAACCACTGTACTCCCCGCGACGCTGACATCCCTGAAGCCCCGCGAAGGAATGTTGAAGCAAATAAGCAAAGTAAGTTTCCAAGCTGCTGGCAGCCGAAGTGTAAGCCTGTAGCATTGGGCATCCCATGCGTCCCGACGAGAGCTAATGTACTTCATCCTTATGTTCAATCCTCAAGACTGCTGCTAGCTCCAAACTTTTGAACCAGGTGGGTTGCTGCCTTTTGATGAACGTGGCCCGGCACACGCGAGAGCGCGCGGTCAGAAAATCGGTGCTGGGCGTGGAACCCGAAGCTATGGATCCTAAGACCCCCAAATCGGGTCTTCGGGCTTGCGGTTTTGGATGGGACATACAAATCCAGCCTTAATTTCCCTATCACGTGTGCCACTGCCATTCCTCGCTCTATCAGAGCACGATCAGCATCTTCTCGCCTTCATTTTTGTCTCTATTGTTGAAAACAGTTCAGTGCTTCGGAAATTGGGGTTTGTGGTCACTCCCGAAAGTGCATGGTTACAAGCCCATCTCCAAGCCGCTTCGAGGCACCCGCAATACACCTGTTTTGAAGGATGGACTAGTAGGGATTGAGGACCTCTTTTGTGCCCGTGTTTCGAAGAGCATCGAAGTTTGAGAAACCGCCCTGCGGGGTACGACATGCAGTCGCTGTTCGGTTGGTTCTAACCTTGGGTAACTGCAGAGCATCCTCGCCATAACTTTCACACAAGAAGCCGTGCTTTCCACAGTCTTTTTCGGCCCGAGGTTGGCCAATGGCCATTCGAAGCCAGATTGACGGCAGGTGAGCAGAAGCTGTGGCCACATTGCAAACAGCACTTTCACACGAGTCTTCTACGGGCATGACCGGAATGTCACGGAAACGACTAGATGGGTGGGTGCTCGCAGAGGGTGTGGGGAAGATCTGATGCACGAGCCCTTGGAATGCCAACTTTGCAATGGTCTCCGTCTCAGCTTCAGCTGATGTCAGCGTCACAGCCCTTTGCAGGACCTCGCAAGCCACCCAACGTGCTCCTAACGGTGCTCCGCGATGTTATCCTTGCACTTTCGACCATCCCGAAGCTAAAAGTGTTGCTTCCTGTGTCGCCGAGGCGATGTCATCAAGACCGTCTCGATCCTGTCAGTGTGATGCGGTATTGCGAGGAGAGGGGGGATGCAGGCTGTGCAGTTGGGTGTCGGGATATGGGAAATGATGGCTATGACCAGAGCGCCGCGTCTGCATTGTAGTTTGGCAGCAAGAGATGCGCGAGGTGTCCAGCCGCACAGACGTGCTATGACGTGCTCATGCCATGGCAGCAGGAGCATCAGAAGCCCAGCTCACAAACCATGAACTCTTGAACCTTCAAGCTCCAAGCCGTGAGCCCTCAACTTCTGAAACGCTGAAGAGGACTTCTGGCTGGGTTTGTCCGGCCGCTCGTGCACCAGCTTTAGTTGCAGAGGGTGCGGGGCTCAATTGTTGGATCAGTCAGACGCAGCAGATTCTGCATGCCTGTGCATTCATGGGCATAAAAGAAGATATACGCAGACATTCGTCACATACGCATGTTAGATGTGCCTGTGTAAGAATATACGCAAGACATTTTGACGAGAAGCCTTTGACATATAGATAATGTTGGTGTTTAGTGTACTTCGTGCAGTCAGACGCGGCAGCGCATCCAAACGGATACAGCCAAGGCAGAGCACTTGGGGAGAACCCTAGACAAAAGACGTATTCACATGCAAAAACTGCAAGGCGACAGCTGGCAGCATAGACAACGCGACCGTAAGAATCCACGTGGAACATTCAAACAAACAACTGTGCGCATTCGCAGCTCTGTGGCTATATGCGGAATGCTGTAGCTGTTGGTAGCAAGGCTTCAGTGATCCCTAAAGCTGAAACTGCACGTATGCTGCACATTAAGCACCTTGGCTCCCAAGCTGAGCACCCCCTTGCAACCAAGGCAACGCATCCAAACACTTGCGACCGCTATGTCAAGCTCCCGGCTCCGAGAGTAGTCATCACGGTTGAGGGCCAGGGTTTGTGCTTCTGCTGGAGGTCCTGATCCCGCGCTTCTTTAGATCAGATCCCAGATCACGAGCAATCAAGACCCCGCGATATCACATGCCTGAACTTGAGAGTTTCTCCGTATGCGGTATTATGTGGTGACCGAGCCTCAACGTCTAAGTAGCCTCTCAAGCTAGCGATGACTACGAGGGACCGCGTCCCACAACGATGTTGCAGTGCCCTTAGAGGCAGGATTGTACTTAGTTACGGTTTGAAACTCGTCACTCCTTTGTCGTGACATGGCAAGCGCGGGTCTGCCAGGGTCCTTCCGCATAATTTCCCGGAACGGATTCCCAGCCCTATCCAATCAGCCGCAGGAAAGGCCGTCTATGAAGCTACGAAGCAAACATGAGACGTCTGGCTCCAACTTCGTCTGGGCGAGGAGCCCTTCTCAGAGCTGGAGTGGGAGTGGGAGTGGCGGGAGTGGTGTAGGATCCCGGTTAACATCCCAGGTTGTTGTCCAAGCTAAGAGGCGCCCAAGTGAAGTGATGAGACTTTCCTCCTCTGGGTCGCCGTTCTGCGGGGTACCTCATAACAGTTTATGTTCCACATCGTGACCTCCGAAAGCGACTCTAGCTAGCTGCTGCGACAAGGGGCGTGATCCAAGTCACAGCCACCTGTTTCGTGCCTGCGAGACACCTGGACCATTTCGACAGCGTTTAAGAGGAGTGGCTATAGCGATGTTCGAGAGACTACTTGCAGGTT
This sequence comes from Symbiodinium sp. CCMP2592, assembly GCA_905221615.1. Classification (NCBI taxonomy): domain Eukaryota; class Dinophyceae; order Suessiales; family Symbiodiniaceae; genus Symbiodinium; species Symbiodinium sp. CCMP2592. The sequence continues at coordinate 138,909 of CAJNDT010000478.1, forward strand.
TTGCTCGACAGCCCATTCTACTTGCCGCAAGCAAACCTGTCAACATGACTGTTTGCAGATGCGACATATACCGTGCAAGATCGGCATGTGTGTGATGTTGCAGCCCGGAACTGCAAGGCAGCAACGCCTACCTGGACTGGACTTGAGGGTCAATGAAGACGAGGCAGACTTGATAGGCTCGACTTCCAGCGGTTTGCCAAGGGCTGGGGGCTTTACAACGAAGGCTACTACGCATGCTTATTGCTGTACCCCTGCGTGGAATGTGAGGTCGGGTTTCCATTGCACTGGTTTCTCCCTGCTCGGTTGCAGTAGTGCTTTGCAAGCGAGATGTCCTAGAGCCCTTGGAATCTCACAGTCTCGGGGAGCTTTCATCTGACATTGGGACGTAGGAGAACTTGTCACGAGGTGCAACCGATCACGGTTGGAAGTCAACTCGAATCCCTTCAACATGCGCTCCCAGTGACTTGAGTGTGTCGGAGTTTTCGGCGTTGCTGTATCAGAAAGTCATCCCAAAGTTTTAACACGCTGCTCGAAGAAACTCAGTGCGAAGAAAACGCCAACACTTTTTGAGCGCTGTGTGAGGTGCTTTGAATTCTGTTGAGGGGTTCTCTCTACAACACGTTTGCAAGGTGCCTTCTTTGCAATGCTCTTCAACCTGGTGTTATGAATGACTCAGTCCAATCTTGTCGTAAGAAACGGCAACGACGTCGAAACTACTATGGTGGTGGTCTCCTTTGTGAAGTGCTAGTCTGGTGCCCGACGTGGTGACAAGTTGACTGTTTCGGTTGTGCTACCATGCTACAAAGTTTTACAAAAAGTCTATCCGTAGTCTAGAAAGTTAGGAAAAAGAAGAGGAGCAAGGAGAAGAAGAATTATGATTTCGTGATGTAGTAGCACCCGGTGCGCGTACAGATCTCTGGCGGTCCGAAAATGGACTTCAGTCGTACAAGTGTTGTACGTCCTCGTAGTGCATCGAACATTTGCAGAACTCTGGTGCCTCATCCCATGCTGTTGGAATGCTTCCTGCGTCGTTCTCTTGAAGCTTTGTCCAAAAGATCTTGGATTCTTCCAGCTCCATGTTGGCTTTAGTGGATTGGCACGTCATTGCGGGAGAGGGTTCATTCGGGACCTTGATTCCTCCCTTTTAGAGTGCAGCGGGACCTGAAGTGGCACTCTGGTCAGGTTTGGTTTTGTGAAGCGTACACACTAAGTCACTAAGCCTTCAACGGGCCCTCAGCTCCAAGCCGAGAGCTGATTTGAAATGCACCTCAGGTTTCGGCACCTGCTGGTGATCAGCGCCCGTTGGTGCAGACCCGAGGCCCAAGCAATGAGTTGAATCGTAAATAGCAGCGCAAGCAGAAACGAAGCCTTCAGCTACATGCTTTCGATGCAATTGTGAATGAGCAGTAGTAAGAACAGACAATATACATCCACACTACGGCACGACGTAGAAGCAAGGATGTCAAAGTCAGGCGAGACGCAGCGCGAATCCGCTGGGGGGATTCTTGTTGTAGATTGTGCTTCGAGCGCGATAGGAGGCCCTTCCTGCTTCAAAGTGGTTTGGGTGTCGGAAGCCCGTCCCTTATGACTGACTGGTTATGTTATAGTCTGGGCAGCTCATCGTGCCAATCGCTGCCGGCTGGTTCTTTGGGCCCCACAAAGCAGCAATACTGTGGGTCCTCTGTCTGTTTCGCATGTGCGTGGCTTCAATCGTATCCTCACTATAAAGCTGTGGAAAGATCCTAGTATGCAAGGCGACTGCACACAAGTTGCTGTTGAGCTTGTTCGGTCTGGAGTAGATAACGCTTCTAGTGTCACTCGTGTAGATTAGGAGAGGACGAGAACTGGTTGGGAAACAAAGTCCTTACAAGCCAGCCCCCCTTACATGCACCTAGCACAGGACTTCTTGGGTTTAGGACAGCTTGTGTGTTTCAGATAAATGGCTACCTCGGTGCCTTGTGCTCTCTGTAGCCACCGCTCGCCAGTCACGTCGGGGGAACAGCTTCTAGGTTTCGGGAGCTCCGAACAGCTAGAGCTGCAGAGACCCCAGATTCGCTGCCAGGAAGTCTACGCTTTACGCGAAGACGCTGAAGGCTCGCCCTCGCAAAGGTAATTGGTCAGAAGTTGCATTGTCATTGTCCCAAGCCTTCTTGGACGGTGCCCCTCCAAGCTGCATGTCTGCGAACTTGGACGCGATTGTGTGGCTTGCTTCGTGGCTCAGACCTTGTAGCCAAGATACCATGCCGCGAGCCACGAGTTCGTTTGCGGAGGTAAAGGACGAGGATGGGGAGGAGGTCAAAGAGGAGGAGGAGGAGGATTGGTGGGAGTGGAAAGAAGACGAGGTGGCCAACGGAGGCAACGGGGTGCCACCGATCAAGAACGAGAATCCGGATTTGGAGAGCGCCAACACCAGCCAACTGCCACGAAGAGGAAAGCGAAAATTCACGGACACGGTGAAACCTGAGGACAAGAAAGGACTGAACCTGGATGGAATGCCGGCAAGGCAGGCTGTGTTTGTTTTCCTTTCCCGGTGGGCTGGTCGTGCCATCGTCAAGAAGGAGGGCGAAGACTTCTGGTATGCAACGAAGAGCTTCGAAGAGGGCTTCAAGACAACCTTGCACACGCCGGTCTGGAAAGACATGGTGTATGAGGGAAAGCTGTGTGAGACCGAGAAAGATGCAGAGGTGTCGGCTGCCTGCGTTCTCCTGCAAGATGAGAAGGTCCTTGAAGCTGCGGACAGCTTGCTCCTCCAATGTGGACGCTCAGGCAAAACCAGAGACATAGCAAGAGCAATCAAATTCGGACTGCCCATGGCTCGAGGAAGACGCAGATCGCAGAAGCTGCTAAGCAGAGAGCTTATGCGCAGTACAACGACTACCGCGACCAAGGCTGCAGGAATGCTTTGTGGGACGATCTCAACCGATGATGCCTGCCACCTGCGGCAGCACATCAGCGAATGATCGAGTGCGGAAATCTACATGCGAATGCACCTGGAAAAGGCGGCTTTGTTGGTAGTGCTGACCGCTAACCTTCTCTGCTGCCCGTTGTGCCAATTGCCCCATCTTCCAGAAATCTAGGGCCCTTCAGCTTGTTGGCTTCCTGTGCAAGCAGCAGTAGATTAGGTTAGATGCCAGAGTATCTCGGAAGATACAGGCGGAGATGGCGATGATCATGATGATGAGGGTGATGAGGATTACGACGCACATCGCTCATGAGTGCGATGGCAGCGGCGACGATGATGTCAATAATGACGACGACCAGTATTAGGAGGATGAAAACGCTGGCGGTGATGGTGGCGGTGGAATTGTGTGTCATTGACAATGAGTTTGTCCTGAACCATATCAAGCCCTATGTAAAAGAGCTATGTCGATACCCTTATCTTAGAGTGAGCACACGGGAGGGCCGTTGTCAATCTGTGACACTTTCCTAGATCTCCTATGAAACAACCGTAACACCCGGACTAACATAAATCTGAAACTCCGGGCACCTAGATGCCTCAACCCCTACACCCTAAGTCGCTGTTTGTTACATGTTGGTTTTGGTTTGTGTCCTGCGGCCCTGTAGTGGATCCACTTGTTGAAGCCTTGCCCGCGAGTGCGAGAGTCGAAATCGCTTGATGCAGAAGCCCTGACCCGAGAATCTGTGGGCTTGGGGGCTGGGGCAGCCAGCATCAGGTGACACGTTTGGAGCTCGCCTCCAGGCATGGATACTGGATACTTGTACAAGCTACAAAGGGTTTCAGGGGCAGGGTTTTGGAGTTTTAGGGGGTTTTAGTACTTGCAGGTGCAGGTTTTAGGAGCTACGGCTAGGGTGCAGGGCTTTAGGGTTGAGGTGTAAGGATTTGATGTAGGACGTCGCGGTTCGCAGCGTGTTTTGGCGCTTAGTCCCGGGTTTCTTTCTGGGTTGCTTACCTCGAGACTTGCTCAGTTCCCCGTCATTTGAAGTTACTTGTTTTGGGCGACCTTCAATCTCGGAAACCTCAGTTTAGCAGTTGATCTGGTCTACTTCAGGCTTGTCTGGGGCCGTCCACGCACTCGAACTCCATGGCCGGACATCGAAATTGTTTTGGCCCCACGGTGGGGAACTACATAACTGCGTGATCCACGCTCTCTGAAGCGGCTCGTAAAGTGTGCTGCCCTGCACCTGGCCACATAAAGAGCCACTTGAGGACAGCTGCACGATTCAATCTCTCGTCACGTCGAGCCGGCAAACCCCAAAGGCAACTTGAACAACCCTTCAGCAAAGGAGCTTCAAAATCCTAAAACCCTATAGAAGCCATGCCAGCAGAGCGCGAGTGTGTGAGTCGCAGACCCTAGAAGTCCTTGCCGAAACCCTACCACTTCAATCAGAACCTCTCCAGGATGATGGAAGCTTTGGACTACAGGGGGGGCGAAGGCACGTCCTCCGGCGTTCCGGCAAACAGAGAGAAGCCTCGGCTGAAGGGTGAAAGTTTCTTGCTGTTTTGAGTTTGGGTTTTTATTGGTTTGAAGGGCTATCGGTGTAGTTATATAAAGGGACCCAAACATGCTCATTGGTTGCATGGGGCTACCCAGGTATTGAGGCAACTCAATGATCAGACTTGGTATGTGAGGCTGCTTACGATGGGGTCATGCCGGGGCCGAAATGACAGACATTGCCGAGGCACGCACCTATGTACAATGTACCTATGTATGTGCGTATGCACGATATACATATATCTATATATGCACTTGCACAAAGGCGAGTAAAAGCTTTCGGGACGTGAGAGGGCCTTTTAAGCCAAGAGTTCAAGAAGCTAGGATGCCTATCCCCCTCCGCAAGAAAAGACTGTGACTGCAAAAGTACCCCAAACTTTCGAAAAAACTTTGCATACAGCCAGAAGCACCCAATGCTCTGTATTCGCCAAGATCTGTCCCACTCACGGCGCCGGTTTGTCGACTGGCATCATCAGTACGATGATGCACGCTTCACTTGCGGTTTCAAGCGCCAGATCTTCTTGCTGAAGAAGTGCTATCGTTTTTTTTCCGATGTTTGCTCTGTGGACGCTCGAAGGCAAACGAAAGCCTAATCTCCGTCACTCGAAACCCAAACTCAGCCTCTATCCTCCTCGAAACTAGCACGGGACCTGAAGGGGCCCAGTACGGAATGCTGAACTCCAAAGCGCCATTAGCCACAGATGCCCTAATCTCCTAACAATCAAAACGGTAGTAAAGAACCACAAAAACACTCCACCTTTGACGAGCTCTAGGATCGTTATGTTGTATATATATATATATATTATATATATATATATATATGGTCACCCCCCATGACAGACCCTGCTCTTTAAACAAGTCGCTTCCACCGGCGTGTTCGTACCTTTTGCCGCATATCGAGTTTGAGCCCTCCCAATGTACTAACGTACCAATATACTACTATGATAATATACGAATATGCTACTACACCAATCTACTAACGTACTCATGCCCCAATGTACTAACATGTTAATTTACAAGGATACAAATATACTACTACTTTTTCGAAAACATTAATGTATTGATATATTTATGAACCTGTTAGTATACGAATCTGTTAGTATACTAACATATCAATCTATTTAAAACATTGATGCTAATACTAGTACTTCTGCGAATATTCAACTGATATTCAAACCAGCGTTAAGACTGATACTAATGCTAGCACTAGTACTAATGCTAGCATTGACATTGACACTGGCACTAGCAATGTCATTAACATGAACACACTAACACTGCACAAGTTTATGCTTACTGGTATTGATATTTCTACTTCTGTTAAGCACTAATACTAATACTAAATACTAAAACTAATACTAAGCCAATACTCATCCTAATATCAAGACCACCACAAAACTATTTGATACTAATATTAACAATGATACTAGAATTAGGACTACAAACCATAGTAGTAGTAGTAGTAGTAGTAGTAGTAGTAGTAGTAGTAGTAGTAGTAGTGGTACCAAGAGTAGAACTAAGCGAAAGACTGAGTCAAGGCTAAGATTAAGATTAGGACTAGGGGCGTTGCATGCACTTGCAGAAATTTCAAGAAATTGCCAACCATCTTAACAATTGCAACACTTCCGGAAGTTTTGGAATTGAGTTTGGGAGAGGTGATTGTCGCCAATCCGTTGACAGATCATGCTTGGGCACGGATACCCCCTTCCCCTTCCCCACGGAGGTCTGTCAGGGGGTTGGGGGTGAGTACATATATGAACTAACAAAACAATGTGTTCATATATATATATATATATATACATGCGTATGAGCATGTTGTATATTCCCCTCCCCCATATTGGTATCCGAATTCTCCCCCAAGCCATGTCACACAGGTCCAGGGTTTCGGCTCAGGGTTTAGGGTTTCCAGAACGGGTTCGGGTCTAGGCTCGCTTCGCTCTCGGGAGGCAGCTGCGATCGTCTTCAAGCGGAGGTGCATCTTTGTGTGAGGGTCCTGTCGGGATGCAGGTGCTTTGGTCTAGGGTTGTGGGTTCATGGTTGGGCGTTGCTTTTAGGGCTTGGTGTGATCCAGAGTGTCTCAATTGGGCCATGGATTCCAGAGCTTCTTCAAGGCCTCAAAGACTGCCCAGAGATTCCACAAGCCTTTAATCCAGGAACAATCTTGAAAGGGTAGTGTGGATGCTCAAACAGAGTTCTCTATTTCAAAGGACATCGGAGTTTCCGGATACCCTACAGCCTGAATCCCAGAGCGTGCCGAGGGCGGGTCTTGCGCCTTAAACCCTAGAGGCCCTAGACCTTGAGCCCTGATACGGCAAAGAGTAGGGTAGTCCGTGAAGTCTCGAGCTCGGCCGGTTGCCTTTGCAAAGGTGAGACATTAGGATTCGTAGATTTACGAGGTGCGGACCATTTTGGTGCTGTTTAATTCCGGATCGTACTTTATGTTATGGCCTCTGATTTTCTTGGCTGCCAAACGGGAGTGGTGGCAAGGTTTACGGTCCAGCTTGTCTGGCGGAGGTTAAAGCCCGTAGAAAGTACACGTGTGCGTAAGCTTTGACCCCATGCCCATCTACACAGTCCAAACGGCTCTGTGAAGCCCGTGTAGGGACCCTTAATGCAACCCCTGTAGACCCCTGAACCAACCCTAAACCTTGTAAATGACTGAACCGCAAGTCTTAAAGCCCTAAAGTGCAACAGCGGGCTTGCACACTGCAATCGTGAATCCATAAGTGAGCCCTGAGACTCCTACAAAAACTCGAAGGGTCTAAGCCGTGAGCACCACAACCAAAAATGAAAACCCAACACGCTTAGGCGAAACGCTTCCTCCGAAGGATTGTCATCTTCGACGACAGCGGCTCGACGTGGGAGCACAGCTGCGACGGGGCTGCCCTACTGCCTCGCTTAGGTGCAGGTCGCTCCATTGCGGAGAGAGATCGCTTTTTGGGTCCGCGCCTTAATTAGTCCCCGAAGCTTGCGGCACGATGACGCAGCACATGTTTGCATTGAAGTCAGCGAAAGTTGGTTAATCAGTTAAGGAGTTTGGAGAGTGTCGAACACGCAACATGTGACTTCTTAACCCCTGCTGAACGAATTTTCGAAGACAGGATGGTCATGCATACGGCAAACAAGTTACATCCACTTCAAGCCGAATCGACGTACTTCTAATCCATTCACCCAGTCCTTCAAGCAGCACCTTGAACCCTGACAAGGATTCAGGCATAGGGGCGTCGGGCTTAAAGTTTCGAAGCTTGACCCCGACCAAACATTCAGCTGGCTCTTCACCCTATCGTCCAAGCCGTCAGAACTCTCGAAGAGACCAGATTGACGTACGACAGTCCTAGTAGGCGAAGGATTCTTGTAAAAAGCAGGCAGCGCAACACGCCCGTGTGAGCGGTTAGCACTTGCGATTCCGAGTTCCGACACGCACCCTTCGAAATTCCTCTCGAAGTCGTGCCGACGCCGTAAGTTGGCTTTCCGGTGTAGAGTTTAAGACAATAATGACAATAGCTAAACGTCTTAAGTCACGCCTAAATGCACAAGGCCGGCATTCGTTCTGCGTAGACTAGGTCGTCTTTAGGTTGCCGATTTATGGATTTCGTTTGTCTCGCGGAGAGTGTGAAACATGTAGGAACGAGATTTTCAGAAAATCCTTGTAGAGTTATGTGTTTGCGAGGAACATGATTTACGGGTTCTCATAAGGGCATTTCTACAGTGTTGCTGTCTTCAGAGTCTAGGCACAGATCTGCCGCGCGCTGATACCTTGAACTCTAACTCTAACCCGTGCAAACCCCGCACCCCGAAACCCTACCGAAGTGTGGCGGCAGTTGTTTTTCAAATTTGTGCTCTCCGGGGTTTTGCACTCAAGATAAGGGCCTCGCCAGTAGTGCCGGGCAGGATCGTAAAAGAGCATGGGTCGTTTACATCGGTTATGTCCAGTCAGAGAGATGGTAGGATAATGCGTTTGTACTCCCGATCTCGTCGCAGCACGGCACGAGATCGTGCAACACCAAAACGCCCATATGAAACGATATCCAGCCCTCCATCTGTTGATAGGAGAGCCCTCACACTCCATCGCCAGGATCAAACAATCAGCCTCGTGTACTTGGGGCTAAAGGCATCGGGCTCAGGGTTTGTGCAGATTGACTGCTTTTGAGGGTTTGGGTATGAATGCTTGCAGCCTGGGGTTGTGATGGTTATCTGGATCTTTTCGAACGTTCAGTCCTGTTTCACCTCAGGGTGATCTGCATGCTCTTTCGGGGTGACGTGCCGTATAAGTTTTCCGACGACCTTTTCTATGTCTGGGGCGAGCAGCCGGCTAGTTCGGGCGGGATAGAGGATTTAAGCCTGCTACTGAGGAGCTTTTGATGGAATACGCAATCCTTCAGAGGGATTCAGAAGGCCCCCAATGCCGGATCGCGCACAACGCCATTCCATACCACTGAAGCCGGCATCCCCAATGTAAATCAGCAGGTCCACTATAACTATTGGTTAAACATGAGATGGTTTTCGCTGTGAGGCATCTGCTTGGGTCCTAGCACGAATGTCACGCCCTAAATAAGGGATTTGCTGCAGCAGGCGCCCGAGCACTACTTGTCAACGGAGCCTCGGCTCTGGGTTTTTCTGCGATCCAGAGCATTCATGTATATGAGGGGTCAAGGCAGGCCACGAGTGTCCGGCAGCAGCAGTTCTGACGCTGCCGATTCATGTTAGTGCAGCTAGGGGCACGAGTCACGCATAGATGAGTTAAACCATTAAAAGGGACGGTTAATGACGTTGATGCCATTGAGTGGATGTTTCCATGGTTTTCCGAGCCATTCGTCTGCTCAGGGCTCCGCGTAATTGTCGAGGCAATGTGTAAGTATATTCTATAGTAGGCATCAACTTGCACTCGCCGCTGGAGCCTGTCACACAAGACGAAACACCACCAACAACAACAACAAAAGCAACAGAACGATCACGACAACCTAGACGTTCAATAAAATCAACAGTAAGAAATAGTCATCGTTATCACCATCGTCAGAAATTATGATCGTTACAACCACCTATTGTTGTATGCCGTTGTAATTTTGAGATCATTGGCTGAGCTGCTAGAAACATGATTGACAAATGTACTGTATGACTGCAACTATTATCAAGACTCTTAGTGTCAGTATTTGCTGCTCCCCAACACACACGCACCAAAGAAACGACAGCGTCATGCAACCATAGATGCTAAACGCCCGAAGTGACGCCCGGATCGCCAAACTACAGGCTTTGATCTCAAGGCCGGCATGCGTTCTGCGGACACTGGGTCGGCTTTAGGTTGCCGGTTCATGGATTTCGCATGTCTCGCTGGGAGTGTGAAACATGTACGAACAAGATTTTCAGAAAAGCCCCGTAGGTCCGTACTAGTTTGCACATCGTAGGTCGTAGGCACCCCACAGCGCCAAATGAGGCAGCCACGGCGGTCAAGGCATCCGCCAGCTCACACGATTCTTGAGTTTGGGATTTCGCTTGGCAAAAACGTTTGCCCCCGGCGACATGAAGATGTGCATTAGCGCTGTGGGACTTCCGAGTGTGAGATTTGTTGTGCAAGACGTGGCTTAGTATAATAGGGCTTGAAGAGTTTTCTGATTATATGGGTGCTGCATTGATTTACATACCCTTCTATGCATGTTTAGATTGTATCAGGACGCCGCTAGGTACCCCCCAATAGAGGTGCACTGGAGCTTACAGCAACAGCGGTCATCTGGAGTAAGAAAGAAGCTTTACAGGTGCTTCGGGCTCAGGCCATACATGTTGTAGATCGTTTGATAAGGCTTCCATGAGGGCCCTATAAGGGGCTCAGAAAGTCCTTTTTCTCATATCGGGGTTCCACAAGCTGTTCAGTTTGGGGTTAACAGTTTTGGGCCTTGAGGGTCTATGCTTGATGTAAGGGACCCGAAACCTGCTTCAGTATTGGAATTCTGTTGGGAACTTTAGATTGGAAGGCTGATCATAGAAGACTTGGCTTAATAACGAAAAGTTGAACATTGAAAATATGCATGGTGAGAGATACTTTGGCAGAGTCGCGCCAGAAAGCCAAGCTCAGATCAAGCATGGCAAAGATTATCAGCCTGCTGCCAGGGCCTGAGGCTGCTGTCCCAACCGGTGGCGCAGGACACATCGAGTTTGTTGGGTTCAAAAATCTCGAACCCCTTTAAGCACCAAAGCCGGAACCCTAAACCCTGAACCATTATCCTGCAACGCGGGCTTCGGCCTTGCCAAGTAGGAGGGGGAAAAAACCCTGAACAATTCGGGCATCGTCCTTGCTTAGTAGGAGGGAACAAAACCTTACACCCTAAGCCGAGAGCGTAAGTCCAGAAGCCAGGGGTGCCGAATGAACAGGGACACCCTACGCCCCAACCTAGACCTATAAACCCTCCGCCATCCTAATCCCTAAACCCTAAACGCTATACCTTAAACCCGATAAGCCATAAGTCCCAAGCCTGAAATGTGAAGAAGCCCCAAGCCATCTTCTCGCAGGGTTCTGCATGGGGTGGGGTGTTTTTCTACATCGGTGTACTGTTTCTGAGTCGGCTTCCTTACAAAGAGAACCTCAATCTTCAATTTCTAAGGTAGGGTCTACGATTTTGGAAAAGGTCATATTGGCAGGCGATGCTTGTGATTCGTGTGATCACGGCCGGGATGAAGATGATTATCAAGATTCTAAGATTGGTGTGCTGATGTTGTTGGCGTTGACAACCGTTACAGTGCCAGTTATGGTGATGACGATATGATGATGGTGATGGCGGAGGCGGCCGCGACGTCGATGATGAACACCTGTTGAGGATGCATGTTGTACTCACGGGCCCTAGGCCCTTAGCCTAAACTCAAACCCCCAGTCAGGAAACCCTGGCCCCGAACCCCCCTGTTCTTCGCAACGTGGGCTCGTCCTTGCTAGGTAGGAGGGAAGATCACCCCCTGTCTTTCGATGTGTGTTTATTGCCTTGCGCTCCAATGCTTCGAGGATCTGGAGTCCAGCAGGATGTTTCTTGGCTTTGCATTGGGTCTAAGGCGGGTTTTGGGGGTTGGGGCTTAAGGAGCAGCTGTTTAGGTTCAACTCTTACAGTGGCAAATCTCTTCTGGCTTACAAACGCTTGTGTTTGATCGATCTGAAGCTTGGAAGTGCTCAGGTCTTTGCCTAGGGCCTAATTTGCTGATGTTGTATTGTAACCCTGCCTAGTGATTCGCTCGGCAATGCAGGAGGCAAAACAAGTTAGAGCGACACTTCTATGCACGTTCGATGCGCACATTGAGTATTTGGCCCCAGGATCCAGCAGAAACTTCACATCCGCAACCCTGAAGGTATCCGACACTAGCTGGTGCTCTTCTTTTGAAGGTCTCATAAAGGGAATAGAGGGCCAGCTAGAAACTGTCGTCTCGATTGCAGGGGTAGGTTTCAAGTTCTTTATGCCGAAAGGAGCAGCTCCAAACAAGAAGTGCTTGTAGACCTACACAGAACCCTAAACCTTCGCGAGTTGCGAGAGTCGTAACTTTAGACCACACAATCTAGACGACACATGAACCCGCAAGCCTTACACACCCCGCACGTGTTTTTGTTTGGGCGTCATTAATGAGGCCTCTATGTTCCAGCAGAAATCTACATGAGCCCACAATAGGTCGCCAAAATGGCGACGACTGAGCTGCCGCACACTGCAGCTCGGCAACCGTCTCGTTGCGACTCGAGGCATTCGGCAGCGGGACTAAAGTATTTAGTGTGCAGAGTTTAGGTTGAAGGCTGTTGGCTTGTCAGAGCTTTCAGTACGCGAAGTTTTCTTCAATGGAGACAATGTCGTTGTTAGGTGTCTGCTTGTCTGTCTGTGCATGCATGTATAAGCATAACATGAATAGAGAGCGAGAATCAGATGCTGTGCGCGATGAAGATTCGGGCTGGCTCCGAAGGTACTTCAATGCAGTGAGTGTCAACTTCATGATGTCCTCGCCTGGCTGGCCATCCAGACCTCCAGACCCTGCTGCTATCATGTACTAAGGCCGTGTTTCGCCATGCTCAAACCTTCTTGTGAGCGGTACATGTATCTACACAAATAGACGCGTACTTGGGGTTCGTACTTTATGGCTTCTCTGATCCTGGCTGTGTGCTGAGGACCTGGACGACCTCTTAAAGATTCTGCCGGACACGTACAGCTGCTCGACCACAGAGACGAGATTTTCGTGATTGGTGCGTCGCATTTCGGCATTTGTGTCCGGTTTGGGTGTAGGGTTTCGGGGTTCTTAATCCGAGGGTTGGCTCCAGCTGCTGCTGGTGGTAACAAGTTTGCTGGTTTGACAGCGGGGTGGATTTGGGTTGCAAGCTTACGGCGTGGTGGTCAGAGTTCAATCTCAGGGCCATTGGGCCTCAAGATTACAAATTTGAGGATGAGAACAGCTGGCTCGCGGCGTGCATCCGCAAACTCTCGTGATACACAATTTTCAATTCAAAGCAACCCTCGAGATTGAGCTTCCGGCAGAAACTTGCACCGACTTCTGTACAGCGACGGGGAAGACTCCCATGCTTTTGCATGCAGGGTGACGACGATGCTTGTGGTTCGTGATCACGACCGGGATGAAGATGATCATCAAGATTCTGACATGGTGGTGCTGATGTTGTTGGTGTTGACGACGATCAGCCTAAACTCAAACCCGCAATCCTCTGTTCTTGGGAGTTACCCTGCAACGCGGGCTCGTCCTTGCTAGGTGGCAGTAGGAGGGAAAATCTTTCGATATGTGTGTTTATTGCCTTGCGCTCCAAAGCTTCGAGGATCTGGAGTCCAGCAGGACGCTTCTTGGCTTTGCATTGCGTCTAAAGCAGGTTTTGAGTTCGAGGCTTGCAGTGGCAAAACTTTTCTGGCTTCTAACGTTTGTGTTGGATCGATCTGGAGCTTTATCTTCTTAGAAGAGCAAAGGAACTTCTGAGGTTTTTGCCTAGGGCCTAAGGCCGGTTCCCACAACTACAAGTTCCTGATGGGGTTTAGGGATGGTTTTCGGGCCTGAGGCTGAGCCTTTGTTTTTTCGGGACGCGAGTTTCTGATTTCAGGCCACCTTAAACCTGAGTCCTTGAACATTCCGGGACCCAAAGCATTAAACCCCAGATCCTGAGCCTTGAAATCCTGCAACATTTCCTCAACCCTGAATCCTAAACCAACCCCCAAACCTAAAACCCTCAACCTTAAAATGTCAAACCTTGCAGTTTGCAGCCGCCTCAGAGGTGACAGAGGCCATGCGCTTCGTGTTCGAGAGGTCGGCTTGGCGTGTTTGCCTGTTTGCTGCTAACGGGGTTTACGTTTACGTATACTGCGCCGGACATGTAGGGCGCTGTGGGGGGCTTCGGTTGCAGGGATTTGGGTTTTGTCTGCTTGGTCATTGCTTTGACCCAGACCTGAGACCATAAACCCATGAACTCCCCGAAGCACTGAAGCCCTTGGCCTGAGCTTCAAGATGTTGAAGATCTCGGGTCTGGTGCGAGGCAGCGGATGACCGCTGTATCAACTGTGGTCTTGTGGGTTGTAGATAAGTTGGATTTTTTTGGGGATGCTGAGAGTGGAGAGAGGCACTTAATCGCAAGCCTGAGCGTCTAAAGACCCTTAAGGTCATAGTCCCATGGGCGAAGTAACTCCCCCGGCGTCAACGTCAAGAATCGTCAAGATAAGTCCCGAAGCCTCAGAGCCTCAAGGCACTTACGCTCCAAACCCTGAACCCTGAACCCTAAGCTTGAGACTCTGAATCCTAAGCCTGACATCTTACGCCCTAACACTCTACGCTCTCGAATCGAACCCTAAACCCAAATCCTGAACTCAGTGCAGGCTGGGAGGCCTCGAGCAACCTCTCATGCGCGAGGTTTTTGGCGGCCAGTGGGTCGAACACCTTCGCTGCAAGGCGTTGTTCTTCTGCTGGTTGTGCACAGTTCCTTCTGGGCCTCGGGGATTATGCACTTCCTCTTATTGGCTATCGTGTGGGTTTCACGGCTTAAGGTTGGGTGTTGGGGGTTCTAGCAAGCCTAGTCACGCAGTCTACTTCGAAGGGTTCGCGTGCGTGTCGAAGCCTGATCCTTCTCATTTAGCTCGTGCCTTCAGTGTTGAGATTTTGGAATGCTTCAGGATACTGCATTACGCGAGCCCGACACGTTGGTGTTGGATCGATCTGGAGCTTTATCTTTCTAGAAGAGCAAAGGAACTTCTGAGGTCTTTGCCTAGGGCCTAAGGCCGGTTCCCACAACTACACGTTCCTGATGGGATTTAGGGATGGTTTTGCGGCCTGAGGCTGAGGCTTTGCTTTTTCGGGACGCGAGTTTCTGGTTTCGGGCCACCCTAAACCTGAGTCCTTTCTTGCAGTGCATGTGAGTGCATTGAAAGATGAATTGATGGACGGCGCCTATGTGGGATGCAGTAGGATTGCGGATTGCCCCTTTGAAATAGGGATGTCTCAAGGAAGATATCCAACCTCAGCAATTGCCCCAAGCACATGCGGTCCAATTTTTCTTTGGATCACCTTTCTATGCACGTTGCATTGGTTCTGAATAGCGCTTCTCGTGTTGTTGACTCGGTTGTTGGGTGTATGTGTTTGGGCATTGCACATACTCAGTTGTGATCCTGTGGACTATGTGGAGCCTTGCCTGCCTTGTGCGAGTGTGAGCGAAAAAACCTGAGTCCTTGAACATTCCGGGACCCAAAGCATTAAACCCCAGATCCTGAACTTTGAAACCAAATCCTAAACCAACCCCTAAACCCAAAACCCTAAACCTTTAATCCTGAAGCTCACGATTGCCACAGGTCGCCCTACCTGGGTCAACCCGACCCGTAACTACTTTTCGATATATTGTAGGGGTTTAGTACCCTATACCCCGTCCCCGGTGATCTGTCAACCTTGGGATCTAGTGTTCTATGATGCTCCCAACAGAGGGATTCCAAGGAGAGGCTTCGAGGACAGGCACGGTCACTTTAAGTGTTGTTAACTTTGTTGCTGTAACGTAGTAACGAAGCCGCTGAGTGTCGTTTCACTTTGCAGACGCGAACTCATATGCCTCGCCTGGATTGTCCGAGTGTGAGCGCCGAAACCTTTGCATCCTGAACCTTGCCGTTTGCAGTCGCTTCAGAGGTCACCGAGACAATGCGCTTCCTTTTCGAGATGTCGGCTTGGCTTGTTTGCCTGTTTGCTGCTAACGAGATTTGCGTATAGGGCGCTTTTCAGGGCTTCGGTTGCAGGGATCTGGGGATCGTAGACGTGTGCGTTGAGGCCTAGGCTGTAGGTATTTGTATCAACCTAGCGGACCAAGCGCGTATGCCCGCGTGAGACCCCTTAAGTCGAGCCCTGAACCATGTTGCAAACTGCCTTCCCAAAGTCGGCTAAACCCTAAACCTCGCCCCGCAAATCCTGTCATCACCTGAAGGCTCGAAGCCCTCATGAAGGCTTACGTTCTGAACACCAGAATCACGAGAAGAACCCACAAAACCCTCAAGCGAAACGCCCCCCTCCGATGACCTCAGATCTACAACTCACGCCAGCCCCTAACAGCCGCCAGAGTTTTTGGAATTGGAATTGGGAGTAGGTTTGAGCGGGCTGATGTGATACGTTGGAAGTTTTAAGGCTTGGGGTTCTAGAGTTTAGGGGTCCAGGGTTTAACATCCTTCAGTGATTTATTGCGGGCCCCCCACAATGAAAACATACTCAGAAATGTGATCCGGGACGGCGGATTCGTCATTGTGCATGCCAGGCTGGTTGCTGCCTTTCTGGTGAAGCTGGCCCGACACACGCCAGAGCGAACATGGTCAGAAAAGTCGACGAAGCGCACGGCATGAAACTTGCCGTGCATCGTATCCAGTAACCAGTACACCTTGAACCCGAAGCCCGCATCAATATCGATAGAAGTATAGGTGATTATAGGTGGTTTGATCTTGGGATAGGGCAGACAAACCTAACCTTCATTCCGTGTTATCAATGCTTCAGGCAGGCCCTACGGTCGCTCACAAGGTATTCCCAAACTGTACGGGATTCAAATCCCACCTCCGAGTTCAGTCCGGGCCTGTTCCCTAGCGCATCGAAGCTAGAGACTCCGCCAAGAGCAGGCACGAAACGCAACTGTTGCTGGCCTGGTTGGGTAGAAATTCGATAGGAAGGCATCGCATCCCGTCCCGGTTGAAAACATGATGTCGCAGAGATTTGCCACGACCACAGTACCGCATGACAGATGGAATCCTGTGATAGCGGCACTTTCACACCGCCTCACAAACGAGAAAGTCGAAGTTTGAGCGCGTACGGCACACAGTCGTTGCTAGCCTGTTTGCCTTTAGCCTGACGACCACCTGATTGCCGCGAGGTAGTGCTAGAAATTGGCTGCAACTAGAAATCGCCGCGATGGCATCACAACGGCCATATGCAGTCGTGAACAAGCCGTAGGAGATAGCTTCCAAGAGCAGCGTGCCCGCCCATTGCCCTCGTAAGCCCTGGTAGAGTGTCTACTTCGGACGCCTTCGAAGCTTTTTGGCGCGAGGATCAGGCGACTTCGGCAGGAAGTGCGCAATCATGCATATTGCACGCAGGTCACAACATCCAGTGGTAGCATTGGGCGCATGTCCTGATTCCTATAGGAATCAGGGCTTTCACCCAAGGTCTAACGCCACCAGCCATCTGCGGGTATCACCGGGTAGTTACGACCAAACGTGTGGAAGCTTGTAGCGAAATCATGTGGGTGAGATTCGAAGTTGCATTCACTCACTCCGCCAAATCTCGTAGGCTGTTTGGCCTGCCATGTCTAAGCCGATGGATGTGGCCTTGGATGCCAGCTTTGCCGATCGTCTTCGTCTCAGTTGGCAGCCAATAGACCCGTTTGCGGACCTCGATTCAGGTGGTGGCCCTCCTATGCCCCTCATGCCACATGCATCCTTTTGAAACATCGTGGAAGGATAGTACAAGTTGTAGCTGCCTCGGTGGCCAAGGCGCAAGCATCGAGGCCATCTTGATCCCGGTGGTTTGCTATGGTTTTGCGAGGAGACGGCAGGCGAAATGTAGAGGCAGCACACGGGTATTTCGGAACAGATAACTCGTCGCTGCAGCAGCCTGATGCACTGACACTGTATCTTGCTACCACAGAGCAGTAGGCACTGCGCACACAATTGAATCGAACGGGGAACGGGCATACGCGAAAATCCGCACGGAACGGAACGCCACAGACAGTGGGCCCAAAGACTTCAGCCAAACGAAGGTACCGCTGGCGCTAAAATTTCGTTCAGCTGAAGTGCTTCATGGCACAGGTTCAAATATGAGCTGTTGGCACAGTACTGCAAGCCTGCAAGCTTTTCAACCGCATGTTCTGGCCACGATCAGCTGTGTCGGAAGTTCGAGTTTAGGGTTGGCTTGAAGCCTTGACGCATCCTGGAATGGCCGAGGCCGTTTCCCCAAGTTAGTGTGTCCAACAGCAGCCCAAATCACAAACTCGAGGTTCTTGTAGATGCAACTTTCAGGTAAAACAAAAGAAACGAGAAGGCTGATCCTAAATCCCGGACATGAACGCAACAGCACCTTGTTACTGTCTCATAAACGGTTTGGAGGAGATCTCGAAAGCGACCTGCGTTGTGGCCAGTTCTTTCTACACAGTTATGCAGGAAAGTAAGTATGTACAGGTAGAAGCAGTGAAAAATGAATGCGAATTTCTGTCCGTAAAAGTACTTATATCACAATAGTACTTATACCACTTATATCTGTCTGTACTGTGTACGATGTGTAGAAAGATGGGTAGATGGATAGACAGACAGTTTCATTATACAAGCACGCGCACACACACACACGCACATACATACATGCATACATACATATGGCTCGCTGGCAGGCATGGGTATATACACACACTGCAGTTTGTTTTAGTTTTCCATGTCTCATAGACTGTTGAGGTTACATACATACATATCTAGATGTGTGTATATATATACTATGTACCCATGTACATGTGTGTATGCATACGCATTTTGTTTTACTTCAACATTTACGTAAGTGTATGTTTATATGTCTATGTTCAAAAAGTATGAGTGCAAGTCTATGTAGATGTATGTGTATATGTACATGATATGTATTACATGCATGCGTACATGGGCCCGCTTTTATGCCTAAGTATTTATATGTGTGTAGATATTTGCAAATTTAGAAACTTGCCTATATATGTATATGATTACGCGTATGCATATACATATACCTCTCATTTTGCACTTTCCAGGTGTATATATGTTTTAGTTGTCAAAGCTGCTTGGGTTTTCGAAGTTTGCTGCCGCCAGGGTGGACACCAGTAGCCGGCATTGGTACGGCTCTCACCAACCAGCCTGCAGTAATTTGTCTTGATGGGGGAATTTCCCCATCCCCCATGTGCTTGCACTCCTCGAATATGCAAGGGCCGACAGGTATTCAATCAAGCTGGCGCGAAAACTGGCTTCCGCACAAATTTGACATGTCCTTGAAACTGAAAGTTTGAAAGCTGGGGTCCGAACAGGATCTGATCCCTGTTCACATTTTTGCCCAGCTTGCGAAGAGGCAGTGCGGGGCATGGTCTGCGTAATACTTCGTATGAAGGGTGAATGGAGGGTCGCGAACGATGACAACGATCTGCCATGTTCATGCTGCAACTTCCTCGGCCTTTAGCGCCTCCGAGCATTTTTCAAGCGGTTGTGTTGAAAGCGCTGGATGCTACAAACAGCGATGTCAAAGCGTGCTGTAGACTGGGATGCAGCTGCTCAAAGCCGCCATCTCAGGTACTGCTCTTTCTGTTGTGAAGATGGCGATGAGACACTCCCAGATTCCATTGGATGCGACCTGCTCAGACGTGAGGAGCTCAAAGCTACTTATCTAAACCACATTGCAGCGACATTGCGGATCGACAGAGGTGGCTAAGCTGGCAGGAGAGCATGCAGAGCGCCCCCCAAGATGTAGGTTCTGTCGGATCCCTGAGCAAACTGTGTGAAGCACAACTTGTCAAAGCGGCTGTTGACAGATAGCATTTCGTTATAGATTAATCCTCCGACCTCCGAATGGACGAGAGAGGCAGGCATCCAGGCGTTTAGGTTTTGCAGTGGTTAAGGTCATCCAACCTGACACCGGAAGAGGCACAGGGCTGCTGAGAGCAAGGTCTTTGGCTTGGCTTTCAGCTGTGTCTTTGCCGTCGGGCTTATTTCCGATGTCCGTGCAGCACGAGTGAAGATTTTTTGCTGGCGGTAAGTGCGTGGGAGTTCGCCTGGTATACCATGCCCATAAAGAGCACGAAGGTTTAAGGGAAGACGTCGGGTGGGTCTTGATCCCGAAACCCTAACTAAGCCGCAGTTTAGGGTTTCAGGTTTTGGGTTTCCGCCTCGTGCCAGGCTGCAGCAGGCATTGCTCGAGCAGCACCGCCACTGTTTCTACGAATGGAGGGCATAGGGCTGTTACGGCTTATTGGTTTTGAGCTGTGTTTGTGTTTTGAGGGGTTTACGGTTTTAGGCTTGTGGGTTTTGGGGTCGGTTTGAGCTCTGATTGTTGAGCCCAGGCTTCTGTGTTTACGGTTTAGGATCTGCGTTGAGCCCAGTGTACGAGGTTCACGGTTTTGGGGCTTACGGAATTTAGGCTTTGCAGTACTAAGGGCATTTCAGAAACCTGAGATTGCAAGCATCGACCGGAAATAATCGGATCCTCATCATCAGGGCCGTTCTCGTGGTCATCGCTTTCAAAACCCCGAAGATCCAGCACCCTCAACCGTACACCCCACACTCGAACATCGACTTTGCCTCCGTGGATTTGTTGAGTCGCCTTTAAACTAGCTGCCAACCCTCATGTCTACTCCCTAAGCATTAATGTAGGGGTGCGCCCCCTTATGACCGTTGCGTTTATGAGCATGCTCCAGCAAACCCAAGACTCAGACTGTGTTCAAACAAGACCGCTGTTCGAAAACCTTACAGCACTCTTTGGAGGCCGCGCAGCACCCTATTCCAATCATGACGGCCCTGAAACTACTTCAGCTACAAGGGCACTACCAGCACAGGAGTTCAATCCTATTAGAAACCTCGGGCCAAAGCCCGAGATACTTACCTAAACCACGCCATACAAACCCTAAACTTCCCTAAACAGGGTTTAGGGTTTAGGGTTCAGCCAGACTTGTAATTTTTGCTCGGGTGCCAGGTTCGGCATAGATTAGGGTTTAGGGAAAAAGTTTTAGGGTTCTAGAGGTTCCACAGTTGAAGCTTTGTGGAGCAACAGAGCAACTGGGCACCTTAAGACTTAAGATCATGGCGTTGCTCCAGTCTTGGTAGACAAGGGCCCAACCCTCACTGCTCAATAGTCGATAAGTCACAATCTTCCTCGCGCCTCCCAAGGACTGGTGGAACGCGGCACGGCGAACAAGGTTGCGGGCACGGCCGGGCTCCGCAACCTTGGCAACACGTCTCCGGGCCGCATCGATCGAAGCTTGAGCGTTGCCAACACCGCACCGTTGCGCCGCTATTTCGGTTCTGGTTATTACATTGCGGACACCAGTGGAGGCCTGTTTCTCGACAGCTTCTTGAGTCTCAGAGTCTAGGTGCAGTCTGACTTGGTTTGAACCTTTCAGATGTTTTGGTTTTATGATGCTCAGACCGGGGTTCTTTGGATTTTGCTTGGCTCGCCGACCCGTGCGCAGAAAATGCTGTCGCCTCGCAGCCCCGAGTGCGAAACCCGATAACCGTAGCCATTTTGGCTCAAGGCTCAAGGCCTGTGTGTGGGCTGACTTCTCCTCCTCTTTGCTCCTCACCTGTAGGGGCTCCCTGGTCTCTCTTCGCTTCCCTGGGCCACGAGTGCTTTGCGGGGGCGGTCTTGCGGGGCTTTCTCTTTGACGTGATCGGTCCCGGAGCCCGTGGGCTTCCCCGATTACACGATTAGCCGGAGCTTCTACGCTGTCGGGGCTCGTGGACTTCCTCGATTACACGATTAGCCGGGGCGTCTACGCTGTGTCTGTCGGATAGCACGTGAGGGCAACATGTCGAACAAGTTTGTGGCTGGGCTGCCAGGAGCCTTGATGGAGGACGACCCGGAGTTGGACACCCCCAAGCATGCCCCGGGAAAAAACCGGGGGCCGCAGAGGGCTGAAAGCCCATCCAAGCGGACCAAGGCCGAGTCCACGGGGGCCGTGGCGGTCACGGTGGAAACGTTGCAGATGCTACTTGCCCAACAGAGTGCTTCTCTCCTCGAAGCTCAAAATGCCTCTCTCAAAGAGACTCTCATGGAGCATGAAAAGCGCCAGGACGAGAAGCTCAGCAGACTGGATGCGAAAGTTGAGGCATCCCTTGCCAAGTCGAATACCATGGAAGACCAGCTGAGGACCGCCTTGGACCGCATCAAGGCCTTGGAGGACAAGGGCGTCCCCGGTGGCTCCGGGGGCGACCAGAGAAGGACGAGCTTGGTGTTTGGGGGATGGGCAGAGAACACGAGGCGGAATGTGATCCTGCATCAGCTCTCCGAGTCACTTTCCCACCTTAAGCTCAATCACCTTCTCGACAGCGATCCCTTTACTACAGGGCCTCGTCGAGCAGTGGCACTCTGCAACTTCACTCAGCGATCTTCGGAAAGCCCGCCTGAGCTTCGTAGGAGGATGCTTGAGCTTGTGCAGGAGATCAACAAGGCTGACCTTGCGCTTCAAGGGGGGCGTCGTAACCTTTGGTGTTCCTTCAGCCGCTCCCCGGCGGAGCGGGGACGTGCAAGCGTGGCAGGATGTGTCAAGAAAATTGTGGCTCACCATCGAGCTACCCACCCCTCAGAGCTCGACCTTGACTATGCGGCTGGTGCGGCCTGGATGGGTGATATGCAGCTTGCGGGCATGGGAGCGTCTACCGTCTCGAACACCACCTCGATTGAGACAAGAGCCGGGCCTGCTTGGATCGATGAAATTGGCCTCTCCAAGACCTTGAAGGTGTCTCGCCAAACCATCGAGGATGAGGTCAAACAGCATCGCTTCTGACATGATGTTGAGCCTTCCAAGAACCTAGTCTGTGCCCGGGGATGGAACGTCGGAGGTGCTGCCTTGGATGATTTTCCCCGGAAGGTAGCTGAAGCTGTGGGCGGATCCCTCCAAGAGGCTGATCTCCTGCTGTTGCAAGAGCTTCCGCGTTCGGCTCCCGGCTGGCAGCAGGTTAACTTTGACCAGTGGAAAATAGTTGGCCACAGGTGCTCAGACCAATGGCGGGGCACAGGGATCATGTACCACACGGCCAAATGGAATGTCATGCGCCGGTTGCAGGCGCCCAAAGGCACGTGGTTCAGGCTTCGCCACCGCGACTTTGGCACCGAGGTATGGGTTGGCTCGGTTTACTTGAGACCGGACTTGAGCCAGGATGAACATGCAGTGTCCCTTCAAGAGTTTCTGCAGAAGCTTCCAGCGACTCAGTTGCCGGTTCTGGTATCGGGGGATTCAAACTCGGAGGTTTGCTGGGCTGACGACACACAGGGTGAATGTACTCCTCTTGGAAGGAACGGGAAAACGGTCAACCTTCTTCATTGGATGAGTTCTCGAGGACTTCGGCTAGTACCTCCCCGACCCGATCAGCTGAGTACTCCCTCTACACAGCCCCGCCAGCAGGACCGATGTGGACGCCAGATTGATTTTCTTGCAGCTGCTAGAATGGGAACCAGCCGAGTTTCCATCCTTCCTGGGAGTAATCAGGTCCTCGGTACTGATCATGATGTCCTCACACTTCAAGCCTCCCTCAGGCATGCCACTCGAAGACCTCGAACCGATACGAGGCCGCGGCAACTCCTGAAGCCGCTTCCCCCTGTGCGGGAAATCTCTCAGGAAGCACTGGTGGAGATGGCAAAAAGCCACACTGGCCCCAAGCAGGGGCGCGGATACAAGGACCCTGAGGACGTCAAGGCTCTCTTTCGGATGGCTAGGTTCAGCCGGGAAAGCGCGGACTGGAAGGTAGCATTTCAGTCCAGGCGCAAGGCGAGGTCGACATGGGAGCGCTGCCAACTTGAAGCTGCAGTGCAAGGGGATTGGGGTGCCTTCAAGAAATTCCGGAAACAGACTAAGAACGACTGGGAGCTAGGCTTTGCTGATGCCCATGACGATCCCCACCAGACCATTCATGATCACCTCCAGAACATTTACAAATCCGATGAGAGAGTGTCCATCTGCACCCCCACCGGTGACTTTGTTCCTATCACGATGGATGAGCTGAAGTCGGCGGTGCAGAAGGGCAAGAGAGGGGTTAGTGTTAGCCAGGACGGCACATCACAGGAACTGCTGCTGGGAATCATGAATGCGGATGGTGGAGCGGTGGCGATGCAGGAGTGGTTCAACCGCCTGCTTTCTACCGGGGATCTCCCGGATGACTGGTACCGTTGGCTCATGGTCGTCCTCCCTAAGACGGCGTGCCCCACCCTCCCCCGGGAGCTCAGACCGATCTGCATGAGTTCAGCTATCAGTAAAACCTTCTGCCGGATCCTTCTTGAACGGGCTAAGCGGGGGGTGCAAGCTATGGGGCCCTGCCAGTTGGCGGGGCCACACAAACAGACCTGCGACTACGTGTTCTGTGCTCATAGGCTCATGTCGCTCGACCATGAGTGGGGGGCAGGGTTTGCCTACTTGAAAGTCGACATCGAAAAGGCGTTCGACTGTGTAAGCCGAGTGGCACTGTGTGACTACCTGGAATCCAAGCTTGGCCGGTCTCACGAACTTCGTATTTGGCAGCTGTTGCTTTCCCGTACCTTCCTGTCTCTCGAGACCTCCTGGGGAGCTAGCGAGATTGAAGCCCAGCGTGGAATACGCCAAGGCTCGGTTGAATCACCCCTGTTTTTCTCGTGCCTTGCCGAGCTCACCCTTGAGTCAGCAGCGCTTGAACATCAATGGCCCAGGGAGGATATGGCGCTTCCCGGGCTACGCCTCAGTGAAATGATGTTTGTTGACGACGCAGTGTTGTGGAACAGCCGTGTAGCGACCTTGGGGCAGCGGGTTGCTCAATGGGCGGAGCACCTGGCTAGGTGCGGCTTGCGGATCAACCTGCTTAAGTGTGAGCTCTACATCAGCCCCCACAACCACGGCCCCAGGGAGATTACGGTCATGGGAGAGAAGCTGGTGGCCAAGGATACCCTCACCATTATGGGGCTCCCCATGAAGGTCAAGGCCACCACGTGCGAACTACTAGCGGGTCTGTTGGCGAGAGCCAGGGATGTGTTCTGGTCGATGAAGAAGCTTCTGTGCTCCTCTACCCCGCTTCACGCCAGGATTAGGCTCATGGATAAGGTGGTTGCCGGGTGCGGGCTCTGGTGTATATCCTCCTTCTTTCCGGAAGACCCTGCGATGCACATGGTGAACACGTTCCAGCTTCAGCTAATCATGAGCATGATGAACTTGAAGAGGGGGGCGGACATTGGCTGGTTGGACTTCCGAAAACAGGCCCGCAGGGCCGCCAGGGCAGCACTCTGGCAGGGCCGCCACAAGAGATGGTCCACGGTATGGGCGGAGAGACACTGGTCCTCCTTGGGCCATCTCGCCCGTAGTCTGCTGCATCCGGTGCCGTCCGCGGCAGCACTGATGTGCTCATACCGTACACGTGAGTGGTGGACCAAAGAAAAAACCAAGAAAGACAGTGAGAGAGTCAAACACCCGAAGGCCTTCTACGCCAGACTTATGCTTTCAGAGTCGAAGCTCGATACTGCGGCCGAAGGACCTTGGCGGATACTGGCACAAGACCGAGTCCGATGGGCAGGCCGTCTGCCTGCATGGGTCGAGCTTGTTGATGTTCAGTGGGCTTCTGGAAGGCAGCTTGCACTCAACTAGGGATGTGCCTGCACGGCTTGTGACGGCCCTTCTGCCTGATTCCCGTGCCTTACCTCTCCAGTTGAGACCGAGCCTTGCCTGTCCCTGCCTTCGCACCGAACATCATGGCCTGGGATCACGCTCTTCGTCTTCTACATGTTCCTGCCTGGTCGACCGTGATGGTGACCTGGTTGACTTTTCAGGTGTTGGCGCACCCTGATGGGCCGCCCCAACCCAACTCCACTCGCTCCGACGTGCTTGCGAACGCGCAAGCCTTTTCTTCTTTGTCTTCGGCTCCCGATCAACACGAGCTCCACGACCCTCCTCCTGATCGACTCGGTGACCCCCCTGCCTCCTCGAGCGTGTCTTTGCCGGGCTCTATGGGGGCTACTACGACTTTGATTTCACCGACCTCGCTGCCCTCTACTCCTTCTTCTACCCATCGCTATCGTGCACCAGTTCCTGGCAACGTCACGTTCACCGAAGACCCCGTTACTGGCTTCAGAATCTGGCACGACTCGCGTGCCGACAACTGGCCAATGATGCGGGACCAGGCCACGGACATCATTGAGTGCAACCTCCGCTACATGGTGCGTGATGGGGACTCCGCCACGGCGGGGGAAATCGCCCACCAACTGTGGGAAATGTTCGAGGCTCCGTGCGGCGATTCCATGGTGGACTGGTGCTACTCTCAGGCCGCTCGACCTGCGCGGGACGTCTGTGCAAGGTACGCTCGCCGACACCGACCTCGGGATGGAACTGACTTGGACGAGGCCGAAACGGATCTACTACATCGCCTGGAAAAGGGGGTGTATGAAGCTGCGGCCTCTAATGCTCGAGGCATCCGGAGAATGCAGGAATACTTCGAGCAACGTCGGGCCCGGCGGGCTGCTGCCTCCCCTCCTGTTACCCCTACCCTCTCACGTAACACTCGGCGCAGGCTGGAACCTGACGAGGGAGGGGACGATGCTGAGCTTGACACTGAGGGTGATGTGAACTCCCTTGTGGGCACGTCTCAGCGATCCTCCCGGACACCACGGACTACCAGGCCCAACCGTCCTGACCGCCCACGCTCGAGGACCCCAACGGTTACGGAGGTTACAGAGTCCACCGTGTGGCTCACACCTCATGGGGCTCTTCACACAGACCCGGGTGCTCCTTCCAGCACTGCGGGCCCGGTTGACACTACGGAGGCAATTGCTGAATGGTTGCAGTTGCTGGGATTCACTGACGACTCTGGGGTTAGCCTCCCTACAACCGTGCCGGAGCACATGCAGAGAGCGGTTCAGACCGCCCTTACCTCAATGTGCCCACGAGCCCGGGGGCTCATGCAGCGAAGCTTACCACAGTGCCTCAACTACATCCAGGATGAACTCATACAGCTGATCGAGACTGGAATCCCACCGCCTCCAACAGCACCACGGCCCAGACCCTCTGCCAGGCCCTCATCTGCCCCGGCTCGTCCTTCTTCCGGGGCGTCGTCTTCTGCTCGCCCACCGCCTACCACAGCTGCGGACTCGGATATGGTCGAGGTGATTGCCGAGTACGACGAGACTGACGAGGAACTCTTGATGCAGGTGGGTATGCGGGTAAAGGGAGAGTCGGCTGGGCACGACGATGCCTGTCTCGTTCAGCGAGGGATACCACTACCACCACATCGCGATCTACCTCATGCTGATCCACCGGCACCAGACAATGAGGGGGACATCACGGGTCCTCCTGAACAGGTCCCTGCTTCACCTCGCTCCAGGTCGCGATCGCCAGCTTCCACCAGCGGGGAAGAAGCAGAACCTCCGGCAGAAGCTCAACGCTGGCTCGAAGGTGCCCAGCTGAGACTGGCTCTGTTGCGCAACTGCGGCGGGGGAAACGGAGGGCTCGTGCGAGTGTTCAGAGGGCTAGTCTCCAACAGGGACTCGCCATCCTACGAGGCCTACGCGCGACCCTTTGTCAGATGGCTGAGCCGGGGGATCACCAACCCATATGGGGACGACCATGCCGACGACCTGGTCTGGGCCTCGTGGGTTGAGAACCTGCTCTGGTTGGACTGGGTTGCCTTGCGCATCCCCCCGCCGGGCACACCACGAAGGCAAGTTGGCATCTTCGAGGCGGTTGATGGAATTCGAGCGGGCACCAACACCTACCGGGTCCTCCGAGAGACTCCCCTGGACGAGGCCATCATCTTGCCCGAGGATGTGGACTCTGAAAACGCGCCCAGCTCGGGGGAGAACGACGACTTTGGGAGACCCTTACCCAGAACAAATCGGAGGCGATCTACTCGGAGACCGACCTCCCCATGCCCCTCATCGAGCTCCTCTTCGCCGACCTCTTCATGCCCCTCCACTCCTCGGGCTCCTACCACCACCATGACGACACCGATCCCTGACCCAGATCATGACGAGGCAGGCCTCATGGAAACGTCCCTGGCTACACGACGGGCCTCCCCAGTTGATGGCCTGTCTTCTGTACTTCAGGGTGTGGACTTCCGCCTCTCGCAAACGGAGGTCATGGCGCGTGTGAGGCGAGCTTTGACGCTCCTGCACCGCCTACGTCACTACTATGACATCAGTGGAGGACGGTGTGGCCTTCCTGCTGCCGCAGAGGGGGTCGAAGCCTTACTGACGGCGCATGCTGTGGCCGATGGCGGCGATGAGACGGTCACAGAGCCTGGGAACGAGGACACCAGCTTCATTGAGCAATGGTGGGCCCGGCTGCGACCACTCCTTCCAGCTCCGGGCGGCCATCGCAGCCGCCGAAACTGCTGCGCAACCTCATATGATCGACTCCTTCGAGAATGAAGCAGAACACCCTGGCCCTACGGACAGCCAGGTGGCATATGAAGACAGCGAACTCCGTGCTTGGCAGGCGGACGCAAAGAGCATGATGGACTTTTGGGACGATGCCGAACGCCGCCACCAGAATGAGCTGGAGAACTCTCGCCGTGCACGGGAATGGGATGATTGGGCTCTGTTCGATGAACTCATGGCACCTCCGGCTCGAAAACGGCGCCGGGTTGTAGTCCGTGTGCACGAGCCTTCGAGTGGTGCATCGAGCTCGCATGAGCTGCCTCTTCCCCCCGGCGGAGTGATCCACCTTGAGGTTCACACGGGAGAACAAGCTGCAGGAGAACCAGGAGGGCGGACCAGTGATAGCGATACCACCACAATACGAGCTGCTCCCCTGACGACGGTTGGTGATCGGGACACCTGGGCACATGGACAGCTCCGTGGCGATGACCGTGATACCGTCCTTGACCTACCTGACTCTGGTGAAGGAGTACTGTCTGAGCTGGGGGTGAGTCCGCTGGAGGTGCCTGTGATGCCAGATCAGTCGATGTGGGGACACGGTGATGGTGGTGAGCAAAGGAATGCTGCAGCTGTCGAACATCGTGATGATGCTGAGGGTGGCAGCGTATGTGACGATGGAGGTATCTGAAGTATCTCAAGTGCTTGAGTCGGGGGCTGATGCGAGGCCTGTAAGTGCCTTCCCATCACGCCCAGCGGAATACCCTTCTCGGGATCCTTGCGAGTCGAAAAAGGGCCGTTCAAAAAAAAAAACCCGATAATCGAGTCTGCCACCAACGATGGCTACTAACTTGTTCGGCCGCCATGGTTTTTTTGATCCCAATCCGGCCTGATGTTGTTTTTTTGCCCACTTGCCCGACCACCCGATTTCCCCTCCCCCAGAGGTTGTCGTTCTGACCCCCTGCAGCACGTTTTCCGACCCCCGGAACTGTTTTTCGGCCCCTGACGACTACCCCCCGTGAAGGCCGGAAAATCATGAGTGCGGAGGACAGACCATTTGGAATCTTCTAGAAGCGACCTGATTTCAAGGTAGCCCCATTCTTGAAGAAGTGCATAGTTTAGATAAGGGATACAAACGCTTGTTAGCAGGCGATTAAGCACCACACTCCTTCCCGAGTGGCCGGATATGGTGGGGATTCTGCATGCGACAGTGAGCCAGGATGGGGTCAGAAAACCTCGACCCTTCGTTGAACCCTAACCGCTGCAGCGTTTTATCCCTAGACCCTTAGGCTGTGAAGGCTCGTGAGACAGGCCTTGAGTAGGCTAGGTGAACGAACATGAGAGGCAAGTCCTATGCTAGAATTTGCCTTTCCTTCGGCACCCGAGACGCATGGCACTCTGCCAGGAGATCTCATATGTCAATCCCTGATGCCCACTTGTGTTTGGACCCCGTGGAAACACCGCCTCGAGAATTCATGGATTCATGAGTCGTTCTCATCCTCGAGGCGGAATGAGTACAAGGTTTATAATGTTACAAATGCCCAGCCCCAAGCCCGGAAACCAGACGCCAGATAACACCCCTACCCACGTCCTGCAGTCTAAACTACCATTTCCCGAAGACCGACATCTTCTGTCCAGCCTTACACCCCAAACCTAATTTAATAGTACCCGTTCGCTGCGGAGAAAGGCCCATTGCACATTAACAAAAAAACCTAATAGTAGGGGCTCAGGGTTTGGGTTTCGGGAAGGATCTAAGGGTCCAGGCAGCGCGTGCCCCGTCGTACAGTAGACCCAGACGAACAACCGACACAACAACGAAAGGACCCCCGAGGAGCCCTAGCGTTCTAGCCGCCGAAAGCTCCGCGCTCAGGCGGCTGCAGTGAGGGAGGAGGTTTGGGCAGTGCCGGGGCTGCATATGAAGCATTCCACTCAAGCGGAAGGGATGAGGGTCCAATCCGTGTTTAGCGTAGTTGCCAATGATGATACGAAGGGTGCTGCTATAAGCTAGGCTTGCAACATGATGGGTGTCATCCTATCTACGCCGTATAAACCCGCTCCTCACCTGATGAACATTACATGGAAGAGGAGGCAGTTCTCCAGGTGTAAATCGGAGGCATCCCACAGCACCATTGAGGCAGCCGTAGCAGCTGTGACGGCGCTCAATGGGACGTACCACAAGGACTCCGCCATCTCGCACGGTTCTTGAGCTTGGGATTTCGTTCGGTAACATTATGCAATCCCTGCGACATGATCACAGTCTGATGAAAAGGCTTAAGCATCGAGCTTTGCATAGGCACTTTGGGACTTTCGGATGGTGAGAGTCGTTGCGCAAGACGTGGGATAGCACAACAGTGTTTTATGATTCATGGTATTAGGAGGATGGTGCGTTGTGGTTTTCTGATCATATAGGAGCCGCATAGGTTTATATGCACTTCTATCTATGCATGACTCAGATTTTCCAGGACGCTGCCAGGTATACCACAAGAAGGTCCCATGACACGGTCCTTTGCAGCGGCCGTTTGGGGTATAACAGAGGCATTCCAGGGGTTTCGGGCTTCCGCCGTACATGTTGTAGATTGCTTGACAGGGCTTCCATTACTATAGGGGTCCTACAGGCTGTTCAGTCCCGAAATTAAGGCGTTTGGGCCTTGAGGCCGGATGTAAGGGACCCGAAACCTGCTTTTTTATTGAACATGCATAGGAAACTGTGTTGAAAAGCTGATCATAGAAGACCTGCAAGAACGACGAGTTACAAATCGAGATCTGCATAGGCACTTGGGGAGTTCCCCGAGAGATATTTTGCGCAGAGTCACGCAAGATCAGCATTGTACAGCTTGTCGGCCTGCTGCCAGGGCCTGCAGCTGCTGTGCCAAGCGGTGGTGCAGGCAGCAACGAGCTCGTTGGGCTGTTGGGTGTACGGATGTTCAGATACCCTAAAAAACTCAATGGTGAACTAAATCCTGTGTCAAGCAGCCCAAGTAAAGTGGGCCTGGCGCCGGATCCGTGCCCGGCTTGAGCGAGTCTGCGAGTCGAAGTCGTGTGTCCGAATTGCTCGTCTTGGGCTGACAACCTCACATACTCTTCAAAACGGACCCTTTCATTTGGTCCACCCGAAACCCTAAACCGTATACCCAAAGGGTCCTAGGTATTGTTATCGGAGAAACTTTCCCAAATCATCATAGAAATTCCTACAAAACAGCCCTACATTCCACTATGTAGGTACTTAGGACTTAGGGCCCTTTGGGATGGTTTTCAAACCCGATCCTCTGTTCCTTCCTTCGCCTCCGCCACACACGACACACCTTCGGTTGTCTCTGCAGCAAGGTTTGTTGTGAACGGGCAGTCAGAGACACAGGGCTTGTCCCACGAACCTCGTCGAAGATCCCGGCAAAGGTTTCCGAGCCCATCCTTCAAGCCATTTTTCTCGTAGATGGTATAGTGGTGGTTATATTCAGGGTCTTCTCTCTTCTGAGATTCCCTGCTCTCGAGCACACATTGGCATCCAGCATCCTGTTGATGCAGGTGTCTAGTGGTCCCCGAGGAGCCCGCTCGGTGACCTTGTTTTTTCGCAGAAAGGCGATGCCGCTGAACTCTGAAGCGAGTATAGACTGCGGGGTCTGGGTTTTCAGACTGTGGGCACGGGGACTCCTTTCAAGTATTTTCAAGCCACAGTTAGCCTCGGTATCGGGATTTATAAGGTCTAGAGGTCCCGGGCTACTATTTGGGTCAGGGCCGAACTGGCGGATCTCCAAGTTTTGGGCTCGGGTCGGGGGTCTGGCGGTGAGAGCAAGTTGGGGTTCATGTTGAAGCGAGACTGCAAGTATTGAATGAATCTCACAGGTCTCCATCAAAGTCCTGTGTGCTACACGTTGGATGCTGAGCCAGACCCGCAAGCCTGCGCCCGTTAACTGACACCTTACCCCACCACAAACTAATATGGGTGCCAAATCCAAAGCACGAGCCTCGAAAATCCTCAAGACAGCAACGCCGATGCAAAAAATTGCGAAGGATGAGCAGAAACCGCACAAATGTGTCAAAGAATTCAAAACTAACATGAGCAGTCCTGGCAATAAGATCTTTCAATTCTCGGAAGGACTTACATATGCAACAGCTCAAGACAAAGTATTACGAGTGCTTGGAAGCATAACGAGGGTGCTGCGCGCCCCGGGAGACCTCCATGTTCAGGATTCGGGCTCAGGATTCATGCAGATTTGCTGCTTTGGGGTTCCGGACATCATGTGCTTACCCTTGAGTTGTGTTTGTTGTCCCTCGGAGGGATTTGGTCATGTGCCTTGTAAGTTCTCAGACAGCCTTTTCTCGGACTGAGAGTCTCCGCTTACTACTTCGGAGTTAACAACGACTCCCGAACGATACGATCCTAAAGAAAATTATTGGTTTTGCAAAAGGCCCCTGCAACCACCCTGAAAGCACGTGGAAAAGGCATCCTAATTTAGTTCAGCAGGGTCTAATATAACATGCGATGTTGTTCACGGCGATGCATCTGCTCAGGCACCAGAACACAACAACAGCAGTGTGCCTTGGCTCGGGGTTGTCCGTGATCCAGAAAATATACGTGGTTGTATTGAGGTGAAGACGGTCGGTGAAGTGTCCGCTAGTAGCAGTGCTGACGCTACCGGTTAATGTTGTTCAGCTGGACACGATCACGCATAGTTGAGCTAAACCGTTGAAAGGGACGGTTAATGATGTTGATGCCGTTGAGTGCGTGTTTGCGGGGTTTTCCGAGCCATTATTCTGCTCAGAAAGGATGGGCTGGCTGTGATTGAAGAATTCAATACAGTATTTTCTTGTAGGCATCAACATGAACTCGCCGTTGGAGCCTGCATAGAAGACGAAGCAGCACCACCACCACTACCAACAACAACAAACGCCACAGAAAGACCACCACAACCTAGAATTTCAAACATCGGCAGTAAGAAAAATCATCGTTATCACCATCGTCAGAAATTATGATACTGGTAGTAACAACCACCTACTGTTGTATGCCGCGGTAATTTTGAGATTATTGGCTGAGCTGCTAAAAAAGGATTGACAAATGTACCGTACGACTGCAACTGTTATCAAGACGAATCAAGACTCTTAGTGTGAGTATGTGCTGCTCTCTCCACACACACACACACACGACCAAAGAAACGACAGCGGCATGCAACCATAGGTAAGGTAGCATTACAACAGAAGCATAGCAATCAACACGTACCCCTAACAAGAGGAATTGCGCTAAACAGAAGCATTCACAACTATTCGAGACAGCCTTCCGAAAAAACCAGCATGCCCTGCGGTCTCTTCCTGTGTAATACAGTAATACATGACTACCAATGGCAATGACAGTATCAACACACCAACGACGACAACAACCGCAAAAAAACGAAAATCATGACCACCACAACCAATCAATGGCCCGGCGGCATACTTGTCGGATTTTCATACGAGGCCTACACAGCAGCTTACATGAACGATAAGAACGCGGTTGGTTACACACGTACATACACGCGGGCTCCTGCACAATGCGCTCTGCTGTGAATGTACGGAAAGCCGCAGCGGGCTTACAATGAAGCGATTCGATGATGCAACCACCAGAAACAACAGCGGCAAGAAAACGCTATAATGGTTTAGGGTTTAAGAACTATCAGCACCTCAAAACCCCTAAACCCTAAACCAAATTCGGTGAGAGGTCGTAAAGTTGCAAACGGCAAGCGGATCATGTGCACTAACTCTGCTGTACAGGGTTGTTCCATGAAGGTTTTGGTGGTCGACCCTACATAAGCGATTCTGTCCCAGTATATCAGGAACATCTGCCTATCCATTCACTTCAGTGAAGGCACAGCATTTTGTTGCCTCCCCGAAGCCGAAACCCTAAGCTAGTCTGGTTGGTCGTTTCCGGTTTGTAGCTTAGATCAATCCCCCCTAACCCATGCATCCCTTCCTACAAAAACCCCATACAGCACAAACTAAATCCAATCTGAAATGTCTGGAAACTAAACAGCAGATGCGCACCCAGAACCCTAAACCCAGAGCCCTAAACCAAAACCCACAGCCGAAGCCGCGGAAACTTCGAAACCTGCCGAAGCCTCCAGCTCGAAACCCGAAGCCCGGAGCCATTTGACATTTCTAGGTGTAGTGGTCAAATAATTCGCGGTAGTTTGCTTAGCTTGAGTCTGCCAGGTTCGCTTTGAAGCTAAACTGCACATTGCATGCAACTGTCTCGGGGTGCTACAGTAGTGCTACGTCCCCTAAACCCTGAACCCCTAAATCCTAAATCCAAAACACCTTATCCCATAAACCCTGAAAAAACCCTAAACCCTAAACCCCTGAACGCCTGAACCCCTAAAGCCCTAAACCCCCAAACCAGAAACCCCGAGCCAGCAGATGCAATTCAGGCTGCATTCCGCCCTGGCAGAGAAGGAGGCCGGTGGCGGCTTGGGGTTTAGGGTTTCGGGTTTAGGGTTTAGGGTTTGGGCTTTAGGGTTTAGGTTTTAGGGTTTACGGTACGGGTTTGGTACCCTAGAAGAGAGGCATAAATAACTAGGTTGCTCTTCGGGACGTTTTGGTTTTCCTTTTTGGGGTTTATATGGGACTCTATAATAGATTTTTTCAGAGGGTTGAAAGGCCAACCCAGATAATTACCAGTAGCCCTATAGTATTTCTACACTACTTTGCGGAATTAGTTCCCACAGAAACGTAAATAGTTACCAATGTGATTCATTCGGGTATTATCCATATGTATATATATATATATATATTCATAGATCCACATTGTATATAGATACATAGATATATACATAATCCTGCCGTATTTCACCTGTGACATCCTGTTAACCTTTCCTGAGCCAGGAGCAACCAGGCATCTCGTATTTTAACCTGCTGGATCCGGTAAAGCAGACCCTGCAAATCAAACACTGTCGAGACAGCAAGATAGGACTAAACCTATGCGTTTCGATCTGCATTCCAAGAAAGCACCGAGAACGCATGAAGCCTCAGCCAAGCCGGGGACTGTGCGACACCGCGAACATGATTTTTTAAAGTTTTTCGCCAGCTTGCAAAGTAAGACCGTGCAACACACTCCAAAGATACTTAAAGTCTAGCTTGTACTTGCTCTGGGGAGGGAAGCGGTGGGTGTGGTGTGTTGGTGGGGGCAGGGAGTGGTTGCGATGCTATGGCGATGGTTTTTGAGATCAGTCGTTGTTGTGTTGCCGTGTTGAAACCTAAACCCCAAACCAGGGAAGGAGTCGCACAGGCTGTGCTTCCGATTTCTTCAGCGGGTCTTGAGTTTCGGTTGCCGCCTGCAGCTCCCGGACTTAAGACCAGTACATAGCAGACTGTGCGACAGTACCACATCCTGCAGGCGAAGACGCAGTGCCAGGAGCGGCCGGCAATAGCTACAAAGCTGTAGCATCAACACAACGGATAGGGCGGATAATAGATACTAGAGTGTTGCGATTATCATTGTTGTTAAGAGCACAGTCCTGAGAACTACCTACACCCTTCGTGAAAGGCAATGTGAGGTTTCTGCGTAGGGTGTTTTTGACACGGCTTGTAGAGTTGACCCCTCGGGGCTGCCGGGTTCAGAGTTTCCAGGTTTGGCAATAGATGCTTTCGAGTTCACAACATCTGAGACTGCCTGAGGACGCTGATATTGAGGCCCTGCACGCTCAACCCCGAATGCGAAACCCAAAATTCCACCGCTTGCGCCCGTGCCCAAGTCCAGAACCCTGAACCCAACTTCGTGCTTTGATGGCTGCTTTTTGTCAGGGCCCTCGCGAAACATGTTATATGGTGCGTAGGGGATGCGGGCCCTGCAAGGAAGTGCTCTACAGCCAAGCCTTTTCAGAGGAAGTTTGTACTTCGTTTGTCTAGGCAGACAATTACTTGTAATTAAGGGAGTGTTTCAGGTGGTCAGGACAGTCTGCTATTGGGTTGTGTGTGAATAGAATAGAATCTTCATCTAGTCTAGGGTGTAGTGTCTTGGTTTTGTGTTTCATGTCTGGACAGACTGTTGTGGGTAATGGCTGGATAGACATTACAGTGATTCTCGTGTTATTCGTTCAGGCACTAGCCTGCCGCCTGCGCAGGTGCGCATGCGGGGAAGGGAAAGGGTTCGGACGAAGTCGTCAAAAGTATAGGGTTGAGGGTCAAGGTTCGCAATCACAGTTGTTTAGAGCTTTACGAATCAGGGTTTGGAAACAGTATGTGGTTTGCCTATGTAGGCTTCGCGGACAGAACTTCCGCACCAGGAGTTGTGGTGTAGTGGAGGGTATGGCGGGGCTGAAGGGTCGGAACCCAGGTTCACAGTTTTGGGGGCTCAAGCGAGGCACTCCCCACCCAAAACCCGGCCCGAGACCTTTATCCCTTGAGGACCACCGGAAGGACCAAACATCGCACGACTTGGCAAGCAAGTCGCCAACATCGCACATTGCAGGTTCCCATAACAAGGGTTCAGTGTGCAACCTGAGCAGCGTTCCTTAGTCTCTGGGCGATCTTGAACCAAAAGCCTACATGGTTTACCGCCTAGACCGCGTCCTGTGGTCTTGGCCTGGAGTCTGTGCATTGGGGTTCGGGGTGTTTCAGTGTTCGTTGCTTTTCTCCCCTTCCCTGCCCTGTGCGGGGATGCGTTATCTTGCTCTCGCCCTCTCGCTCTCTCGTTTTCTCTTGTCTCAAGTGCATAACGAAGCATGCGAGGCCTTACTACCAGAATTGAGGTAGCGATGACAAGCTCCCTCTACTACTAGAACCGCTCTTCGAGTGTTTATTGCCAGAGGGGCACAACCGTTCAATTTTATGTGGAGGAAGGGACTGCCTGAAAGCCTGTATTTTCAGAAGATTGAAACACCTAACATGGAATCCACAAAACGACTTCCTGTAAACAGCTAGCTTGACCTCACCCTGTGTGCCACACAGAGCCGGCCTGGAACCCCACGACGTGTGGGGGGACGCGCGGCTTAAGATATGGCTGTTTCCGATTTCGGCTTTGGGGTTTGGAGACAGGGAGGAGGGAGGTTTGTGTTATGTCTGCTATGTGTGGTTGACTTTCAGAGCTCCTCTTTCTATTGCTGGTTACAAAAAACTCCTTATCGAGTATTGGGCTTCTTGAACAATTCAGACAAGTGCCAACGCGACCCTAAGCTACGGACTCTTGGCGGCAGCGGTTACAAGCTCTACGAGCACATCCCTGTAAACAGCTTGCTTGACCTCGCCCGCTGTGCCACCCAGAAGCGGACTGGTTCAGTCGCAAGTTGCCGCAGACGTGGCTTCCGATGTTGTTGTTGTTGTTGTTGTTGTTGTTGTTGTTGTTTTCGATGTCGGCTTTGGGGTTTGGAGGCAGAGGAAGCTTGGAAGTATGCGTGGTTGAGTCGTGTCGAAAATACTCCTTACTCCTTCCGTGGTACTGGGCTCTGTGAAAAACTCGCACATGTGCTCTTTGCCTCCCAAGCCCTGGATCCGAAACCCGAGGTTTCGAACCCCTGAGCCGAGATGATGAACTTAAACCCTGAACCCTGGATGTCGATCGGTAAACGTTATGCCCTTAACTGAACTGAGTTCTGAACCCTAAAGCGAAGCCGTGGATCATGACTCATGTTCTCGACCCTACCAAAGACCTGTAGAAAGATTTGGCTCCAGGGGTGAACCTGGCCCCTGCGTTTTCACATTTTATGCACACTAAACCATTTTGATTGCATTTTTTACAAGCAGTTCAAAAAGATCAGTCTTTTATATCTCTTTGTATATGAATACATATTCGGTATGTTCAGTATTTCTGGAAGTGTCTATGCATGGACATATGTATACATGTATGTATGCATGCATACATATGGCAGTGAGTCAAAAACTTCTGGTATGTAACAGGGCCAGGGCGCCCCTCGCGCGACAAAGTATGTAACAAAAGCGGGTTTCTGCGACAAGGCTGGCGCGACAAAGTCCATCATATTATCATATATGATTGTATGTATGTGTACATCTGTATAAATATACTTGTGTATATGTGCAGGTATGTAGGTTCTGTGTAGTAGTGGTAGTAGTAGTAGTAGCAGTAGTAGCAGCAGTAGTAGTAGTAGTAGTAGCAGTAGCAGTACCAGGTAGTAGTTGTAGTAGTAGTAGTAGTAGCAGAAGCAGAAGCAGAAGCAGTAGCGAGAGCAGGAGTAGTAGTGGCATTGTCAGTAGCAGGAGTAGAACATCTGCAGCACCAGCACCAGTAGCATTCGGGCAAAAGGGCATTTGGGAGGGTTTCGGTGGGTTTGCTCGGTTTTGGGCGGTTTTGCTTGTGCTCTTGGCGGTTTTTGGTCATTTCAAAATATCGATTCCGGTTGGGAAAAGGGCCCAAATGACGCCGGAGATTGAGCCCGCGACCCTGCCTAATACGCTTTTGCCAGCGGGGGGCCACCACTTCCAGCCTTGTCGTCCATAGCTCAGCGGGCAGGCGGATGGCTTACAAGCCCTCCTGGAAAAAAGTGCGCGGGCTCAAACCCCAGGGGTCGCTTTGACATTAATAAAGGCTTAATAAGGCTTTAATAAGGGCTTGATAAGGCCTCTTATAAGCCTCTTATAAGCCTTAAACAAGGCTGTAATAAGGCCTTAATATGGCCTTAATAAGGGCTTAATAAGGTTTTAATAAGGTTTAACAGGACCTTAATAAGGCTTTCATAAATCTTAGTACAGCCTTGTTGATACTTATTAAAGCCTTATTAAGGCCATATTAAAGCCTTATTACAGCCTTTATTAGGGGTTTTATAGAAGCTTATCAAGGCCTATTAAGCCCTTATCAAGGCCTTATTCAGGCTTCATAAAAGCTTTATTAATGCTACTGTAATACGACTGTACCACTATTTTACTGCAACTGTACTACTGTATTACTATTGTACTTCTACTATACTACTAGTGATACTAGTGTAAAATGAACTAGTATTGTACTACTCTACTACTACTACTACTGTACAAGTACTATACTAATCAATATGTATTTGCTTTCTGCCGAACAGGTTTCCCGCAAACCCCCCAAACAAGGTCTTGTATTGCTTCTACTGACTGATGCCAGCTGATACTGGCCAACAGCTTGGCTGATCCTGGCTGATGTTGGCTGATATTGGCTGATACTGGCTGATACTGACTAATACTGGCTGAAACTGGTGATGCCAACTGATACTGGCCAACAGCTTGGCTGATGCTGGCTGATACTGGCTGATACTGAC
This sequence comes from Symbiodinium sp. CCMP2592, assembly GCA_905221615.1. NCBI lineage: Eukaryota > Dinophyceae > Suessiales > Symbiodiniaceae > Symbiodinium > Symbiodinium sp. CCMP2592. The sequence goes on from CAJNDT010000478.1 coordinate 178,048, forward strand.
TGATATTGGCTGAAACCGGCTGATACTTGCTGATGCTGGCTGAAACTGGCTCATCCTGGCTGATATTGGCTGACACTGGATGATATTGGCTGATACTGATACTGAATGATGCCAGCTGATACTGGCCAACAGCTTGGCTGATCCTGGCTGACATTGGCTGATACTTGCTGATGCTGGATGATACTGGCTGAGACTGGCTGATATTGGCTGAAACTGGCGGGCTGAAACTGGCTGATCCTGGCTGATATTGGCTGATCCTGGCTGATGTTGGCTGATACTAGCTGAAATTGGTTGATACTTACTGCTGGATGGTATTGGCTGAACCTGGCTGATATTGGCTTGGCTGAAGCTGGATGATATTGGCTGATCCTGGCTGATAATGGCTGATGCCAGCTGATACCGGCCAACAGCTTGCCTGATCCTGGCGATGCTGGCTGATATTGGTTGATACTGGCTGAAACTTGCTGAAACTGGCTGATACTTGCTGATGCTGGATGATATTGGCTGATCCTGATACTGAATGATGCCAGCTGATACTGGCCAACAGCTTGGCTGATCCTGGCTGATGCTGGCTGACATTGGCTGATACTGGCTGATACTGACTGGTACTGGCTGAAACTGGCTGATACTTGCTGATGCTGGATGATACTGGCTGATGCTGGCCTGGCTGATACTGGCTGATCCTGAAAGGCCCTTAATAAAGGCTGTAATAAGGCTATGGCCTTAATAAGGGCTTAATAAGGCGTTAATAAGGTTGAAAATATGACCTTACTAAGGCTTTAATAAGTTTTACAAGGCTGTACTAAGATTTATGAAAGCTTTTTTAAGGTCATATTAAACGCAAAAAAAGCCTTATTAAGCCCTTATTAAGGCCATATTAAGGCCTTATTACAGCCTTATTTAAGGCTGATAAGAGGCTCATAAGAGGCTTATTAAGGCCATATTAAGCCCTTATTAAAGCCTTATTAAGCCTTTATTAAGGTCAAATCGTTCAAACGACACCTCTGGGGTTTGAGCCCGCACACTTTTTCCAGGAGGGCTTGTAAGCCATCCGCCTGCCCGCTGAGCTATGGACGACAAGGCTGGAAGTGGTGGCCCCCCGCTGGCAAAAGCGTATTAGGCAGGGTCGCGGGCTCAATCTCCGGCGTCATTTCGGCCCTTTTCCCAACCGGAATCGATACTACTACTACTACTACTCTACTACTACGACTTCTGCTGCTACTACTACTACTAATATGGTACTGCTGAACTCTTATTTTCTTTCTATACTCTGCGCATACTCCCTCGTGAAATCGCAGGGTGTCGGCGTTTGCTGTTCCGCAACATGCCTGTCAGTAATATTGGAGGTGCCCCAGCAATGCCGCGCGACAAGGGTTTGAAACAAAGCCGGCGCGACAAGGGTTTGTAACAGAGGGCGGGGGGGGGGGGCCCGCGACAACACGAGTTTTGACCCACGGCCATATGTGAATAGCACAGATGTATACATGTGTATACAAGTAAATATAAATATAGATCTATATATACATATATATATATATATACATGCGTATGCACTGTGAAGCACGCTAACTGGTCTTGTGCAACACACACACAAACACAGCAGCGCAACTGTTTTTGCTTCGTGAGTTCAGCGCTCGCCCAGTCCCTAAGCAGCCGCGTCGCGTGACCGACCGCAGGCAGGCAACTCAAGAGCTACACTACCTGAAGTACAGCCGCGCGCAATTGGCACGCCTAGTAGCTAGAAACAAGGCACTTGAGCCAAAACGTTTGTTTTGGACAAACAATCAAATTGACAACAACATGCACGGTCAAAGCTACGCTGGCAGAGACTGGTGCGCATGACGCACTGACGTGTATGTGCACTCACAGCACGTATTTATGTGTACATGCGTGTATGTAAACATGTGTGTATATATATATACATATGTGTATGTGTATGTATTTGTATATGAATGTATATGTACATGTATATGTATAATGTATATTGCATAATGTATACCTGTATGTATGTGTATACGTATACGTATACGTATACAATACATATATGTATATGTATACGTATATGTATATGTATATGTATATGTTTATGGATATGGATATGGATATGGATATGTATATGATATGTATATGTATATGTATATGTATATGTATACGTATACGTATATGTATATGTATATGTATATGTATATGTATATGTGTTGTCGTAGGTATGTATTTGCGTTCTAAGTCGGATCCTGTATCCAGCGTTGTGTGATACCCTTAAACAAAGAAGCAACATGTGTTGGACAAGGTTCCAAGATGATGCAAGATTGTAAAGTTCAGCTGAATCTTGCATGAGTGGCAAGCGGTTCTATGATGTTCAGCATTATCGTCATATTTCCTACGTAAGTAGATATTCTCTATATAGCATCTGTTTGCAATGTTACTTAAATGACAGATGATCAGGGGGATGTAGTATATGTGTGTCATCTTCTTTACCTCTTAAATGAGGCCTGTTTAGTATGTTCACGGCATTTTATTGCATACTCCGTCTGGATTTTATTTAGTTTAAGTTTACATAGGTTGCTGATTTACTGAACACAACTTTGCGAGCATCTTCATCAGAGGTCCAGTTAGCTCCAGCCCAATATTGGACTAGCATCTACTTACGGATCCATATTTATTGTATATTATATTGATTGTATGTAAAACTATTCCCTGAAATAAGACTCTGATAGTTGTTCAATGTCGATATGAATTACCAATATGAGAGATGCATAGTACTTGATCAGAAAGCTTGACATTTGATGTTCATGCTATGTTCGGCCATTATCTCATCATGATAAACCTAACACGTTATTGATATTAAGGTGACATTTAGAACATAGATCACAGCAAGGAAGGGATCATCTCAAGAATTGTTAGATACCGAGCATGTACGTAATGGTTGATGATGCTTAAGTGATACTTCGCCAGTGTGCGGTTACTGCTCAATTCAAGTTGTTCCTTCATTTATCTTCAATTGTGTTCGCCTGCATAGTATTTAGATCAGCGTTTGATGGAACTATGGAACTGTATTCGCATTCAATTGCTATCTCCTTAGTGAAATGCACGTTAGTCAATCGCTGGAAGATTGAGTTGCGAATTAGCTACTAAATCTTCCCATTATATGTGCTCTCTTGTATTTGAATAAAAAATTCAACATCACTTAAACTGGTGAAATGTTCAACAAATGTTCTTTCAATACATAGCTGGCTGTTGCATGTTACATAGGTGAATAGCAAACAAGTCTATCGCAGACAATGTTTGCGTGGTGACAGATAGTGGTTGGCCATCGGATGGAAAGTGTGCATTTAACCATTTTTGAGACATGTACCGTGCGACATCCCCATTTTTTACAGTGCCTGAAGTAACACCGGACCCATCGTAGTTTTCACCACAATGTTGCATAAAATAGTTTTTTTGTATGCTCTTTCGAACTTTACGTGAGACCGGAAGCCTTGACGCAGGCCCTGTCAACGCAAGAAGCGGCGCGTGGGAAACCAGCTACGCCGGCGCCAACCGGGGTTGTGAAAAAGCCAAAACGAAAAGAACCAAACGAACCAACAAATCCAAAACCAAAGCAAACGCAAAAAACAATACCAACAACACAAAATAACAAAACACAAAAATATTTTGAAACTCTTGGAGAACTAGCCGCCTCTTTACGATACGTCCCAGACATTGTTTTTTAGGTTTTTGGTGTTGTTTCATTTGGTTCCCTTCTTTTTATTTTTGTTCTTTTGGTTTTGGTTTTGTTGGTTCTTTGGCTTTTGACTTCCCCAAAATTTAACCTTAAACGTGAACCCTCCATGTCTGGGGCTTATGGACATGCTCGTCGGACTCCATGTCGCTTGCCTCTTGGTATGCATAAAATTTGAAAATGCAGGGGCCTCGAACCAAAGATTCATGTAAGCCATGAAGCAAACCTCAACTATTGAACCCCAGCACAGAAACTCACAACAGTTGCAGATAGAGACCAGCGGAATAATCCGAACCTCGTTTTGTACCATGTGTTTGGTAGGGTCCCAAAGCGTTCCCCGGCTTCCACTCGGACCGCCCTCTGCTTTAAACTCATTGGTTTTATACGTATAATAGGCATGAGTAGAAGAGTACTACATGTATATAAACCTAAGTAGGACTGGATTGAGTTTGTGCTGACCGCCGATCGTGACGCAGCCGAGGACGGCAACTGCCTGTTTAGAGCGCTCAGCCACCAGCTTTATGGTCACGAGGCGTGGAAGTTTTTCCTGACGTTGAAGATTAAAGTTCAGGGTTCTGGGTTTAAGGCTCAGGGTACGTAAGTGTTTTTGGTGAGTTTTAAGGCGGTTTTTCGGTTGTTTTGTATGCTTGAAGGTGTTCTTAAGGAGGGTTCTACCAGTGCGCCATAGGCTTCGCAAGGCCTATGAAGTTTTGTTCAATCAGGATTTTCAAGTGTCTACAGGTTCAAGATTTACTGAAATTTACTGCCTTGAGGGCGTAAGGATGTTGCGGACCGTCGTGTTTTGGGTGCTTGGGCGAAGGTTTCAGGCTTGCGGGCGATAGGCGATAGGGTGGTTCGGGGGTTGTTCTACATCAAGGCATCCTCGAAGGCAGCAAATCTTATGGGTGAAACCTTGCATGAACCCAGTAAATAGAACCTCTTCAGGTTTGATACAGACTCCATGAGCATGTGAATGGCGAGAAGATTTTAGCAGTAAATGTACAGTTCACCTTTCGTCGTATACAGACATGCATACTAGCTAGAGAAAGATGCAGGGTTTAATGTGACTGTTGCTGTGCAGCACTCCCCGGTCCAGACCAGCTACAAGCTCACTGGATTTAGGCTGTGGGGTTTCGGAGGAAGCCTGATAAAGCCGCCAGCTGTGCCAGGAGGCGCACCGCAGCGTGCGCAAACAGGACCGCCGGTAGGTTGTCGAGTTTCGAGTTTTGGCTTTGTGTTGTCGAGGTAAGATCGGGCTCAGAATAATCATGAATTTCCACCGTTCCCCCTTCAAGTCACAGCACAATTTACTCCACAACCTGCATTGATTTAATGTGTTTTGCACACCTTTTCTGTTAGTTGCCAGGACTCACAGAGGAACATTCTTTGTTCTGGACACATGACCGCTCAAAGATAGTAGTGATGACGACGAACTGACGACTGATGATAGAGAGACTTTGATAATAAATGACAGTGGATCGACGACTGACGACGACAGAAGCGGTGTAAGTCTTCTGTCCATGCATTCTAGATGTTTGTGTTCACAGCCGGCATGTATAGGTTCTGATCTGAAATTGGCCCAATGCGGACGTTTGGTCCAGGTCACTAGCTCAGCGACACTAGCAGTCACTAGCAGGCGTGAAAGTCTACAAAGAGTCTTTTACCTGCTTTTGCCCATAGATTGGACGGCCGCCTCCTGTGGGATAGCTGGGTGCTCCTGGGTGTCTAAATCCTCGCGGTTCGCCGCTCGCCAACCCCGGCGAAGGGGTGATCCCACCCGAGATCGTTTCGGGGGACCTCTTCAGCTCGGAACGTAACCTTGAGCAGCTTACCGCCGTGGAGATTGGCGAGATAATAACTTTCTCCAGCCGTTTCAGCCGTTACCAGTTCCACTTATTGAGCATTCAGTGTTCACCGTTACCACTTGCGGGCTACAGCGTTTGACACCGCTGTGGTATTTGGTAGGGAAGGATAGAGGGTTCTGCACCGCTCCACATAATCATATCGGCGCATAGATTGGCAAGGGCTTGAGCACACGCTAAGCGAACTGCTCCTGCAGAGAAAGGCTACGTCAGGTAACCTTACGCATGCGTAGGATGTAGGACGGTTTCGGGTTTAGGTTCCGGGGAGCCCGAAACGACTGCTAATCCCAATATTGCACCCTCGACCTTTCCTGCCGGCAGGTCGTCGCCCACATGCGGGAAGACGCCATGTTTTACTCCGATTTCGTCGAAGGACTGCAGCCCTAAGCCTTATTTTCGCGTGTTTTCTACTCAGGGCCCGGCTTGATATGCCCTAGTATGCTACCCAAGCCCAACCTTTGATCCTCGACCTGAAAGAAAAGGTGGAAATGCACAGTTTTTGGAAAGTCGCAACGTCAGAACACAAGAGAAGTAAGCATGAAAACCTCAACCAAGCAATCCCAAAAAACCGAAAGCACTTAGGTTCCAAACAGTCTAATTCCAAACCAGTGAACCCCAAGCCATTTCATACTTCAGTCCTGTCCGCTGCACTCCCGCAAGCGGCTTACTCCAGGGACGAACTCCACGCGATGCGACTTGGTGAGCTGGGTGGATGGGAATAAACTCCCGCAAGTTTTGAACATCCACAATTGCGGCCTCAGCAGATATTTACGGGCCCCTTAATGTTTTGAAAACCCCGAAACTAAAGCACGCTAGACCGCTAGACCAAATCCTGCTGGGTAGACCCGTGGTTCTCCGATATGGTCCTTTGCGCGATATCCTGGGCTGTAGCATCCTAGAGTTCAGATCACGAATTGAGAGATTGCAACATGCTCAGGGCTTAGGGCGGTCGCAAGGATATTGTCTGTTGTGCCAACTATATCACAATCATTGTATCGGATGTTTGTGTCCTGGTTTACGGCTTTGTCCCTTGTGCGTGTAGTTCAGGGGGAGATCGACGCTCTCAAAGATGTACGGTGAGATTTGTGAAAACGTCGCTGAAACCGAATGTTCAAAATTTCACACATCACACCTACGAGCCCATAAGACCTACTTCTGGAAGCGGAAGCCTAGGAAGCCAGAACCCCGCTTTTTAGGGTACGTGCGTCTGAGAAATAGCGGACACCACAGCAGACTTTGAATACTCAGGTTTTTTTGTAAGGACCCGAAGTACACCGACGCTTAACAACCCCCGGCGAGATAGCTGTTAGATTCTTAGTTCAGGGTGTAAGGCTTCCATGTCACTCGACTCTACTACAGGAGACTTTCACAACTACCTTCGGGCAATGTCGCAGGAGCGGACTCAGGGTTTTGGGGCTTCCGGAGGGTGGGCCGCTTATCGGCTTTATTGGGCCGGTCTCAGGTTTGGGGTGTTTCTGGTATTGGTTCTAGACTGGGTAGTGTAAAAGAAAGTCGTTTTAGTATCCCTTGTCTTCGGCGTCGTAGTTGTTGTACTGCAATTATGGTGCGAAATCTTGAAGCCGTGGGCCGGAAAACCCCAAAAGTGTCAACCCCTCAGCCCCAAACCCCAACAGCCTGCGACACGAACCTCAAAATCACAATCCCTCTTCGAGTGATGTAGTTTCCAAGCCGTCAACCCAGAACTCGAAGCTGTTTGGCCTCGCAACCCGCAATTTGGGCATGGGATATGCAGTTCAAGAAAGTGGTATCGGCAGCTCAGGACGACGTTCTTGTGCGCGTTTAGCAACTTGCATTATGGAGGTCTGGTCTGTTGGTTCAACCCCAGAGGGGAGTGGCGGCCCTGAAAATGGTTCAAAGCTTTCGGCTCTTCTGGCCTCTTGGAGGACGGTACATGGGGCGATGAGCTTTGCGTTCAGGTACGATGGGCGGGTAGTGGTTCATAGGTGGCACGCTTGAGCCTTGGCCCAAGGCCTCAAGCTGAGGTTGGATTTATCCGAAGGTTTTGGTGCGTGTATATACATCTAGTGATTACTACAGTGCTCTGTAGGAAGATTGTGAATATATCATTGTGATGGCCTGATTCATATTGGTATTTTATTACGAAGTCGACTTCACTTGCGGTTTCAAGCACCAGATCTTCTTGCTGAAGAAGTGCTATCGTTTTTTTCCGATGTTTGCTCTGTGGACGCTCGAAGGCAAACGAAAGCCTAATCTCCGTCACTCGAAACCCAAACTCAGCCTTTATGCTCCTTGAAACTACCACGGGACCTGAAGGGCCCCAGTATGGAATGCTGAACCCCAATGTGCTATTGGCCATAGAGGCCCTGATCTCCTAACAATCAAGACGGTAGTAAAGAATCCGAAAACACTCCACCTTTGACGAGCTCTAAGATCGTTATGTTAAAACGTATATACATACATGTGTATATGTATAATTAAATATGTAAATACATGAACCTGTATATACATATATATATATATACACACAGGTATGTTTGTGTTTGTTGTGCTTGTACATTCCCCTCCCCCATCTTGGTATCCGAATTCTCCCCCAAGCCATGTCACACGGGCCCAGGGTTTAGGGTTTAGAGTTTAGGATTTCCAGAGCGGGGTTTAAGCTCGCTTCGCTCGCGGGAGGCCGCTGCGAACGTCTTCGGGCGGAGGTCACCTTGATGTGAGGGTCAAGGGTTCTGTGGGTTCGTCTCGTGACTCAGGTGTTCAGAGCATAGGTTTTCATCAGAGCTTGGAGCCTTCAGGTGATTATAAGGTTTGCGGGGTTTAGGGGCTTGGTTTAGGGTTTAGCCGAGTTTGAGAAAGCAGTTTGCAGGCCGGTTCAGGGTTCGACTTAAGAGGTCTCACGCGGGCTTGATGCTGGGGCTGCAGAGGGGCATATGAGCTGTCCGCGAGGTTGATACAAATACCCACAGCCTAGGCGCAACGCACACGTCTACGGGCTTGGTTTGTTTTCGGAAAGCTGTCTCGAATAGTTGTGCATGCTTCTGTTCGATGCAATTCCTCTTGTTTGGGGTACGCGTTGAATACTGCGTTTCTGTTGTGATTATACCTTGTCTATGGTTGCATGCCACTGCCGTTCCTTTGGTGTGTGTGTGTGTTGGGGGACCAGCAAATACTCACACTAAGAGTCTTAAAATAATTGCAGTCATACAGCACAATTGCCAATTATTTTCTAGCGGCTCAGCCAATGATATCAAAATTACAACGGTATACAACAGTAGGTGGTTGTTACTTTCATACTTTTTGGCGGTGGTGATAACGATGAATATATTGAATACAGTGTAGTTTTTTGAAACTCTAGGTGGTGTTGGTCCTGTTGCTTTTGTTGTTGTTGTTGGTAGTGGTGGTGGTGGTGCTTCGTCTTCTATGACAGGCCCCAACGGCGAGTTCATGTAGATGCCTACTAGAAAATACTTAAATATACTGATTCAACAATTACAGCCAGCCCATCCTTTGCACTGGAGCCCTGAGCAAACGAATGACACGTGTCTCCAGCTGAACAACTTGAACAGCAGCGTCAGCACTGCTACTAGCGGACACTTCGCTGCTTGTCTTCACCTCCATACAACAACATATATTGTCTGGATCACGGAACGCCCCGAGCCAAGGTACACTGTTGTAGTGTTCTGGTGCCTAAGCAGGTGCGTCGCTGTGAACAACATCGCATGTTTTATTAGACCCCTGCTGGCCTAGATTAGGGATGCTTTTTTCACGTGCTCTCAAGGTGGTTGTAGGGGCCTTTGGCAAAACCAATAAGTTTCTTTAGGAAATTCCGAAGTAGTAAGCTGAGACCATCAACCCCAGAAAGGGCTGTCTGAAAACTTACATGGCACGGGACCAAATCCCCCCGAGGGATAATAAACACAACTCAAGGGTAAGCACATGATGCCCGGAACCCCAAAGTAGCAAATCTGCATGAACCCTGAACCATTCCTAAACATGCACTTCTCCCGGGGCTCGCAGCACCCTAGTTATGCTTCCATGCACTCGTCAAGGGTGTAGGGTATCCGGAAACACCGCTGTCCTTTGAAATAGGGAGCTTTGTTTGAGCATCCACACTATTATTTCAACAGTGTTCCTGAATTAAAGGCTTGTGGAGCCTCTGGGCAGTCTTTGACGCCGTGAAGAAACTCTGGAATCAATGGCCTAATTGAGACACTCTGGATCAGACCAAGCCCTAACAGCAACCCCCAACCATGAACCCGCAAAACTAAAGTGAAACCCCTCTCCGATGGACTCAGATCTACAACTCACGCCAGCCCCCAACAGCCGCGAGAGTTTGGAATTGGGAGTAGGTTCGGTTTGAGCGGGCTGATGTGACGCGTTGAAAGTTTCAAGGCTTGGGGTTCTAGAGTTTAGGGGTTTAGGGCTTAACGTCACGGATGCTTGGCCTGAGCGCACGAGTCGCTTACTCACTAAGTGATTGTGGTCAAGTATTCGTCCTGGCGGAGTCGCAGCAGGCCAGTTCCAAAAGGGTTTAACGTCCTTCACTGATCAGTGTGGGCACATCCGGCGGATCGTCATGCACGCCAGGCTGTTTGCTGCCTTTTTTGGTGAACCTGGCCGGGCATACGCCAGAGCGAACATGGTGCAAAAAGCCGATGAAGCGCATGGCATGAACTTGCCATACTCCTTGAACCTGAACCCGGAGCCCTTATCAGTTTCGTTAGGCTTCAGATTTGCGATTTGATCCGAAGCTTCATTCCATGCTACGTGTGCTGCCGGCATTAAGCTTTCACGGCCTCTTTTGGTTCAAAGCTTCAGGCAGGGCCTAGTCACTCGCACAGTGTACGGGATTCAAGTTCCATCTCCGAGTTCAGTCCGGGCCTGTTCCAAGGGCATCGAAGTTGGACACCCTGCCAGGAGTTGGTGCGACCCGAAATTGTTGCTGGCCTGTTTCGGTAGAATGTCCTTAGGAAACCGCATCGCATCCCGGTGGCTGAAACAATGGCAGAAAGACATCGCAGAGTTGCCACGACCACCTTGCCGCATGACAGATGTGGTCCAATGAGAACAGTGATAACGGCACCCACACAGCCTCACAAAAGAGAAAGTCGAAGTTTGAGCGCGTTTGATAGCTTGCTTCGGTTTTAAATAGATGGTTTTAGCCTTAGAACGACCACCTGGTTGCAGAGAGGTAGGGTTCCTGCTAGCTGCAACCAGAAATCGTCGCAATAGCTTCACAACAGCCATCTGCAGTCGTGAACAAGCCGCAAAAAGATGACTCCCAAGCACTGCCATTGCCGTCTTACGCGGTTGTAGAGTGTCTAAATCAAACGCCTGCGAAGCTTTTCGGCGCGAGGATCAGACGGCTTCGGCAGCAAGTGCGCGATCACGCATAGTTCACGCAGGTCATAAATCCAGGGTTTGCACCCAAGCTTTAACACCATCAGTCATCTGCGGGCATCACTGGGTAGTTAGGACAAAGACGTGTGGAAGCTGATAGGCAGCCGTCACGATAGCGAGATCATGTGGGGGAGATTCGAGGTTGCATTGACTCCGACACATGTCGTAGGCTGCTCGGCTTGCCGTGTCTAACATGATGGACGCGGCCTTGGAATGCCAGCATTGCCGATCGTCTTCGTCTCAGTTGCAAGACAATCTTACAAGCGTTTCCGGACCTGGAATGTGCCCCAATTCCATTTAAAGTGTCCCCATCCTCTTTTCGAACATCGGGGAAGCATAATACCAGTTGTAGTTGCCTCTGTGGCCAAGGCGGAATCATCGAGGCCATCTCGACCCCGACAGTCTGCTGCGGTATTGCGAGGACATTTCAAGGGGAGATGTTAAGGCTGCGCAGGTGTGGTTCGGAGCAGATAGTTCGTGGCTGCAGCAATAGTGCAACAACTCCACAGGTGACAATCACCGGTGACGCTAACGGTACATGGGTCGAAATGCGCTGGCAGTGGAACGATGCCTCGTGCATCCGCACGGAACCGAACTCCAGAATCAGTGCGATCAAACATGGTTAAACCCCAACATGTGAAATCCCACGAGGATGCGACAAGGTTCAGCCAACCAAAATACTGCTGGTCCGAATATGTCACTCAACTAAAGTGTTTCATGGCACAGGCTCAGTTCAGGAATGTCTTGATGCATAATGAAGTCGTATTCTCGAGCAGCCCAGTTCACAAATCCCTGCTGGATCGGTTTCTCTGGCCACGTGCGCACTGCTCCCGTTGCAGAACGTCGCGAGCCCAAAAGGGTAGGGCGCGGCTCTTTTCCGACGTCCGGCAAGCTCGCAGGAGTGTAGTTGGTGTGGCAAATAGGGGGAGTTGGGGGCCAACAGCTTCGTCGAGCAATTCGGAAACTTGGAAGGCACACGCGCACACGGGTTGATGCATTCGATGTATTTGGTGCAGCCAGTTCGTGTGGTGTATCTAGCATCCATGAGCAATGTGGGTCGCACGCTTGAACAGCAAACGTGGAAAGGTGAGTTAGCAGGATGCATGCCTTCAGCATGCTTGATGCGATTCAAGCAGCTAGCAGCCCGCAACAACTTCTAGACAACACAATTAGTAGAACGAGCATGTAGTAGAACGATCCTGCAGCACCGTTGTAGATAGCTGGTACCAGCAGTGCAGGTGATGTGGCAAATGTTGTAGGATTTGTGACGGACATGGTGTGCATCCGCATTTTCAGCCATGATGGTCACTGGAGATTGTCGAAACAAACGCCATCAGGATCAGAGCTTCTGCATCCAATTAGCTGTACAATCAGATCACCGCTCGCCGTTATTGGTGTAGGCATGTAGCTACTTTGACTGGCGCGGCTACCTGCTCATTCAGCCCCTGTGACCTTGCAACACCAGAGTCCAAGATCTGTAAATTCCAGGACCTTTAACCACAACCTGAGAAACGAGAAGCTTGGTTTGAAATAACTGTCATGAAAGTGAGTGCACATTATAGTCTCATACGTAAAAAGATGAATAATTTTTGTAATTACGTGTGTGCATATATATATATACATGTATGTAGATATCTATGTCTATCTCAGATTTTTGAGGGTGCACGTGGTTCACTGTCAGATATGTATACATGCATGTACATATATATATACACTCGGCGCATGCATGTACATATATTTCGTATGTGCTTATGCATATGTATGTTTCTGTGTATGATTTTGCTTATGTTTACGTGTATGTGTATGGCTGCATCTATGTCTCTGTTTATGTCTTTGCCTATGTACGCCTATGTCTACGTACATGTGAATGTGTTTGTGTATGTATACGTATATCACTATGTTTCTGACTATGTATGTGTTTATGCATATAAATATGTGGATGTGGATGTGTATGTGTACATGTATGTGCATTTGTCTATGCGTATGCATGCATGTATGTATGTATGTATGTATGTGTGTGTATCTGTATATACGGGGCACCATCTGGTATGATATGTTTCGAAATGTACACTGTATACATACACGCATTCACGCAGGCACTTCATGTATGTATACGCCTTTTCAAATATACAGACACAAGTAGACACTATGGCATATATACATATGTATGACCAGGTATACTTTATATGTTTTACTTGTCAAACAATACCTGGATGTTCGAGGTTTGCTTCAGCCGGCAGGGTTGATACCACTACCCGCCGATGGCACGCCCCGTACATCCCCGTACTAACTGGCCTGCAATAGTGTTGATAGCTGAAGCTTCGCAATCGTGAACGCAAGGGCTTCTCGTCGCTCCATGTGCTTGCAAAAGGGATCGTGCGTGTGTTCATTCGGACCCCTGAACAAGGGGACTGAAAGATAACTTGTCAAAGCGGTTGTTGGTAGACAGCATTCTCTTGTACAACAGCCCATCCGAATGGGCTAGAGAGGCATCCAGAGTTTAGGCTTTATGTTGGTTGAGGTCATCCAAGCTGACCCCGGAAGAGGCACGCGACTGCTGAGAGCAGAGCATTTTGTCAAAGGTTCAGGGTCGATTGTTTGGGTTTGTCGGCTGTGTTTCGGGCCGCTTTCAGGCACCTGCTGCATTTTTCTTTGCCGTCGGGCTTGTTTCCGATGATGGGTCGTGTGAGTTTCGCCTGACATAGGCCCATGCAGCGCAACCAGGTTGAAGGCAAGGCTTCGGGTTCCCCAGGCCTTGGCTCCGCGACTTCGGCGTGCCATGGCCAAGCTTTCTTTCAGATTTGCAGGCAAGTTTCCAGCTAATTGCGAACGAAGGCACATGCAGTCCTGCAAAAGAGATGAAGAGTTTTAGAAGGCCGCATAGGCCGAAGCACTGCTCGGGTTGAACAGCTGGGGAGGAAGTGCCCGCCACCCAAAAAAGTTGAGCGGATGCCTTTATAGTCGCAGTACACAAGCACATGACGCTCGAGGGTTCAAACCAAACCTCCGAAGTCACGCAAGCTTAAGACGATCCACAATTGGAGTGGTAGTCAGCATTACCAAAATGTTCGCAGCTGCACGAGGCATAGAACTGCCAGCGGGAGTGATGGCATCTGATGGTAGTAGTGACAGTGACATTGATAGTAATTGTACGCATTGTAGTAGCCACCGTCCTTGTCGGAGCCGTAGCAACAGCAGAAAAAGCAGCAGCCTTCGCCGCCGCCGTCGTCGTGGCAGTCGGAGCCGGAGTCGAAATAGAAATCACGAGTGAGAGTAGGAGTATGGTCATCATGCATCTTTCTGGCAGCAGAAGCAGAAGTAAGTATCCAATCTAAACCGTTGAGCGCACTATCGACGTCTGTCGTAGTTGAATACGTATCTCTGTTCAGGCCAGGGTGCTATACATCGGGTCTTCCATTTTTTCTGCTTGCTGGCTACGAAGACTTGTGGTGTCGTGTGTTGCGGCATAATCACCAGGCACGTCATTTATAGAAATTTCATAGACGCGGTTGATGCCACTGGCATTGGCAAGTTCTTTCGTTCGCTCGTGCTCCATAGTTCTAACTCGCAGCAGAGTAAACCTGCTCCTGGTTGGTACGGAATGAAATACTCGATCTTTGCAGTAGTTTCTGCTAAATGCCCGGGAGTATTCCCGATAAAGTACCTGTTGCCCACCTCATCAAATTAATGACAAGTACCCAGGAAAGAGAGCCTACTTCAGGCCTGGCTGTTCCTCTGCGAGCAAGCCTCCCGACTGAAGATAAATTGAACGAGGTAGGGTCTAGATGTGGCACTGCTTTCACATAGGCTTTGCTCGGAGCATGCATAAAGATGAGGATGTTGGTTGAGTTTGACTCTGCATAGGTATGGCCACTTGTACCCGGCCCCTCGAACTTGAAAGTCCTTGCTTAGAACGGCATAGGGGGGCTATAGTGGCACAGCCTTTGTTTATATATGTATATATATAAATATATAGAGAGAGAGAGTCCCAATAGAAGCCGTGCAACACCCTCATTCGCCGTATGGCCAAAGCCCTAAGTCTGGATGATGTCGGTAGTGAGGTAACAAGAAACTTGGCGAAGCCGAAGTTTGGTTTTTGGTCATGGAAGGGGCTTTCGAATGATCCGATCAGACTCGTGTTGTAATGCTGTCACCTCAACCTCAACCCCTGCAATCCCCAAACCCAGCTTGGATTTTGTTTGCTCTCGTTGTAGATGGTACAAGAAGCGGCTCCGATAGAGTGTCGCGCCGACTCTTTTTTGTTTTTGTGGGTTCTGCCGGGGAGTGGGAAGTATTGCGGAGGCAGGGGGTGAAACTGGAAGAAGCAGTTCTTCTGCGAAGGATGGAATGATAGGTTGAGACTCCGCTTGAAGCTCCCTATCTAAAGCATTGCTTGAATGGAGTGTCATAGCAAGGCCGAAAAAGAAACCCCTCAGATTACAATCAAGTTCATCATTGATGCGCAACATCTCTGGCCTAGATGTTTTTGATAGTCATGGTTGTAATCGGGCATTTCGGTCGATACCGATACGTATGCGGTATTTGGCGGTATATGTATTGACAGTATTGCGAAGTTTCGGTTCGATTCGGTAGCGATACGCCACCCACCATACCAGCCACACCAGCCAGCCAGACCCACCAGCCACCAGCCACACCAACACCACTTTCTCACCCAGCCACTCTACAGCCACCACCCCTCCAACCACCCTCTCCACCCCTCCAGCCACCTGCCTCCTCCCGCCACAAACCTCCAACCACCAACCTCCAGCCACCTGCCTCCAGCCACCGACCTACCACTACCTCCCCTGCCTTCCGCCCCCCGCGCTTCCCTCATCCTTCGGCTCCTCCATCCAGCCACCAGCCTCCCTACAGCCACCGCCCTCCAGCACTCCTAGGGTTTTGTTGCGTGAGTTCGAAGCTCGTTTGGGGGTGTCGAGTTCAGTGAAGCCTTGCCCTGCATAATATGGAAGTCTAACTCAGTGCCGCTTTCCTTCCATACTGTAGGGCTCCTGAATATAACTATCTTAGAACAGACAGGTTGCTGAAGGCTGGAGGGCTGTTGGTGGCTGGAGGGCTGGCGGCTGGAGTGCTGCTGGCTGGAGGGCGCAGCCTGGCGGCCGGATGGGCTGGAGGGCTGGTGGTTGGAGGGTTGGTGGCTGGAGGTGTTCTGCGGCACGGACCGGATCGATCGGTCCGAGAATCATCGGTTAGCGATGCACTGCGGTACTGTATGTGATAAAAGTATTGTTGAAACAGCCATGATAGTATACTACGCGAGTTGAGTAGCAAACCCCACCCTGAGGAGAAGAGCCTCCGGCAATTACGCCGAATACACGAGCGCCAAGAGCATCTTTGTCACTGCCGCTCGCCATCAAAAGGTTTCATACAAGTATGCATACTGTTACTACGTAGTGCCTAAAACCTTAGTACTAGTCCTCATACTCAGCATTTCCTGCAACCCCTCCCAACACAAGTGATCACACGAAGCATATAATCATACTAAGGTATTGCCTTAAGCCTCTGTACTACTAGACTAAACATTAAGCATTGCCCAGAAGCCCCTCCGCGCCCTGCGCATGGTCTGAAAGTAGGTCAAGTTTCTCATTGTGTACTTGCATACTGAATGGTGACATGCACCAATCGAGATGTGTTTTTAGAAATTAGGCTGGGCAATGTCCGCGTTTTTTCGCGAGAGTGTGTTGCAATGTAAGCTGGAGAGTAAGCTCCTGCTATTCTGCATGATGTGGATACATTGCCGAAATCATATCGAACTCAGACTTGAACTCGTCGGAGCTGCTCCATTGCATTCGCGACACAGACCTTTGCAGTCCTGCCCCATCCAGCCCTCAATGTGTTGTAGATCCAAAGCTTTTTCTGGGCTCTGAGAAACATGGCACTCACTGTCGCTGCGGCGGTTGCATTCGGCCTCAGAGCGTGCATGCAAAGTATCGTTGAGCGATGCTTTGGATATCTTTGGATGGTAATCAGTTCAGATATCATATGTTTGATATAGATTTGGATACTCCGCCTGTGATGTATTGTGGCAAACTTACTCTGCATATGATATAGCACGTCCAACGATGCGGAAAGACCATGCCTAGCCGGCCTAGCCCAAGTTTGCCTTTCGTGCACTTGCTGTTCAGTGCTGGCCTGTCCTGAATTTCCGCCTATCAGGGCGTGCGTGTCACGAATTGGTCTTGAGTTCAGCTTTGAATCCAAAGCCAGACCCGAGACAAGAATCCTGCCTCCTGCATGACATGGTTCATGGACATCCGCGTAAGACAGAGCCGCCTCCGGTCCCCGGCCTCTAGATGCAATTCGGATTAAGGCATTGGGGTTTTAAGGAGTCTACGTCGCGCTGCTCGGGACGGTTTGTTCTCGGGTGTCCTGTTGCGGCGGCCCCTCAGACCCCCGAGTGTCCGTAGGAACACCTCACATCCTAGACCCCTCCTCTGGAACGTGGTGCCTTTTTTGAGCTTACACCAAGCATGTATACTGATTTCCATCTCTCGCTTGCAACTTGTGAATGTGTCAGGCCAAGAAGATGAAACTGCAGACACTGCAGAAGTTCTCTGGACCGGGACTTCCCACAGGGATGCTGAACTACCGCTTTGCCGTCCATCACTTTTCGCAGCGCCTGGGCCAGTGATGTGCAGCTCATGTAGGGAAATGGAGTCGATGTTGAGGGCGCTCGCATGTCGTTGCCCGCATCCCAAACATGTTTCATAGACACCACCTGCCTGGGTCATAATTGACACATTCGTGGTTTTCTATGCCCTCCTTGACAACAAAGTGTTCGTCTTTCGATTTCGGCATCGAGAATGCTTGGTAGCACCTGCACGGACTGTAACAAGAACAGACCAGTCTTTCCCAGCGGAGCAGTAAGAGATAACATGAGTTTGGGCGCCTTGCTCAATGATCTTCTAGCTCTCAGAAAGTAATGCGTGCATAATCACCTTCACTCTTGCTGCAACCCTAAACCCCAAAGCCCTGAGCCCTGGGGCCCTAAAGCCAGAACCAAGGCGCGACGATGACCACGGATTCCGCGAACAAACAGCTTTTCTGGGGCACTCGAGGGCAATCATGCTTTCAGACAAGGACAAGGGTTGCAGGGGGTCTTTTGGAAATGCTTAGATACGTTGCTACGACATTAGATACCATGACTAGCAAGTGGCATGCCACGCAAGCCGTGCATGGCCCCAAAACTGTTTTCCACACAGCACCAGTTGGCTTCAGGCATTTGGATGGAAAGATCATTCACCTTCTGACACAGTGCGAAACCTCAATTCTGGCTGTTCAGGATGGGCAGGGGAATGTATTTACTGCTTTGGCGAAGGAAGCTTGCGCGAAAGCTTTCTGGGATGACCCCGCTGCTCGGACCCACTTGAGAGTTCAATTTGCAAGGCAGCTCAGAGGGCTCACACTTTCTGATGTACGAATGAATCAAGACTCCAGGCTTGCGACCAGGGAGATGGACAAATTATGCATGCCAGAGTCCAGCCCAAACAACCCCAGGGTGAAAGTGTTCGGCTTTGCTTTCACCAAGACTGCAGAGGAGGGGACTCTCGCCTCGAAAATGGAGGCTGCGCCGGGCCGATAGTTCGACCCACTAGCCTCAACATGCTTTACAACACATGGGCCTCCACCCTCTTCCCCATAGACTCCTAACACAAGTGAGCCTTGGGGCCTCCGCCGGAGTTAAAAAGTATTATATTTTTAAAACGGCGTAGTAATTACTCCGCTGGCCTGCGTAGGGTGAACGGCACTTTGAGGTACTCCGCTACTCCGCAAGAGCTTGCATGTAAGATGATGCACAAGTGGGTCGAAACTTTCGGCCCGGCGATGCCTTCTGAATCGTTTCTTAGACGGGGATGTCTGTCTAGGGGACCCTGCAGGAGGTCGTTAGGTCACACAGCAACAAGTTTGGCGAGGTTTGCTGAACAGAAAGGTCCCGGTGAGGCATCGGGAGGACGAAAAGTTTTGACCTACTGGGATCTTTCTTGTCTTAAGGCATCTTGCGGAGTAGCGGAGTGCCGAAAAGTGCGATTTATGTGGCCTGGCCAGCGGAGTATTTTATACCCCGTTTTAAAATTGTACTACTTTAATGTTCCGCAGGAGTAGCCGGTTGGTCCTGTGTGCTAGGAGTCTACGGGGGAATGGGGGCCTGTCTTGGACGAAGGAAGGAATAGGTCAAACTTTCGTCCTACCGCAGCGTCAATTTGGGTGCCAGAGTCCAGCCCAAGCAAACCCAGGGTGAAAGTGTTCGGCTTTGCTTTCACCAAGACTGCAAAGGAGGGGACTCTTGCCTCGAAAATGGAGGCTGCCTTCTGAATCGTTTCTTAGACGGGGATGTCTGTCTAGGGGACCTGAAGGAGGTCATTAGGTCACACAGCAATAAGTTTGGCGAGGTCTGCTGAACAGAAAAGTCCTGGTGAGGCATCGGGAGGACAAAAGTTTTGACCTACGGGATCTGTCTTGTCTTAAGATATCTTGCGGAGTAGCGGAGTGCCGAAAAGTGCGATTTATGTGGCCTGGCCAGCGGAGTATTTTATACCCCGTTTTAAAATTATACTACTTTAATGTTCCGCAGGAGTAGCCGGTTGGTCCTGCTTGTCAGGATTCTATGGGGGAATGGGGGCCTGGTTCGACGAAACAAGGAGTAGGTCAAACTTTCGTCCCGCCGCAGCGTCAATTTTGGGTGCCAGAATCCAGTCCAAACAACCCCAGGGTGAAAGTGTTCGGCTTTGCTTTCACCAAGACTGCAGAGGAGGGGACTCTCGCCTCGAAAATGGAGGCTGCCTTCTGAATCGTTTCTTAGACGGGGATGTCTGTCTAGGGGACCTGAAGGAGGTCATTAGGTCACACAGCAATAAGTTTGGCGAGGTCTGCTGAACAGAAAAGTCCTGGTGAGGCATCGGGAGGACAAAAGTTTTGACCTACGGGATCTGTCTTGTCTTAAGATATCTTGCGGAGTAGCGGAGTGCCGAAAAGTGCGATTTATGTGGCCTGGCCAGCGGAGTATTTTATACCCCGTTTTAAAATTATACTACTTTAATGTTCCGGAGGAGTAACCGGTGGGTCCTGTGTGCTAGGAGTCTACGGGGGAATGGGGGCCTGTCTTGGACGAAGGCAGGAATAGGTCAAACTTTCGTCCTACCGCAGCGTCAATTTTTGGTGCCAGAGTCCAGCCCAAGCAAACCCAGGGTGAAAGTGTTCGGCTTTGCTTTCACCAAGACTGCAAAGGAGGGGACTCTTGCCTCGAAAATGGAGGCTGC